>CM067375.1:57000-85000 GCA_034401795.1 Chaetoderma sp. LZ-2023a | reverse complement strand
AAGATGGATACCGACCTAATTGGCTTCATTTGAACAAACTTGGATCCCTATGCCCTAAGGATGCGTCCTGACAAATATAATTCAAATTGGCCCAGCGGTTCTTGAGAATCGTTTAAAGGAAAAGATGGCCAGCAAACCATTTATCCGAGTTTTGAAAATTACAAATTTGAGATCAGAATACCCAAAAATACATAAAGACAATTTTGGCCTCAAAATCCATCAAATAAAAAAATACAATATGGCCACCAAACATGCTATATTTTGATTGGCCCATGGCGGCCATGTTTTTTGACGGATCAACTTCTCTTGAAGAAACTTTAATGGCCCTTAGGCCCTAATCATACCTGCCAAATTTCGGCCCGATCCCTTCAGCGCTTCTGGAGAATAAGTCATTTTCACTACAACTAGGTCAACCAAGATGGCCGCCGAATCATTTGACCAATCAAGTTCCCTTGCCATAAATCATATTTCATGAGGTTTGCATCAATCCCCCAAGCTGTTTCGGAGAAGATTTTTAAAGACGTTTCCTAAAATCGGTCTAAATCCAAGATGGCCACCGAACAAATTGGGCGATCGGGTTCATTTGAACAAACATAGATCTCTATGCCCTATGAATGCTTCCTCCCAAATATAATTGAAATCGGCCCATTGGTTCTTGAGAAGAAGTCGTTTAAAGAATTCCCCATTGCTTTACTATGGGCCCATTTCTTTACTATGGGAGCCTTTGGCGGGAAAACATACAAGATGGCAGCCAGAGCGTTTATCCGACAGTCTCGAAAGTGGCATATTTGAACTCGCCACACTGATAAGCATATATAAAGCAATTTTCCCCATCAAAATACATCAAATACAAAAAAGATAAAATGACCTAGAAACGCTGAATTTTGATTGGTTGATGGTGGCCATGTTTTTTAACGAACAAATTTCCCTTGAACAAACTTGAAAGGCGCTTGGTCCCTAAGCATATTTACAAAATTTCAGCACTATCTCTTCAGTGGTTCGAGAGAAGTCGTTTTCGCGAAAACTAGGTCATCCAAAATGGCAGCCAAGCAAATCGGCCAATCAGGTTGCCTTGAACAAACTTGGGTCTACCGCTGCCACAGATGATGTGTTATGAGGTTTGAATCAATTCCTCAAGCGGTTTCGGAGATTTTTTAGTGTTTCTAAAAATCGGCCATTTTGGCCAATGGCCATCTTGGATTTTGACCGATCCGCTTTGTTTGAACAAACTTAGATCTTTGCCCTATGAATGCTTCCTCCAAAATATAATTGAAATTGGCCCAGTGGTTGTTTAGAAGAAGTCGTTTAAAGAATTCCCCATTGCTTTACTGGCGGGAAAACAAACCAAGATGGCAGCACAAGCGTTTATCCGACAGTCTCGAAAGTGGCATATTTGAACTCGTCACACTGATAAGCATATATAAAGCAATTTTCGCCATCAAAATACATCAAATACAAAAAAGCCAATATGACCAACAAACGCTAAATTTTGATTGGTTGATGGTGGCCATGTTTTTTAACGTACAACCTTCCCTTGAACAAACTTGAATGGACCTTGGTCCCTAAGCATATTTACCACATTTCAGACCTATCCCTTCAGCGGTTTGAGGTCATTTTTGCGAAAACTAGGTCATCCCAGATGGCCGCCAGGCAAATAGGCCAATCAGGTTGCCTTGAACAAACTTGGGTCTACCGTTGCAATAGATGTGTTATGAGTTTTGAATCAATTCCTCCAGCGGTTTCGGAGAAGATTTTTTAAAGGGTTTCTAAAAATCGGCTATTTTTGCCGGCGGCCATCTTGAACAAACTTGAATCTCTATGCCCTAGGGATGCTTCCTGCCAAATATAATTGAAATCGGCCCAGTGGTTCTTGAGAAGTTTAAAGGAAAAGTTGACAGACGGATGGACAACGGACGGATGGTCGCCACGACATAAGCTCACTTGGCCTTTTAGGCCAGGTGAGCTAACTAGTTACATTTAAATGCAACTGACCTCAGACCTGCATGATCAGAGACAAAATTACACATAAAATACACAGAAACCCATCATAATGAGTGATCATGAAGCCATGACATCATCATGAGCAATCAGGTAATATTTTCACGGACTCCTAGCTTGATCCATGGTAAATAAAATATTACCATCTCGTTGATATGAAATACTCATGATTTTAAAATAACTATTGAGGTAGGTGAAATCTTAATTAATAAATTACATTTCTCTGTTATAGTCCATAAGTATATCAATCCATAAGTATGTCAGTCCATAAGTATATCAAAAGCATGTCAGTCCATAAGTATGTCAGTCCATAAGTATGTCAGTCCATAAGTATATCAAAAGCATGTCAGTCCATAAGTATGTCAGTCCATAAGTATATCTTATCTTTATAGTATATATATATATATATGCCTTTAATAGTTAAGCCAGTTACAATGTAACAGTTACAATTAATAAATTACATTTCTCTGTTATAGTCCATAAGTATGTCAGTCCATAAGTATGTCAGTCCATAAGTATGTCAGTCCATAAGTATATCTTTATAGTATATATATTATATATATATATATATGCCTTTAATAGTTAAGCCAATTACAATGGCTTCCAGAGCTTATGAGATATACCCATTTGCCAGTCAACAGACGATTATCTTTATGGATTTACTACTGGAATTGCTGGCTAGATAAGTGAACCAGTCATTCCACTGGTAAGTTTTCAAAAATATCCTCTGCAGTCTGCAAGTGGACGACCTCTTTCACTTTTCTTTCCAATTTTTTATGATTAAAGGATAAATTGATAGAGTGTAAGTAAAACATGTGCCAGGATCATATCAAGATTTGCATAAATCCCTTATTAGTAAACCACATCCCTAATAGAAGTCACATGCCACTTATTTAGGTTGAGCCACTTCAATCTCTTAGCAGTTTTAAAACAGCAAACGTATCTAATAGAAGTCACATGCCACTTATTTAGGTTGAGCCACTTCAATCTCTTAGCAGTTCTAAAACAGCAAACGTATCTAATAGAAGTCACATGCCACTTATTTAGGTTGAGCCACTTCAATCTCTTAGCAGTTTTAAAACAGCAAACGTATCTAATAGAAGTCACATGCCACTTATTTAGGTTGAGCCACTTCAATCTCTTAGCAGTTTTAAAACAGCAAACGTATCTAATAGAAGTCACATCCTAAGCCCAGCAGTTTGTGCAAGGAAAAACATTGTGTCCAAGTTAAGTAAATTATAAATGTCAAATAAAAAGAAATTTTGCAATAACTTCACAGAAACAGCATCAAACCTACGGCACTTATATGAAACAATTCCTCTCAACGAAAAATGTTATTAAATGGGTACCCATTATGCGGAGGTAATCAGTGACCACGTAATGATTACTATATGTAGAGGATTCTACAGAGTACTTACTCTTAGTGTTGATACGTCTTAATTATAATTTGATGAGTTTAAGCCATTCATCATATAACTACTCGGGTAGGTACCAGAGGTTATGTGTATTGTGCAAGTATCTACCCGTGTACAAATATTAGCATTTTCGTGTGACTCAAGTAACGCGAGGGTCACGACCTAAAGTCATCCTATAGCGGAAGCGGATTCATCACATGATTTATATTTGTTCTCAACATTTTATGTCAAAATTAGGATTAATTTTGATGACATAAACGATGTTTTTATCAAAGCATACATAATATTTAAATGCTCCCATTTAATAATTTCACTCCCACTTTGATGGATATAAGGTATACATTAAGCAAAGTCATAAGACGCTAAGAATTTATGCCGTGAAATTGTGTTATATTTTCTTGCTATCTTTTATTATTTTACAGAATCGATTTCAATTTTCACACCCCACCCCACCCCCACTTCTAAGAGATTTGGATTTAAAGAATTTACAGCCCTTGACCTATTAGAAGTCGCGGTTACTAATAGGCAATTTATGGTAGTCAATGATTGTTATTTCTACATGAAGCTAACTGTCTGCATACTCAATCTCTACAGGCGACATTTTCCACGGGCTCTTAAATCTGGATATGGTGAATATTTTGACAACTTTCAGTCAAATTGTTGTCAAAATATTCAGCAGGTCCAGTTATTGCCCACTCCAATTATTGTCTGGTGTCTTTCAGCAGTCAAGACAGTTAGTTACTAGTGAATGGAGGAATATTCAACTTTCCTCCAGTAACAGAGACAATATGAGGAACTTTTTACAAGTAAAAGTATTCTGTTAAATATTCTGAAAATAATGTATTTGACTAGAAGCTATTGCTGCTTCGGAATATTGATGTGCTTATCTGGATGGTTTCTCTCAGAAGTGATGATTACTGAGATAAAATGCCTAATACATGTTGTTATCTCCCTTTAGTAGCACTTTAAAGCTGTCATGACGTTACAAAAATAGCAGCTACTGTGTAAAAAAATATATATGGATGTGTACCCTTAAATCTAACCAGGTGAGCTACCGCCATATTGTTTGTGTTTCGTCTCCTCTGGTCATTTCCAACACACCCGCCGTCGCTTATTATAAAGGATGCACCAAATCCTGAAATGGTAGCAGTCAAGCATACTGTATACGTGAAAAGCATGCCGACTCAAATTTATATCATTCATTCATTTCTCGAAACGGACATGGATTCCACCGCTGAAGATGTAAGAATGATAAAGATATGTTTATACACACACTCAAAGCTATAATTGAATAATACTTATTCACAAACTAACAAAATACACGTCCTATTGCTTCAAAATAATATACCCATACGTAACTTCATGTCGGTGTAATTGGGATTTTGTGCACAGTAGCTGCTATTTTGTGACGTCATGACAGCCTTAATGGCCAAGCCAACTTTTGAAATGTCCATTTGCAGGCCAAGATTACTACTGAAATGACAGACTCGATGACCAAATCAGTCACTACAGCGGTAAATTAACAAAAATAGCCTCCTCACCAATGGACAATCACAAAGCAAATATTTAAATTTTCTTGACACACCTTGACCATTAACCCTTTAATGGCCAAACCCGGCCTCTGCTGTGGTCTTGGAAAATGTCTATATATAGACGTCAAGTCAAAAGAAAACAATTTTTGAGAATTTACCTCTGAAATGAGACTAGATAATCGAGCCAGCCAGTCATTCTAGTGGTAAATTTTCAAAAATAGTACTGACCTGCAAACAGATACAGACTAAGCATAGGTCTTGGATTCTCTTGATTGTAAACAGTTAAAAGTACTATTTCCAAGCATTCAGGGGAGATAACAAGCATTACTCATGATATCTGGAACAATTCATGATATTCAGGGGAGATAACAAACATTACTCATGATATCAGGTACAATGCTTAGTATACAGGGGAGATAACAAGGCATAGAAAACATACTTATACTGATTAAGTGTCTATTTTGAAGATGGTGCCACATAAGGCTGTTGTTTAGTAAATTAGCACAAGCTTCCAGCAGCAACAGTTCAAAATGAACACAGACTCCTCTTCACCAGCTCCAACTATCACATATATGAATACAATAAATTCACAAATTATAAAATGACAAAAAAATATGGAGAATTTCTCAGCAAATAAATGTCCATTTCCAGACAAACAGACAAATATTTTTGAATACTTATCACTGCAATGAATCGTTCAGTTATTGAACCAGTCATTTCAGTGGTAAATTTTGAAAAATGGCCTTATCTTACAACCATTGTAGAAGCAATTTTTGGCCGTCTTACCCATGATTGACTTAAGTGTTTAATGGTCAAGCCGGTCAAATCCACAAAGCATAATAATCATGCTAGAATCGTTGTTGAAGACAATTTTTTTAACTTTATCACTGGAATGCCTGCCTCGATAAACGAACCAGTCATTCCAGTGGTAAATTTTCAAAGATTGTCTTATCCTGCAAATGGACATTCAAGCAAATTTTTTTATTTTCTTGAAAAAATTTGAGCATCACTGACTCAAAGCATCAGCAGCTTGCTTGTGTTTTCTGTAATGATCACACTATAGCTTGATTACCCACCACAGATCTATTATCTGCTTCTGGAAATAGGATACAAACCAACAAGCATATAATAGCAACGTTTCTGTTTAGCAGACCGCCAGATGAATACATAACTATCGTAAAATAAAACTAAGAAAAAACAATATATGCGATAAATATTTCTAATTATACATAACTTGTGACGATATAGCGACTCGCTCATGAGTTGCAATTTATCGTGTGTGGCAAAGCAGTTACACCTGGTAGAAATGACAGCAACTTTTGCGTCAGAATCTGTGCTATTTATAGACTTATTTTTGCTGTCAGAATGATTATGTAATGTCATATTGGAAATTTCTTTGTAATTGGAGATGAGTTGTGATTGACCATTCAACATTGTTAATCCTGTAAATCTGTTACCTGAAATAAGTCCTGATTTTGACTCACTCATCAGCTCATATAATTTGTCTTCATAAATTAAAAGTTTGATTTCTATTATTAGAACATCTTCATTATCTGAATCAATGATTAGTGAATTTGTAGATATAATACGCTGGTGCTGTGTGCTTATTGTTTCTACCGCTTTGCCACACCGGCTGGCGTACCCCTAGGTAACTGATCTGGCATAGTGCGTGTAAGTGAGGCGATAGTTCTTAAAGCGGCAGTATTGATGATCGAGACGCGTATACCCGTTCATCTCATCCCGCTGCTCAATATCCAGGTGTGTCTCATGAGCCAGTGAACTCTGAACAAAGGAAAGCATAACAATCAAGTTAGAATCCTTCTTATGTAGAAACACTAGGGACAAACCTGCCTTTCACAAATTATTAACCAATAAATTAGCCAACTACCCTTTTTCTGAGCCAAATCTTTGCTATATTAGCCAATGTTTTCCAACGTCTACGATCATCACCACCGGGTAACCCTTTCAATGCTACATACAGATACAAAATTAGGTTGAATATTTTGAAACTAATTTGCCAGGAAGCTGTTGCTTCCTAAGGCAGCAACAGCTTCCAGTCAAATGAGTTTCAAAATATTCATGAGTTGGAATAAAGGGGTGCTTTTGATCCGAGATATTAGGATTTCAGGGTTTACTTTGTCACAATAAAACATAATATAAGTACTAGTTACATAGCAGGCCTATACTTAACATAAATTTGCTCTTCAAAATGAATTTTAATGATTCTCTACTTAGAAATTATAGAAAATATTACTTGGCTTATTGGCGAATGGGTAGGTCAGTCCCTGAAACTCTGATTATTGAATGAGTGTCGATAATTTCAATGGCATAAAACATCTCAAAACCTAGCATTTAATTACTCTTTAATACGATTCTTCACGAAATTTGATATTTTGCTCAGCAAATGCATGTCCATTTGCAGGTCATGAGACGACTATTTTTGAAATTGCATCACTGGAATGGCGGGCTCGTAGCATTCCAGTGATACATTTTCAAAAAATAGTCTTCCCTTGGCCTAAAAAATACCAATCAAATTTCTGTGAAGAAAGTTTATTAAAATTGACCCTGTGGTTATAAGTAAGTCTTTTTACGATTTTTTTCAGAATTGTGCAAAAAAATACAAGATGTCCGCCAAAAAAGCTAAATTTTGATTGATTCATGGCGGACATGGGTTTTTTTCATGGACATTTTTAATGGCGTTTTGGCCCTAATCATATCTGCCTAATTTCAGCCTGATCCGTTCAATGGTTCTTGAGAATTCGTTTCCGAGATGGCCGCCAAACCATTTGGCAAATCAAGTTCCCTCGAACAAACTTGGTTCAGCTTACCCTAGATCATACTTCATCAGGTTTGCATCAATCGCCAAGTGGTTTCGGAGATTTTTAGACGTTTCTAAAAGTCGGCCAAAATCCAAGATGGCCCTTTTAAATTTTCCATTGCTTTAGTATGGGAGCATTTGGTGGGAAAATGATCCAAGATGACTGCAAAACCATTTATCCAACAGTTCCAAAAATGGCAAATTTGATAAATTGCATTCATCTATAATTCATCTAATATATATCAGAACACTAAAACATATATAAAACCAATTTTGGCCTCAAAATCCATCAAATAAAAAAATCCAATATGGCCACCAAACATGCTACATTTTGATTGGCCCACAGCGTCCATGTTTTTTGATGGATTAACTTCCTTTGAACAAACCTTAATGACCCTTAGTCCTTAATCATATCTCCCAAATTTAGGCCTGATCCCTTCAGTGGCTCTAGAGAAGTCCTTTTCGTGAAAACTAGGTCATCTAAGATTGCCGCCAAAACATTTGGTCAATCAAGATCTCGTGAACAAACTTGGCTTAGCTCTTGCCCTAAATGATGTTTCATGAGTTTTGAATCAATTCCCCAAGTGGTTTCAGAGATTTTTAAAGACGTTTCTAACAATCAGCTAAAATCCAAGATGGCCACCGGCCA
The DNA here is from genome assembly GCA_034401795.1 of Chaetoderma sp. LZ-2023a. Lineage (NCBI taxonomy): Eukaryota > Metazoa > Mollusca > Caudofoveata > Chaetodermatida > Chaetodermatidae > Chaetoderma > Chaetoderma sp. LZ-2023a. The sequence continues at coordinate 76,588 of CM067375.1, read as the reverse complement.
AATTAGCCGATCAGCTCTGTTTGAAGAAAATTGAATCTCTATGCCCTAAGGATGCTTATTGCCAAAAATAATTGAAATCGGGCCAGTGGTTCTTGATACGTCGTTTTAAAATAAAAATGGACGCAGGACGGACGCGACATTGTGGCCAGGTGAGCTAATAATCAATCATGATTGCACAAGCCTAATGCCATTACCCAACTCTAGGTAACCTGCACCGAGTTTGTACTCCTGTCTTTGACGCCTTGAACCCTACATTCTCAGCATCTCAATTCCTAGGTATCTATAGAGGTCAGATCAGCGTCAAACTATGCAACAGATCGTTTATTAAACTAGCTCCAATAAAGCCATACAATTCAGTCACTTACTGTCAGATATGTGTAGCCTTCGTGACCTACATCATCTGATTGTGATGTCAGCTAATAAGTGACATATTGGAATATGACGTCAGATACTCGAGGGGGAAGATTTGACGGCAGTGATGTCAGTGCCAGAGTGAGTATTTGCAATAACAGACATACAAACAATTAATTACCTACAAAAGAAAATAGAAATGTTCCTTAGAAATGAATGACTTTGTTAGGAGTCAGTCATTCTTGTGGTAAGTTTACTAAAGTATTCATCACTTGGTGTGCAAATCCTGCAACTGACAGAACTGTTACATTAACCTTTCACCTTCACAGACAATGCAAGATCAAATCATTATGGCTTAACCCTTTAACCCTCATATCAGCCAAAAACAGCGTCTGCAGTGGTCTTAACAAATGTCTATTTGCAGACCAAGACGACTAACGATAACCAAGCCAGTCATTCCAGTGATAAATTTTCAAAAATAGTCTTCTCTTGGTCTGCAAATGGACATTTTCTGCAAATGGACATTTTCTATGATAAAGTTGAAATTTTTCTGAACAAATTCGAGGGTTAAAAGGCTTAGTGATCAGACAGACTTTAAAATATTCAACACCATATTATTTACTCACCTGATTGGCAAAAATCGTCATCAGGAATTTCTGAGGACCGAAGATATGCAGGATACTATCTATTAGATTATTGTATGACTTCTGTAAAACACATCAAGCACAATCATCATTTTACCATCGCTTTTATAATTGGTAGAGCTACGTACATATGATGATGACAATGATGATGACGATGACAATGATGATGACGATGAAAATGATGATGATGATGATGAAGATGGATGATGAGAATGATGATGAAGATGACGATGAAGATGGATGATAATGATGAAGATGAATGATGATGATGATGCGGATGATGACAATGACGATGGATGATGACAATGATGATGATGATGAAGATGGATGATGATGAGGATGATGACAATGATGATGATGATGAAGATGGATGATGATGATGATGAGTGACTGTTGTCTGCGTCTGGAAGGAGTGGGAACTTTCAGAAGCAGCAGACAGTTTTCTTCAATCTTCTCCACTTCTTCACTTAGTCTTGTCCTTAAATGTGAGCATCTGAAGTTCATTTAGGTTCTCTCGCATGTTTTAGTTTGCTGAGATTAGGTTTCTTGAGGTCTGGTCGCAACACGCTTAGCAGGTTGTTGCTAGAGTATCGTGTGGGTGCCCGAAACCTGTTGGCACTTAGGACTGCAAATTCTTGTGATTTCTGAGCAGGCATATTTTTCTGACATTCAAAGAACAATTGTCCTTTCCAGAGTATCCGTCCATCGTCAGACCTCGTATAACGTCATAATCAGCTCAGCACGTGTATGATGACATCATAATCATTACGTCACAAAGGGTTCCATATCGATCGTCACCAAATCTCAAATGGTCCGACACGTTGTATGAATTGTATGTCTTTGTAATTCTTTGCCATTTAATAAACATGTTGTTGAATATTCAACAGCGAACCTGTGTGGTTTTTTTGGAAATTGATAGTCAGTGTGTTCAGAGATCGATCGATCCCAACACGAGTGAGGTGTGGGTGGAGCGTAGCTAGAGATGGGCGGGGCGTAGCTAAAACTGGAAAGGTCCATTGTCCGGGCATAGAGCATCATTGCTGCGCTACCCTCACAGACAGTGGCTCTGTGTTACACAGTTTATAGTGTTGCATTTGATATTAGACAGTGTGGCCAGCGATGATTTGTAATGGTTAGCAGATGTTTGCCGGAGTATTATTGATGGACATGACGTCTTCCTGCTGTAGAAAGATGGGGCAAAATCACTGGTTGTCCAATCAGGAGGCATACACTATGGCTTGCTCAATTTCTTATCAGAATTTCAGTCAATTTCCATATCAGGTTAGGGTTAGGGTTAGGTAAGCAATTTTTGTGTAAGTTTCAGGTAGTCAAATTTCATGCTAGAATTTCCTTCGGTCGAATTTTATGTCAGAATATGTAAATCTGTAATGAAAGCTTTGTAAGCTGGAATGTGGATGCCCAGAAACATGTGAACAAGTCCGGCATTCATACATACCATCTTCATGTTCTCATAAGAACAATGAATTCATTTTAATTATTTAAATCCAAACGGCTGAATTTGAGATTTACAGAATTCGGTTTTTAAAGGGCTAATACAGAACATAAGCAGTCACTGCTCTCGAGGTTTTTTTTGCCTGAAATGTACCTTTTCATTTTTAGCTATGCCCTGCCCATCTCTAGCTAAGCTCCACCCACACCTCACTCGTGTTGGGATCGATCGATCTCTGAACTCCCTGACTATCGATTTCAAGAAAACTATACAGGTAAGCTGCCCAGTCAAATTAGTTGAGAGAGAGAGAGCGAGGAATGGAGGGAGAGATCCATTGCATTACAGATAGGTTGATGTCACATCATAAGTAACAAAGAATACTCCGTCATGAAGCTGGAATAGAATGTCAAGTTGAACAAGAGGCCCAAGGGGCCTGTGTCGCTCACCTGGAACATTTACAACTCAACTAATCTTTATGGAGTTTTACATCAATCAGTGCCACTTCCAATGACTTTCAGTCAAATGGTTATTTTGCAAAGGTTCTTTTGAACAATATTTAAGCAAAAATAGAAGACATCAGTACTAACAACAGAAATTGATGACATGCAGTCAAACTTGTATTAAGACACGCCTCAAGTGAGAATCAGAAGACAGCCTCTTATGGTAGCTGGTTTCTTAACCCTTTAATGGTCATGATTTTTCAGCAAAACAAAAATTTCAGGTTATGTCTATTTGCAGGCCAAGATATGGAACATTTTGAAAAGGTATCACTGGAATGACTGGCTCGATTCTCATTCCAGTGGTAAATTTTCAAAAATACTCATGCTGACCTGCAAATCAACATTCCTCAAGGCCACTGCAGAGGCAGGTTTTCGCTGGCATTTAGCAAATGAAGAAAATAGTCTTTAAGGCAGGTGGTCTCTTAACCCTTTCACCCATAAATCCCAGAAAAAGTATATTCTTTATGATATAAAACTTATTTTGTTGAATATTTTGAAATTAATTTGATGCGAAGCCGTTGTGCCTTAGGCAACATTGGCTTTCCGTTAAACTAATTTAAGAAAGGTTAATACAGATGGTCTTTATAGCAGGTTCAACTGAGTATATTCCAAACCATCCTTTTAACACGTGTACATCTTGCTGAATGGCCAAGTTCGCGATGCCGCAGTTTATTTAAAAAATAATTTGACTTAGTCATAGCTTGTGGGAGATAGCCGTAGTAAGAGTTGCGCCGAGTTGCACAATCACAATAACACCACAATGGGTGGTTCAAAGCTAGAGCTAACTAGAAGCTGGATAAACCACAAACATGACTTGTCAGTTTAAGGTATATAGAGAGAATGCTTTATTTTCTGTTTCCTACAAACACGTGAGCGGGGACTGTACAGTCATGATGACCTGCATGTATCAATTACAGCTACAGAGAGTAAACAAGTTCTAGTTCATAGGTTCATAGGCATTGAACTTCTAACCCGTACATTCCACCCTTTTCCAAACATTTCCCTACACTCCCCCGCCCGAAAGGTAGGCTCCGAAAGGGTTAAATCGAGTGTCAACGATTCTAGAAGTATTGAAAGAAACCATAGTGAAAAGCTTAATCTTTATAATCCAATTTAAGTAATATACACCTGTGCAAAAGTTAAGCACCAGCAAAAACAATAGAACGTAGAAACATGATGGTACAACTAGGCTGCCATACTTTTTGTCCCCGCGTTAGCTGACATAATTCCAAGTACGAAATGCACATGCATGCATGACTTCACGCCGCTTGATGTCCGTGCGTGGCGGGAAACAGCACACGTGTTCAGTTATGTAAAAGTCCAGTTTGAGGTGTAGAACATTACATACAGATTTAGGCGACAAGATTAGGAATTTTGTGTTCATGACCGTGGTTTATTTGTACAGAGAGACTTAGCTCTTGATTGTGAACCGCTATGGCAAGACGAAGGTTAAGTGATCGTGTGAAATGGCAAATCATAGGCATGCATACCACTGGTATGTCATGCAGAGATTGGCAGACAGCTGAACATTAACCATACTGTAATCAGTCGTTTGATTGCAAAACATGGGCAAACTAACGAGGTGAAGGACAGGCCTAGATCTGGAAGACCGAAGAAGACTACTGCCCATGATGATCGAGCCCTAGTACGCCTTGTTAGGAGATCTCCATTCACCAACAGCAGAGTGCTCAGCCAGCAATGGGAAACGCGCAATAGAGTGTCAATGTCTACCGTCAAAAGGAGACTGTATGCTGCTGGCATGAAAGCTAGGAGACCTGTCAGACGTCCTCTCCTCACTGCACACCACAAAGAGGAGCGTCTGAGGTGGTGCAACGAAAGAAGACACTGGAACATGAGATCCTGGAGACGGGTACACTGGTCCGATGAAAGTCGGTTCCTGCTTCATGCCACAGATGGTCGAACTCGTGTATGGAGGTCCAGACGCACGGCGTACGACCAACGTAACATCATGGAAGAAGTTCCATTTGGTGGAGGTTCCGTTATGATATGGGGGTGCATCTCATTTGATTGTAAGCTGGATCTGTTGACTGTACCTGGAACACTAAATGGACAAAGATATCAAGATTCCATACTGGATAGAGTTGTGGTCCCTCATTTTGTAAATCATGCACCTGGAACCCACCCTATATTCATGGATGACAACGCCCGACCACATCGTGCTAGAGCTGTGCATGAATACCTCCGCCAGAATGCCATCGAAACCCTACCATGGCCAGCAAGGAGCCCTGACATGAACCCTATTGAGCATATCTGGGACATTCTGGGAAACATGGTGAGAAGGAGGGATCCTCCTGTGCAGAACCTACAGGAATTAACAGACGCACTCCATCTTGAATGGCAACGAATACCACAATGGCGTATCAGTCGGTTGGTGACCAGCATGAGACGTCGTGTCCAGGCCGTCATCCAGGCACAAGGTGGATATACCCGGTATTAATAATGACAGTCTCAAACTCGTGCACAGATGTTAAACTTCGTTTTCAGACACCATTAATGACAATCTAGCCACGTGTGTCAACTGTAGGGCAATAGTTGTCAGTTGTGTCAACGTAACCATATCCAGGCCTCGTTTTCAAGTTCAAACAAAAACATACAGTGTTTCCCCACCATCATAATCAGCATTCCTCTAGTTGCATTATTACCTCTTGCACTAAGATGGATGGGTACATAAATGTTTATGCTATTGCTTTCTTCATAGCACATGAATATACCCTCGCATGTGCGTAAAAATAGGGTGGTGCTTAACTTTTGCACAGGTGTATATATCCCAAACTTCATTACTGCATCTCAATTTCATTCCAATGATTCAACATAGACTAGTAAACAATTGAACGTATAAAGTGACGTTGCCAGTATAAGTAATACGAATGACATTGTAATTATATGACTATACTATCAGAGAGTAACTATACGAGCATAATTATTAATAAGGCTATTTAGTGATATTGTAGAATATGCAAATATGTTAACACGTGTACATCTTGCTGAATGGCCAAGTTCGCGATGCTGCAGTTTATTTAAAAAATAATTTGACTTAGTCATAGCTGACTTAGGCAGCAACAACTTTCAATGAATCAAATACATTTCAAAATATTTCAACAGTATAGGTATCAGAGTACACAATACATATCTTAAATATTTAGGCAGCAGTTGCGGGGAAAAGGTTAACCTTAGGCAGCAACAACTTTCAATGAATCAAATACATTTCAAAATATTTTAACAGTATAGGTATCAGAGTACACAATACATATCTTAAATATTTAGGCAGCAGTTGCAGGGAAAAGGTTAACCTGTTAATTTAGTTTTTATCTATTATGGTAATAAAAGCTGTCATATGTCAATGGATGGTGGAAATAAAACTCCAATTGCACATTAATTAACCATTTAACCATTGAATTTAAGAAAAGTTCAATTTTCTCATAGAAAATGTCTATTTGCAGACCAAGACTATTTTTGACAATTTATCACTGGAATGACTGGCTCGTTAAAAAGAGTCCGTCATTCCAATGGTAAAATTTTCAAAAATAGTCTTCATTTGGTCTGCAAATGGACATTTCTCAAGACCACTGCCAAAGCCGTTTTTGGCTGATATGATGGCTAAAGGGTTAACCGTTTTCCTAACCTAGCAAAATAGGTAAGATATCGTGTCCTCTGATATCGATAGCCAGGTGAGCTAATAATAATAAATTGATAAGAAGCGAATCTTATTAACGCATTTAACTGGAAATAATGCGCTACGCTGTTGCTAAACAGCTGTTGTGTAAGCTGTTGCTGTCAATTGTATAACAGCAACAGCACTGTCTATGACAGCAATGGTCTTCAGCAATGGTGTTTACAAACTGTACACCAGCCTTTCTAATACTGGCTTTGTAACAATTAATCTCTAGACATTGGTGTGACAAGGGTTGAATAGTCATGCTGAAAACGGTTGCTGCACTTGACAGTAACAGACATCATCAGCAAAACCATTTTCAAAATGTCCGTCACCATGCTACATGCTATCCAACAAAACTTGTGAATAACGCAATACTTAGGGTTTCAGAATGCAGTTAAACATGCTATAAAGACCACCTGTACTAAATGCCAATTTTACTACATGCCGCCAAGCCGTTTATCTGATAGATTCAGAAATGGCATGGTTGAAATCAGCATACTCATAACCCTGTACTAAACAAATTTTTGCTTCAAAATCCATCAAATAAAAAATTCCAATATGGCCGCCAAACATGCTGTATTTTGATTGGCCCACTGCGGTCATGTTTTTTTAATGGATCAACTTCCTTTGAATAAACTTTAATGGCCCTTAATCCCTAATTAGATCTGCCAAATTTCGATCCCTTCAGCGGTTCTGGAATAGCTGTTTTGGCTAAAACTAGGTCAACCAAAATGGCCGCTGAACCATTTGACCAATCAAGTTCCCTTGAACAAACTTGGTTCAGCTCTTGCCCTAGAACATATTTCATGGGGTTTGTTTCAATCCACAAAGCGGTTTCGGAGGTTTTTAAAGACGTTTCAAAAAATCGGCAAAAAATCAAGATGGCCGATCGGCTTCGTTTGAACAAATTTGAATCTCTACAACCTAAGGATGCTTCCTGCCGAATATAATTGAAATCATCCCATAAGTTCTCGAAAAGTAGACATTTTAAATTTCCCATTGCTTTAGTATGGGAGCTTTTGGCAGGAAAATGATCCAAGATGGCCACCAAACCGTTTATCTGACAGCTTTGAAAATTGCAAATTTGTGATCAGAATATCCAAAAAACCTATATAAAACCAATTTCAGCCTCCAAATCCATCAAATAAAAAAATTCAATATGGCCGCCAAACATGCTGTATTTTGATTGACCGACTGCACCATGTTTTTTGATGGATTAACTTCCCTTGAACAAACTTTAATGGCCTTTAGTCCCTAATCATATCTGCCAAATTTCGGCTTGATCCTTTCAGCGGTTCTGGAGAAGTCATTTTCGCTAAAACTAGGTCAACCAAAATGGCTGCTGAACCATTTGGCCAATCAAGTTCACTTGAACAAACTTGGTTCAGCTCTTGCCCTAGATCATATTTCATGGGATTTGCTTCGATCCACCAAGCGGTTTCGGAGAAGATTTTTAAAGACATTTCCTAAAATCGGGCAAAATCCAAATTGGCCACCGGCCAAATTGGCCGATCGGCTTCGTTTGAACAAACTTGGATCCCTATGCCCTAAGGATACTTCCTGCCAAACATAACTTATATCGGCCTAGTGGTTCTTGAGAAGTCGTTTAAAGGAAAAAGTTGACGGACAGACGGACGATCGGACAGACCGACGGATGGACGATGTACGGTCGCCATGGCATAAGCTCACTTGGCCATTATGGCCAGGTGAGCTAACAAATTCTGTCTTTACTATATATTAATAAACAGTCTGTTAAATATTTTGAAACTAACTTTGACTGGGTGCTGTTGCTGCCATAGGCAGGTTATCTGTATAGTTAACATGAAATTGGGATTCTGGTAATTCAGGGTTCGATTGATCAAAACATGTTCAAAGTGTGGGTGGAGCTTAGAGATGGGCGGGGCATGGCTAGAAGCGGGTTCCTCCATTAGGATGAGCTTAGAGATGGGCGGGGCATGGCTAGAAGTGGGTTCCTCCGTTAGGATGAGCTTAGAGATGGGCGGGGCATGGCTAGAAGTGGGTTCCTCCGTTAGGATAAGCTTAGAGATGGGCGGGGCACGGCTAGAAGTGGGTTCCTCCGTTAGGATGAGCTTAGAGATGGGCGGGGCATGGCTAGAAGTGGGTTCCTCTGTTAGGATGAGCTTAGAGATGGGCGGGGCATGCCTAGAAGTGGGTTCCTCCGTTAGGATGAGCTTAGAGATGGGCGGGGCATGGCTACATTGTGTAGAAGTGGGTTCCTCCATTAGGATGAGCTTAGAGATGGGCGGGGCATGGCTAGAAGTGGGTTCCTCCGTTAGGATGAGCTTAGAGATGGGCGGGGAATGGCTAGAAGTGGGTTCCTCCATTAGGATGAGCTTAGAGATGGGCAGGGCATGGCTAGAAGTGGGTTCCTCCATTAGGATGAGCTTAGAGATGGGCGGGGCATGGCTAGAAGTGGGTTCCTCCATTAGGATGAGCTTAGAGATGGGCGGGGCATGGCTAGAAGTGGGTTCCTCCATTAGCATGAGCTTAGAGATGGGCGGGGCATAGCTAGAAGTGGGTTCCTCCATTAGGATGAGTTTAGAGATGGGCGGGGCACGGCTAGAAGTGGGTTCCTCCATTAGGAGCATTGTGAACAAAAGGCCATGTGTATTGCTCACCTGCAACATCAGTATTTAAACAAGGAAAAAATATGACAGTTCCGATCAGAAATGGATGAATGTGCACCGTGTTGTCTGAGACAAAAGAACTTATCATTTCCACTAATCCGATCGACCAATCAAATTGAAAAGAATCCTGTTCTCATTTAGCAAGCCGCATATCGTCTATATCAGAATGTTAGCTCTCAAAATCCATAACTAACATTAGCTCAATTCTGATTGGTTGATGGTTTTTACAGACATCAATTTGACTCTTCGTTCCTACTTATATAAATTTGCCAGGTTTTGTTCCAATCCCTTTGACGGTGCCGGTCATTTTTGTGGAAACATGGTCGTCCAAGATGACCAACAGGCAAATCATCTAATCAAGATCCGCTAAATTGCTTAGATGAATGTCATGAGGTTCATGTCAATCAGTCAAGTGGTTCCGAGAATGTGATTTTAAAATATTAGCACAAAATACGAAATGGCCATTAACCAAAAATAAATTTAATTTATGTCAACATTCAGCAAAAAAGCTCTTTTGCCTGGTCGATGGCAGTCCTGTCAGACCAGGTGAGGTAACAATGAATACAAACTAAACAGCAAGAATATCTCACATGTGTAAGTGAACAGAGTCTAGCTCACAAGAGCGGCCCCATGAGTTGTTTGGAGTTCTCCAACATTACCTGGATGTGTTTAGGACATATAACTTACCTGTGGCATGTTTGTCTCAAAGCTAACATAAGAGCAATCTGGCTCTGGTGTCACATGAATTGTCATGTAGTAGCCCTGTGAAGAAAAGCGAAAGGTCATGTAGTAGCCCTGTGAAGGAAAGTGAAAGGTCATGTAGTACTAGTCCTGTGAAGGAAAGGGAAAGGTCATGTAGTACTAGTCCTGTGAAGGAAAGGGAAAGGTCATGTAGTAGCCCTGTGAAGGAAAGGGAAAGGTCATGTACCAGTCCTGTGAAGGAAAGGGAAAGATCATGTAGTAGCCCTGTGAAGGAAAGGGAAAGGTCATGTAGTACTAGCCCTGTGAAGGAAAGGGAAAGGTCATGTACTAGCCCTGGGAACGAAAGGGAAAGGTCATGTACTAGTCCTGTGAAGGAAAGGGAAAGGTTATGTAGTACTAGCCCTGTGAAGGAAAGGGAAAGATTGTGTACTAGTCCTGTGAAGGAAAGGGAAAGGTCATGTAGTAGCCCTGTGAAGGAAAGGGAAAGGTCATGTACTAGTCCTGTGAAGGAAAGGGAAAGGTTATGTAGTAGCCCTGTGATCGAAAGGGAAAGGTCATGTACTAGTCCTGTGAAGGAAAGGGAAAGGTTATGTAGTACTAGTCCTGTGAAGGAAAGGGAAAGGTTATGTAGTAGCCCTGTGAAGGAAAGTGAAAGGTCATGTAGTACTAGTCCTGTGAACGAAAGGGAAAGGTCATGTAGTACTAGTCCTGTGAAGGAAAGGGAAAGGTCATGTAGTAGCCCTGTGAAGGAAAGGGAAAGGTCATGTACCAGTCCTGTGAAGGAAAGGGAAAGATCATGTAGTATCCCTGTGAAGGAAAGGGAAAGGTCATGTAGTACTAGCCCTGTGAAGGAAAGGGAAAGGTCATGTACTAGTCCTGAGAAGGAAAGGGAAAAGTTATGTAGTAGCCCTATGAACGAAAGGGAAAGGTCATGTACTAGTCCTGTGAAGGAAAGGGAAAGGTTATGTAGTACTAGCCCTGTGAAGGAAAGGGAAAGATCGTGTACTAGTCCTGTGAAGGAAAGGGAAAGGTCATGTAGTAGCCCTGTGAAGGAAAGGGAAAGGTCATGTACTAGTCCTGTGAAGGAAAGGGAAAGGTTATGTAGTAGCCCTGTGATCGAAAGGGAAAGGTCATGTACTAGTCCTGTGAAGGAAATGGAAAGGTCATGTACTACTCCTGTGAAGGAAAGGAAAAGATCATGTAGTACTAGCCCTGTGAAGGAAAGGGAAAGGTCATGTACTAGTCCTGTGAAGGAAAGGGAAAGGTTATGTAGTAGCCCTGTGAAGGAAAGGGAAAGATCATGTAGTACTAGCCCTGTGAAGGAAAGGGAAAGGTTATGTAGTAGCCCTGTGAAGGAAAGGGAAAGATCATGTAGTACTAGCCCTGTGAAGGAAAGGGAAAGATCATGTAGTACTAGCCCTGTGAAGGAAAGGGAAAGGTCATGTACCAGTCCTGTGAAGGTAAGGGAAAGGTCATGTAGTACTAGCCCTGTAAAGGAATGGGAAAGGTCATGCAGTAGCCCTGGAAACGAAAGGGAAAGGTCATGTAGTAGCCCTGGGAACGAAAGGGAAAGGTCATGTACTAGTCCTGTGAAGGAAAGGGAAAAGTTATGTAGTAGCCCTGTAAAGGAAAGGGAAAGGCTATGTAGTAGCCCTGTGAAGGAAGGGGAAAGGTTATGTAGTACTAGTCCTGTGAAGGAAAGGGAAAGATCATGTAGTAGTCCTGTGAAGGAAAGGGAAAGGTCATGTCGTAGCCCTGGGAACGAAAGGGAAAGGTCATGTACTAGTCCTGGGGACGAAAGGGAAAGGTCATGTACTAGTCCTGTGAAGGAAAGGGAAAGGTTATGTAGTAGCCCTGTGAAAGAAGGGGAAAGGTCATGTAGTACTAGTCCTGTGAAGGAAAGGGAAAGGTCATGTAGTAGCCCTGTGAAGGAAAGTGAAAGGTCATGTAGTACTAGTCCTGTGAAGGAAAGGGAAAGGTCATGTAGTACTAGTCCTGTGAAGGAAAGGGAAAGGTCATGTAGTAGCCCTGTGAAGGAAAGGGAAAGGTCATGTAGTAGCCCTGTGAAGGAACGGGAAAGGTCATGTAGTAGCCCTGTGAAGGAAAGGGAAAGGTCATGTAGTAGCTCTGTGAAGGAAAAGGAAAGGTCATGTAGTAGCTCTGTGAAGGAAAGGGAAAGGTCATGTAGTAGCTCTGTGAAGGAAAGGAAAAGGTCATGTCCTGTGAATGGAAGGGAAATGTTATGTAGTAGCTCTGTGAAGGTCAGGGAACTGTCATGTAGTAGCCCTGTGAAGGAAAGGGAAAGATCATGTAGTACTAGCCCTGTGAAGGAAAGGGAAAGGTCATGTAGTAGCCCTGGGAATGAAAGGGAAAGGTCATGTACTACTCCTGTGAAGGAAAGGGAAAGGTTATGTAGTAGCCCTGTGAAGGAAAGGGAAAGGTTATGTAGTAGCCCTGTGAAGGAAGGGGAAAGGTTATGTAGTACTAGTCCTGTGAAGGAAAGGGAAAGATCATGTAGTAGTCCTGTGAAGGAAAGGGAAAGGTCATGTAGTAGACCTGGGAACGAAAGGGAAAGGTCATGTACTAGTCCTGGGAATGAAAGGGAAAGGTCATGTACTAGTCCTGTGAAGGAAAGGGAAAGGTTATGTAGTAGCCCTGTGAAGGAAAGTGAAAGGTCATGTAGTACTAGCCCTGTGAACGAAAGGGAAAGGTCATGTAGTACTAGTCCTGTGAAGGAAAGGGAAAGGTCATGTAGTAGCCCTGTGAAGGAAAGGGAAAGGTCATGTACCAGTCCTGTGAAGGAAATGGAAAGATCATGCAGTAGCCCTGTGAAGGAAAGGGAAAGGTCATGTAGTACTAGCCCTGTGAAGGAAAGGGAAAGGTCATGTACTAGTCCTGTGAAGGAAAGGGAAAGGTTATGTAGTAGCCCTATGAACGAAAGGGAAAGGTCATGTACTAGTCCTGTGAAGGAAAGGGAAAGGTTATGTAGTACTAGCCCTGTGAAGGAAAGGGAAAGATCGTGTACTAGTCCTGTGAAGGAAAGGGAAAGGTCATGTAGTAGCCCTGTGAAGGAAAGGGAAAGGTCATGTACTAGTCCTGTGAAGGAAAGGGAAAGGTTATGTAGTAGCCCTGTGATCGAAAGGGAAAGGTCATGTACTAGTCCTGTGAAGGAAAGGGAAAGGTTATCTAGTACTAGTCCTGTGATCGAAAGGGAAAGGTTATGTACTAGTCCTGTGAAGGAAAGGGAAAGGTTATCTAGTACTAGTCCTGTGAAGGAAAGGGAAAGGTCATGTACTAGTCCTGTGAAGGAAAGCGAAAGGTTATGTAGTAGCCCTGTGAAGGAAAGGGAAAGGTCATGTACTACTGTGAAGGAAAGGAAAAGATCATGTAGTACTAGCCCTGTGAAGAAAAGGGAAAGGTCATGTACTAGTCCTGTGAAGGAAAGGGAAAGGTTATGTAGTAGCCCTGTGAAGGAAAGGGAAAGATCATGTAGTACTAGCCCTGTGAAGGAAAGGGAAAGATCATGTAGTACTAGCCCTGTGAAGGAAAGGGAAAGGTCATGTACCAGTCCTGTGAAGGAAAGGGAAAGGTCATGTAGTACTAGCCCTGTGAAGGAAAGGGAAAGGTCATGTAGTACTAGTCCTGTGAAGGAAAGGGAAAGGTCATGTAGTAGCCCTGTGAAGGAAAGGGAAAGGTCATGTACTAGTCCTGTGAAGGAAAGGGAAAGGTTATGTAGTAGCCCTGTGATCGAAAGGGAAAGGTCATGTACTAGTCCTGTGAAGGAAAGGGAAAGGTCATGTACTACTCCTGTGAAGGAAAGGAAAAGATCATGTAGTACTAGCCCTGTGAAGGAAAGGGAAAGGTCATGTACTAGTCCTGTGAAGGAAAGGGAAAGGTTATGTAGTAGCCCTGTGAAGGAAAGGGAAAGATCATGTAGTACTAGCCCTGTGAAGGAAAGGGAAAGGTTATGTAGTAGCCCTGTGAAGGAAAGGGAAAGATCATGTAGTACTAGCCCTGTGAAGGAAAGGGAAAGGTCATGTACCAGTCCTGTGAAGGTAAGGGAAAGGTCATGTAGTACTAGCCCTGTAAAGGAATGGGAAAGGTCATGCAGTAGCCCTGGAAACGAAAGGGAAAGGTCATGTAGTAGCCCTGGGAACGAAAGGGAAAGGTCATGTACTAGTCCTGTGAAGGAAAGGGAAAAGTTATGTAGTAGCCCTGTAAAGGAAAGGGAAAGGCTATGTAGTAGCCCTGTGAAGGAAGGGGAAAGGTTATGTAGTACTAGTCCTGTGAAGGAAAGGGAAAGATCATGTAGTAGTCCTGTGAAGGAAAGGGAAAGGTCATGTCGTAGCCCTGGGAACGAAAGGGAAAGGTCATGTACTAGTCCTGGGGACGAAAGGGAAAGGTCATGTACTAGTCCTGTGAAGGAAAGGGAAAGGTTATGTAGTAGCCCTGTGAAAGAAGGGGAAAGGTCATGTAGTACTAGTCCTGTGAAGGAAAGGGAAAGGTCATGTAGTAGCCCTGTGAAGGAAAGTGAAAGGTCATGTAGTACTAGTCCTGTGAAGGAAAGGGAAAGGTCATGTAGTACTAGTCCTGTGAAGGAAAGGGAAAGGTCATGTAGTAGCCCTGTGAAGGAAAGGGAAAGGTCATGTAGTAGCCCTGTGAAGGAACGGGAAAGGTCATGTAGTAGCCCTGTGAAGGAAAGGGAAAGGTCATGTAGTAGCTCTGTGAAGGAAAAGGAAAGGTCATGTAGTAGCTCTGTGAAGGAAAGGGAAAGGTCATGTAGTAGCTCTGTGAAGGAAAGGAAAAGGTCATGTCCTGTGAATGGAAGGGAAATGTTATGTAGTAGCTCTGTGAAGGTCAGGGAACTGTCATGTAGTAGCCCTGTGAAGGAAAGGGAAAGATCATGTAGTACTAGCCCTGTGAAGGAAAGGGAAAGGTCATGTAGTAGCCCTGGGAATGAAAGGGAAAGGTCATGTACTACTCCTGTGAAGGAAAGGGAAAGGTTATGTAGTAGCCCTGTGAAGGAAAGGGAAAGGTTATGTAGTAGCCCTGTGAAGGAAGGGGAAAGGTTATGTAGTACTAGTCCTGTGAAGGAAAGGGAAAGATCATGTAGTAGTCCTGTGAAGGAAAGGGAAAGGTCATGTAGTAGACCTGGGAACGAAAGGGAAAGGTCATGTACTAGTCCTGGGAATGAAAGGGAAAGGTCATGTACTAGTCCTGTGAAGGAAAGGGAAAGGTTATGTAGTAGCCCTGTGAAGGAAAGTGAAAGGTCATGTAGTACTAGCCCTGTGAACGAAAGGGAAAGGTCATGTAGTACTAGTCCTGTGAAGGAAAGGGAAAGGTCATGTAGTAGCCCTGTGAAGGAAAGGGAAAGGTCATGTACCAGTCCTGTGAAGGAAATGGAAAGATCATGCAGTAGCCCTGTGAAGGAAAGGGAAAGGTCATGTAGTACTAGCCCTGTGAAGGAAAGGGAAAGGTCATGTACTAGTCCTGTGAAGGAAAGGGAAAGGTTATGTAGTAGCCCTATGAACGAAAGGGAAAGGTCATGTACTAGTCCTGTGAAGGAAAGGGAAAGGTTATGTAGTACTAGCCCTGTGAAGGAAAGGGAAAGATCGTGTACTAGTCCTGTGAAGGAAAGGGAAAGGTCATGTAGTAGCCCTGTGAAGGAAAGGGAAAGGTCATGTACTAGTCCTGTGAAGGAAAGGGAAAGGTTATGTAGTAGCCCTGTGATCGAAAGGGAAAGGTCATGTACTAGTCCTGTGAAGGAAAGGGAAAGGTTATCTAGTACTAGTCCTGTGATCGAAAGGGAAAGGTTATGTACTAGTCCTGTGAAGGAAAGGGAAAGGTTATCTAGTACTAGTCCTGTGAAGGAAAGGGAAAGGTCATGTACTAGTCCTGTGAAGGAAAGCGAAAGGTTATGTAGTAGCCCTGTGAAGGAAAGGGAAAGGTCATGTACTACTCCTGTGAAGGAAAGGAAAAGATCATGTAGTACTAGCCCTGTGAAGAAAAGGGAAAGGTCATGTACTAGTCCTGTGAAGGAAAGGGAAAGGTTATGTAGTAGCCCTGTGAAGGAAAGGGAAAGATCATGTAGTACTAGCCCTGTGAAGGAAAGGGAAAGATCATGTAGTACTAGCCCTGTGAAGGAAAGGGAAAGGTCATGTACCAGTCCTGTGAAGGAAAGGGAAAGGTCATGTAGTACTAGCCCTGTGAAGGAAAGGGAAAGGTCATGTAGTACTAGTCCTGTGAAGGAAAGGGAAAGGTCATGTAGTAGCCCTGTGAAGGAAAGGGAAAGGTCATGTACCAGTCCTGTGAAGGAAAGGGAAAGATCATGTAGTAGCCCTGTGAAGGAAAGGGAAAGGTCATGTCGTAGCCCTGGGAACGAAAGGGAAAGGTCATGTACTAGTCCTGGGAATGAAAGGGAAAGGTCATGTACTAGTCCTGTGAAGGAAAGGGAAAGGTTATGTAGTAGCCCTGTGAAGGAAAGTGAAAGGTCATGTAGTACTAGCCCTGTGAACGAAAGGGAAAGGTCATGTAGTACTAGTCCTGTGAAGGAAAGGGAAAGGTCATGTAGTAGCCCTGTGAAGGAAAGGGAAAGGTCATGTACCAGTCCTGTGAAGGAAATGGAAAGATCATGCAGTAGCCCTGTGAAGGAAAGGGAAAGGTCATGTAGTACTAGCCCTGTGAAGGAAAGGGAAAGGTCATGTACTAGTCCTGTGAAGGAAAGGGAAAGGTTATGTAGTAGCCCTATGAACGAAAGGGAAAGGTCATGTACTAGTCCTGTGAAGGAAAGGGAAAGGTTATGTAGTACTAGCCCTGTGAAGGAAAGGGAAAGATCGTGTACTAGTCCTGTGAAGGAAAGGGAAAGGTCATGTAGTAGCCCTGTGAAGGAAAGGGAAAGGTCATGTACTAGTCCTGTGAAGGAAAGGGAAAGGTTATGTAGTAGCCCTGTGATCGAAAGGGAAAGGTCATGTACTAGTCCTGTGAAGGAAAGGGAAAGGTTATCTAGTACTAGTCCTGTGATCGAAAGGGAAAGGTTATGTACTAGTCCTGTGAAGGAAAGGGAAAGGTTATCTAGTACTAGTCCTGTGAAGGAAAGGGAAAGGTCATGTACTAGTCCTGTGAAGGAAAGCGAAAGGTTATGTAGTAGCCCTGTGAAGGAAAGGGAAAGGTCATGTACTACTCCTGTGAAGGAAAGGAAAAGATCATGTAGTACTAGCCCTGTGAAGGAAAGGGAAAGGTCATGTACTAGTCCTGTGAAGGAAAGGGAAAGGTTATGTAGTAGCCCTGTGAAGGAAAGGGAAAGATCATGTAGTACTAGCCCTGTGAAGGAAAGGGAAAGATCATGTAGTACTAGCCCTGTGAAGGAAAGGGAAAGGTCATGTACCAGTCCTGTGAAGGAAAGGGAAAGGTCATGTAGTACTAGCCCTGTGAAGGAAAGGGAAAGGTCATGTAGTACTAGTCCTGTGAAGGAAAGGGAAAGGTCATGTAGTAGCCCTGTGAAGGAAAGGGAAAGGTCATGTACCAGTCCTGTGAAGGAAAGGGAAAGATCATGTAGTAGCCCTGTGAAGGAAAGGGAAAGGTCATGTAGTACTAGCCTGTGAAGGAAAGGGAAAGGTCATGTACTAGTCCTGTGAAGGAAAGGGAAAGGTTATGTAGTAGCCCTATGAACGAAAGGGAAAGGTCATGTACTAGTCCTGTGAAGGAAAGGGAAAGGTTATGTAGTACTAGCCCTGTGAAGGAAAGGGAAAGATCGTGTACTAGTCCTGTGAAGGAAAGGGAAAGGTCATGTAGTAGCCCTGTGAAGGAAAGGGAAAGGTCATGTACTAGTCCTGTGAAGGAAAGGGAAAGGTTATGTAGTAGCCCTGTGATCGAAAGGGGAAGGTCATGTACTAGTCCTGTGAAGGAAAGGGAAAGGTTATGTAGTACTAGTCCTGTGAAGGAAAGGGAAAGGTTATGTACTAGTCCTGTGAAGGAAAGGGAAAGGTCATGTACTAGTCCTGTGAAGGAAAGGGAATGGTCATGTACTAGTCCTGTGAAGGAAAGGGAAAGGTCATGTACTAGTCCTGTGAAGGAAAGCGAAAGGTTATGTAGTAGCCCTGTGAAGGAAAGGGAAAGGTCATGTACTACTCCTGTGAAGGAAAGGAAAAGATCATGTAGTACTAGCCCTGTGAAGGAAAGGGAAAGGTCATGTACTAGTCCTGTGAAGGAAAGGGAAAGGTTATGTAGTAGCCCTGTGAAGGAAAGGGAAAGATCATGTAGTACTAGCCCTGTGAAGGAAAGGGAAAGGTTATGTAGTAGCCCTGTGAAGGAAAGGGAAAGATCATGTAGTACTAGCCCTGTGAAGGAAAGGGAATGATCATGTAGTACTAGCCCTGTGAAGGAAAGGGAAAGGTCATGTAGTAGCCCTGGAAACGAAAGGGAAAGGTCATGTACTAGTCCTGTGAAGGAAAGGGAAAGGTTACGTAGTAGCCCTGTGAAGGAAAGGGAAAGGTTATGTAGTAGCCCTGTGAAGGAAGGGGAAAGGTTATGTAGTACTAGTCCTGTGAAGGAAAGGGAAAGATCATGTAGTAGTCCTGTGAAGGAAAGGGAAAGGTCATGTAGTAGACCTGGGAACGAAAGGGAAAGGTCATGTACTAGTCCTGGGAACGAAAGGGAAAGGTCCTGTACTAGTCCTGTGAAGGAAAGGGAAAGGTTATGTAGTAGCCCTGTGAAAGAAGGGGAAAGGTCATGTAGTACTAGTCCTGTGAAGGAAAGGGAAAGGTCATGTAGTAGCCCTGTGAAGGAAAGTGAAAGGTCATGTAGTACTAGTCCTGTGAAGGAAAGGGAAAGGTCATGTAGTACTAGTCCTGTGAAGGAAAGGGAAAGGTCATGTAGTAGCCCTGTGAAGGAAAGGGAAAGGTCATGTACCAGTCCTGTGGAGGAAAGGGAAAGATCATGTAGTAGCCCTGTGAAGGAAAGGGAAAGGTCATGTAGTACTAGCCCAGTGAAGGAAAGGGAAAGGTCATGTCGTAGCCCTGGGAACGAAAGGGAAAGGTCATGTACTAGTCCTGGGAACGAAAGGAAAAGGTCATGTACTAGTCCTGTGAAGGAAAGGGAAAGGTTATGTAGTAGCCCTGTGAAGGAAAGGGAAAGGTCATGTACCAGTCCTGTGGAGGAAAGGGAAAGATCATGTAGTAGCCCTGTGAAGGAAAGGGAAAGGTCATGTAGTACTAGCCCAGTGAAGGAAAGGGAAAGGTCATGTAGTAGCCCTGTGAAGGAAAGGGAAAGGTCATGTAGTAGCTCTGTGAAGGAAAGGGAAAGGTCATGTAGTAGCTCTGTGAAGGAAAGGGAAAGGTCATGTAGTAGCTCTGTGAAGGAAAGGAAAAGGTCATGTACTAGTCCTGTGAAGGAAAGGGAAAGGTTATGTAGTAGCCCTGTGAAGGAAAGGGAAAGATCATGTAGTACTAGCCCTGTGAAGGAAAGGGAAAGGTTATGTAGTAGCCCTGTGAAGGAAAGGGAAAGATCATGTAGTACTAGCCCTGTGAAGGAAAGGGAAAGGTCATGTAGTAGCCCTGGAAACGAAAGGGAAAGGTCATGTACTAGTCCTGTGAAGGAAAGGGAAAGGTTACGTAGTAGCC
>CM067375.1:25500-56500 GCA_034401795.1 Chaetoderma sp. LZ-2023a | reverse complement strand
CCAGGGTATTGTGGAAATTTGATTGTGATGACGTCATCACGATTCTATGAATTCAAAGTTTTGATTGGTTAATTTTTTGATCTTAGATTTTCCAAAAAGTATGGTATCTGGAAATCCTTTAAAACGCTACTCTTCCAATATGATTGGCTCAATTTTAACGAAAGGTTGGTGGAATAATCCTTTGATGGTACACTTAAACACTTCTAGAACGAGAATTTTAAGGGGTCAATTTTTTCGCCGGCCATCTGGGATTTTCTAAAAATTTCTGGAAATCAGTTAAAAGTCCAGTTCCTCATTAACCACTTGGCCGATTTCAAGCAAACTTGGTGTAATATTGTGCTCTAAATATTTTCTTAAATGTTGCCTTTGTTGTCAGAGAGGCGTGGGAGAAACTACTGGAGTTAGTGAAATGTGAAATCATCAGTACAATCAGTGATGATAACATGGATGCATATCTCCTCAGGTAAGCGTGATCATCAGTGATGATAGCGTTGATGTATATCTCCTCAGGTAAGCCTGAGCGTGATCAGTCATGATAGCATGGATGTATACCTCCTCAGGTAAGCATGATCATCAGTGATGATAGCGTGAATGCATATCTCCTCAGGTAAACATGACCATCAGTGGTGATGGCGTGGATGCATATCTCCTCAGGTATGCATGATCATGAGTGATGATAGTATGGATGTATATCTCCTGAAGTAAGCATGATCATCAGTGATGATAGCGGGAATGCATATCTCCTCAGGTAAACATGACCATCAGTGGTGATGGCGTGGATGCATATCTCCTCAGGTATGCATGAGCATGAGTGATGATAGTATGGATGTATATCTCCTGAAGTAAAGCATGATCATCAGGGATGATAGCGTGGATGTATATCTCCTCAGGTAAGCATCAGTGATGATAGCATGGATGTATATCTCCTCCTGAGGTAAGCATGATCATCAGTGATGATAGTGCGGATGCATACCTCCTCAGGTAAGCATGATCATCAGTGATGATAGCGTTGATCTCAGGTAAGCATGATCATCAGTGATGATAGCGTTGATCTCCTCAGGTAAGCATGATCATCAGTGATGATAGCATTAATCTCAGGTAAGCATGATCATCAGTGATGATAGCATTGATCTCAGGTAAGCATGATCATCAGTGGTGATAGTGTGGATCTCCTCGGGCAAGCATGATGATCAGTGATGATGGTGTGGATCTCCTCGGGTAAGCATTAGAGCTGGGCGGTATTGATATTTACATGACGGTATCGGTACCATGAAAAAATACCGCGGTACCACTGTATACCGTCATCTGAGCTTGAGGCATGCCACGAAATTAGAACAATTTTTTCCATTTCCTTTTCACTTCCATCTCCAATCAATGGTAAATATAGGTAAAATAAATAAATCGGCTTCCTGATTTAGAGAAGAAAAACATGGCTATTTCGACTGTTTAGTTTCACGATTTTATTAGGTCACTATTTTTATTGACGTAATATCATTCACGGGAATATCGGTCAGAGGGTGTGGTTGACTCGCTAACTATAACCCGCTGTTTGAGACATTGGGTGCACTATTTTCAATCTGGATTGTTCTTGCTATTAATGCCTGCGCCCAGCAAACGGTAAATTTTATTTTGGCAGTCGAGCGCTTTTGCTAAACAGAGTCCTGACAAAATCCGCAAGTGTTGTACTCTTTTATTTCTGTTGGAGTCATATATTCTGTTACTCGCGAAAACAGGCCTATACACATACGTATAACACGACTTTGAATATAGCCGATTCCAAAGCTTCTGATAATTACTGAGTACCCGATGTACGGACTCGTTACTCGCCATGCTTCACGTGAACAATGCGTCTAAAAAGCTATTTCCGCGAACTTCCGACGTGTAGCCAGTTGAAAAATTAATTACAAAAACTAAAACACTATAATTTTTAGGTGTCGTTACTTAAACTGGATTTAATCCTTAAAGAAATTTCATAAAACAAGCCAGAAAAATAAAAAAATAAGGACTTCAACGCTGCTCATTGTTAATAAATTAGCACGTGCTCAAAACGGCACAAGCAAATACTACGTTTTAGTAAATTTTCATTGATAAATTCAGCATAGTAATGTATTTTCCCACGGTCTAGTTCATGAACAACCAATCAGATACGTCTTTCCGAGATTGCTATTGTGTTTGAATAGCACGCAGTTTGTATGTTATTTTGTTATTCTAGCGTGTTTGTTGGGTGATAGGGAATATATTATAGTGTAATTACTACCGGCAGACGGCCAGAGAATGAGTTTAGATGTTTTAAATAAAGCAATTTTACCGTGAGACTTTCAAGACGTACGTTTGACATACAATTCTGCCTGTCATTATTTTGTAATTGACGTCTTGATGTTTGTTTTTACAACGACCCTTTCACCTCAACTCGGCTAATAGTTAGGGATGCCTGTATTTTTGGCACTATTAGCACCTATTTACCCTTGGTCAAGTCAGATTTTATGAATATATTTCGCAAATATTGCGCAAACGTTATGGACGGTATTCACGGTATTTGCAAATGTCAATGGTCACGGTATCGGTTCACGGTATACCGCGGTCCTCACGGTACTACCGTCAGAACGCCCAGCTCTAGTAAGCATGACCATCAGTGATGATAGCATGGATGCATATCTCTGGAGGTACGCATGATGATCAGTGATGATAGCGTGGATTTATATCTCTGGAGGTACGCATGATGATCAGTGATGATAGCGGGGATTTATATCTCCGGAGGGAAACATGATCATCAGTGATGATAGCGTGGATGCATATCTCCTGAGGTAAGCATGATCATCAGTGATGATAGCGTGGATGCATATCTCCTGAGGTAAGCATGATCATCAGTGATGATAGCGTGGATGCATATCTCCTGAGGTAAGCATGATCATCAGTGATGATAGCGTGGATGCATATCTCCTGAGGTAAGCATGATCATCAGTGATGGTAGCGTGGATGCATATCTCCTGAGGTAAGCATGATCATCAGTGATGATAGCGTGGATGCATATCTTCATCTGTCTTTCAGTCATGCAGACGTCAATGAAAGCTTATAGTAAACAAACAATTTTGACAGCCGTCGACGTGTAGGATATCCAACGTAAATTTGTGCAATGTTAATAAATGTAGGCCTTTCTAAATATGACAATTTAGTTAATCTTATGCACCTGTTGTAAATTATTATTGTAATGTTTTTGCGCATCTTCACTCAAATATGCATTCGACGTGATTTTTCAGTGTATACACGACAATTGTATACGCTCAAGAGTCAGGGCCAGTATTTGCCTCGAGTACATGTATGTAAACAAAATACTCCAGTAAAAGCGTGGGAGACTGTGTCGTTATGCGTAAATTTATACGTTGGCTACACATTACATTGAAATATCCCCTGAATTTACCTCCTCTCCCACATACATTTAGGGTACGCACACATGTGTAGTCCTATGTTTAGAATGACAGGAAAAACACGTTAAGTAGCAATGTATAGACCCGACCACTCATATTTGTCAATTTTTGGCATAATTTTTGTAACCGAAGGCAGTGTTATTGCCTTGTCCAAGTAGGTTAATCACGTAGCCTATGAGAGGCCCTGTGTCAGTCATTACTAGTCCAAGTAGGTTAATCACGTAGCCTATGAGAGGCCCTGTGTCAGTCATTACTAGTCCAAGTAGGTTAATCACGTAGCCTATGAGAGGCCCTGTGTCAGTCATTACTAGCATAATTTATATCCCTAAATGATATTTTAACCCATGTTTATTAAAATTGATGTTTTATATTGTCACGAATAGTTTGGCTTAAGTCTACAGGAAATTTAATTATATAGGCCTAGAAAATGTATCCAATATGGACCTAGCTTTCTCGATGCCATAGGCAAATATCTACAAATTCGGATCTACAGCGGGTGGTGTGGGGGTGTTGTGTGTACGGGGGGGGGGGGGGGGGGGGGGGGGTTATTGATATAACAGAGCTATATGATTTGGATGTACTGAATATATTATAATATCTTAAAACGCAATCTCCATATATATGACCTTTTTGGCATAGAGATATAGGTTTGTTCGAACGAACCCAGTCCTCTAATTTGTCCGGCATCCATCTGGTGTTTTGGCTGATTTTTAGCTCAGCTGGCCAGAATAGCCACGTGAGCTTATGGTATGACGTCCGTCCGCTTTTGCTTTAAAACGTTATTCCTCATTAACTGCTTAGCGGATTTCAACCTAATTTGACAGGAAGGACCCTAAGTAGGTAGGCTTTAGAACTCGTGTTCAGAATTTTGATTAGACAATTTTTTTGCCAGCCATCTTGGATCTTCTAAAAATCAGCTTAAAGCTCCTCATTAACCACTGGGCTGATTTTAATCAAGCTCAGTGGGAAGGACCCTAGAGTAGTATGCTTCTGAATTTGTGTACAGAATTTAGTTTGGACAATTTTTTCGGCGGCCATCTTGAATTTTTGGAAAGTTTACGGGAAATTGTTTGAAACGCTACTCCTCATTAACTGCTTAGGCAATTTGCCAGACTTGCCTGGAAGGATACTAGGGTGGGAGGTTTCAGAACTTGTATACAGAATTTTGATTGGTCAATTTTTCCAGTGACCATCTTGGATTTTCATTTTGGAAATCATTAAAACGGCTACTCCTCATTATCCGCTTGTCCGATTTCAACCAAACTCAGCTGTGTGAACCCTAGTCTGATACGCTTCACTTATAAACAGGATTCTGACTACTTGACTTTTTTAGGTGGCCATCTCCGATTTTCCGGAAAATGGGAAATCGTTTAAGGCGCTATTCCTCATTAACCCTTTGGGCAATTTAAACCAAATTTACCTGTAAGGATCCTATAGTGGTAGCCTCTAGAAATTCTATTCCACATTTTGATAGGTCAATGTTTTGGTGGCCATCCATCTTTTCTGAAAATTATCCGGAACCATTTAAAAATGATACTCCTTAATCCAGGGGTCGCACGGGTCATGGAAATCCTGGAAAGTCATGGAATTTGAAAATCTAAATTCCAGGCTTGGAAAAGTCATGGAAATTTGTCAATTTGATAAAAGTCATGGAAAAGTCATGGAAAATGATAATCTCCCTAAATAAAAATAAAATCTGATGGCATACAAATGTGAAATGGGGAAATAAAGCTCGGAAATACACATTTCCATATCTTTATCGCGGCGATCACATGATTTCAATTCATTATAAAAGTCATATGTCCAACCAAAATAAAATGACCCAAAACAACGTAAGAAATAAAATGAGGTTAAATCCCTTCTTATGTTGGTAGGCCATATTAAACTCTTTTGTGATTGGAGACATTCCACTGAAACTATATCTGGACTGGAAGGAGGCCTCCCAAATAAAAACGGGCTTTGTAACGCCGCGAATGCGAATATCCCAAATTAATAATAAATATGTACAGAAGAGAATGTTTTTAAAACAATTTGAGGAATAAATTCACTATTTGCTACTCAGCGTATGCATTCGGCAGTATATTTAGTGGCAAGATTTTTGTTCATTTGGGCGATTTCGTCCCGGCCGAATTGGTTACATTATGATAATTAGATGGCGATGATATCTCGGTCTCGCTAGTGTATGGAGATTCCCCTGTATATTGAACGTATTTCTTGCTCAAAGTTGGTTTTATGCGTTCTATTGTGGTTAAAGTATGAAATAAACTTGGTAATATTAAAAGAATAACAAGATATTTAGCCGATAAAGGATTATTATTATTTTTAATCTAGCGGTAAAGTTACCAATTTTCGTTCGTCTGAAAAATATGTTTTGCAATATTTCTAAACTCTGATTGCGTGTTATATATACACCTGTGCAAAAGTTAAGCACCACCCTATTTTTACGCACATGCGAGGGTATATTCATGTGCTATGAAGAAAGCAATAGCATAAACATTTATGTACCCATCCATCTTAGTGCAAGAGGTAATACTGCAACTAGAGGAATGCTGATTATGATGGTGGGGAAACACTGTATGTTTTTGTTTGAACTTGAAAACGAGGCCTGAATATGGTTACGTTGACACAACTGACAACTATTGCCCTACAGTTGACACACGTGGCTAGATTGTCATTAATGGTGTCTGAAAACGAAGTTTAACATCTGTGCACGAGTTTGAGACTGTCATTATTAATACCGGGTATATCCACCTTGTGCCTGGATGACGGCCTGGACACGACGTCTCATGCTGGTCACCAACCGACTGATACGCCATTGTGGTATTCGTTGCCATTCAAGATGGAGTGCGTCTGTTAATTCCTGTAGGTTCTGCACAGGAGGATCCCTCCTTCTCACCATGTTTCCCAGAATGTCCCAGATATTCTCAATAGGGTTCATGTCAGGGCTCCTTGCTGGCCATGGTAGGGTTTCGATGGCATTCTGGCGGAGGTATTCATGCACAGCTCTAGCACGATGTGGTCGGGCGTTGTCATCCATGAATATAGGGTGGGTTCCAGGTGCATGATTTACAAAATGAGGGACCACAACTCTATCCAGTATGGAATCTTGATATCTTTGTCCATTTAGTGTTCCAGGTACAGTCAACAGATCCAGCTTACAATCAAATGAGATGCACCCCCATATCATAACGGAACCTCCACCAAATGGAACTTCTTCCATGATGTTACGTTGGTCGTACGCCGTGCGTCTGGACCTCCATACACGAGTTCGACCATCTGTGGCATGAAGCAGGAACCGACTTTCATCGGACCAGTGTACCCGTCTCCAGGATCTCATGTTCCAGTGTCTTCTTTCGTTGCACCACCTCAGACGCTCCTCTTTGTGGTGTGCAGTGAGGAGAGGACGTCTGACAGGTCTCCTAGCTTTCATGCCAGCAGCATACAGTCTCCTTTTGATGGTAGACATTGACACTCTATTGCGCGTTTCCCATTGCTGGCTGAGCACTCTGCTGTTGGTGAATGGAGATCTCCTAACAAGGCGTACTAGGGCTCGATCATCACGGGCAGTAGTCTTCTTCGGTCTTCCAGATCTAGGCCTGTCCTTCACCTCGTTGGTTTGCCCATGTTTTGCAATCAAACGACTGATTACAGTATGGTTAATGTTCAGCTGTCTGCCAATCTCTCTGCATGACATACCAGTGGTATGCATGCCTATGATTTGCCATTTCACACGATCACTTAACCTTCGTCTTGCCATAGCGGTTCACAATCAAGAGCTAATTCTCTCTCTACAAATAAACCACGGTCATGAACACAAAATTCCTAATCTTGTCGCCTAAATCTGTATGTAATGTTCTACACCTCAAACTGAACTTTTACATAACTGAACACGTGTGCTGTTTCCCGCCACGCATGGACATCAAGCGGCGTGAAGTCATGCATGCATGTGCATTTCGTACTTGGAATTATGTCAGCTAACGCGGGGAAAAAATGTATGGCAGCCTAGTTGTACCATCATGTTTCTATGTTCTATTGTTTTTGCTGGTGCTTAACTTTTGCACAGGTGTATACATGTATACAGCTTTTTTGGCTCATATTTTGTCAAATTTTCCCATGCGTGTTATCTATTAGTGCGCAACATATTTGCGAAAGTAACAATTTTAGGGATTGGATTTAAATTTGTTCTTGAACACCTTGTCCAAATAGAAGCCTCGGCTCTAAGCCTTAAATTTGTTCAAGATTTTTTTTAATTAAAAAAAATATGTCAATTTGCAGACCAAGTGAAGACTATTTTATAAAAAATGTTCAACAATAGTCTTCTCTTGGTCTGCAAATGGACATCTCTCAAGACCACACGTGACAGAAGCCGGCTTTGGCTGATATGAGTGTTAAAGGGTTAATAGACAATTTTTGGGGTCAAAATCTTTACTAGAAATGGCCATATTGCTTCTTACCATTTTGACCGATTTCAACCATGTTAGGCTGAAAGGATACTACATGTATGATCATAGGCTCTAGAACCTCCATTCAGAATTTTTATTCATCAATTTTTTATGTGAAAACCTCAGAGTTTATTAAAAATGTACCGGATATTCTCACATGTTGACCCTTTGCCCTAGATAAAGTGAATTCCATATGATTCACTATATGCTGTTGAACATTTTGAAACAAATTTGACTGTCTGACCTAGCTATTGATTCTTGGAGGTCATGGAATTTCTTAATTTTAGTCATGGAAAGTCATGGAATTTCAAATACTGAAAGGTGTACAAACCCTGTTAATCAATAGTCTGATTTCAACAAAACTTGGGTCGAACGATTCTATGCAGATGGTAGGCTTCAAAATGTCAAATGAGAATCTGCATTGGTCTATTTTTTTGGTGGCCATCTTGGATTTTCCGAAAACTATCCATGTCTATTTAAATGAAAATGGTTAAAATGTTAAAGGTCCAGGTGAGCGTCACAGGCCCTTGGGCCTCTTGTTATAGATTCATGACTTTAAAAATCTTCTCCGAAACATCTTAGGGTATCGATTCATAACTCATGAAAGATCATCTAGGGCAACAGCTGAACCAAGTTTGTTCAAGGGAACTCGATTAGCCTAATGCTTTCTCCAGAATCACTGAACAAATTGGGCCAAAATTTGGGAGATTATATACATGTAATTTAGGATTAAGGGCCGTTACAGTTTGTTCAGTAAAGAACCATGACCATTGTGTTCTTGTTACAATGGTGGTCAACTCCTTAGGGTTCTATTTATAGTTAATGTCCTTTCTAGTTGAAATGCCTATGTTCCAGGTGAGCGATACAAGACCCCAGAAAATAAATTTCACAAACACTTAATAAAAGAACAAACTTTGAAGTTTGAACTTAATTACATGTAGTCCCACTTCTCGTGTGTATTGAGCATGCTGACTGTAGAATTATGGCCACCTGAGATTCTAATTTCCACCCATCAAGTATTTTGCATAAAACCTTTCGAATAAAACTTTTCGAACTCCTGTTTTTGATTGCTGTAACTTTACTTAGCATGTGTTTTGTTGCGGCGATCTGAACATGGGATACATCACAGATAAACTGGTATTCTTAGGTACGTGTGGTCTGATGTGATATGGATTACTAGGTATGATGTGGATTACTGGGTGTGATGTGGATTACTGGGTGTGATATGGATTACTGGGTGTGATATGGATTACTGGTTGTATGTGTGTGTGCGTGTATGCGTGTGTGTATATGTATGTATGCGTGTATGTATGTATGTGTGTGCTAATTCCAGGATTAACTGCTCAAAAGCGCTTAAGATTTATATGATTGGAATTTAGTCAATACAATATGCATTTTTGTGGAAGTATGTTTTCAGTTGAGTTTTGAATGATTCGATGGTATGACAGTACCGAATTTTTGAGGGAAGAGAATTCCAGAGTTTTGGTCCAGCATTAGAAAAAGCACATTTCCCAATAGAAAGATTAGATGGTGGTATGACACAGAGTAACTGTTCGCTTGATGTGAGTGACCTTACAGGTAATTTCCTGGAAATTAGCGATGATAGATAAGGTGGCGCCAGGCCATTTAAGCATTTATACACCAGAAGCGCGACTTTATAGTCAATGCGCTCCTTTACCGGTAGCCAGTGGAGGGCTTTTAGAACAGGTGTAATGTGATCACATACTTTACAACGGGTAATTAGACGGGCTGCAGTATTCTGGGCTCGTTGTAAACGGTGCAATTGGCTTGATGTTATGCCGCTCAGAAATGAATTTCCATTGTCTAGTCGCGATGTAATTGTAGCGTGCACTTGAGTTTTACTGCATTGTCAACTAGCATTTTCCGAATCTTGTTGATGTTTCTTATATTCATAAATATCGATTTGCAGATGGAAGTAACCTGATGATCCATTGACATCATGTTGTCAAAAATGATGCCAATGTTCCTAGCACTGTCACTAAACGGAATGCTGGAATTGCCAATTTGGACAGATTCAATTTCAATATTTGGCTTCAGTTGGCGTGAAGCAACCATAATTATCTCAGTCTTCTTCTCATTCAATTGTAAGAGATTGTTCAACATCCACAACTTGATGTCCCGAATGCTGTCTTTTAGGATTGCACGAGAGTGTAATTGATTGGTCGGATGGAAGGCCAGATACAACTGCGTGTCGTCGGCATAAAAGTGGTAGTCAAGGCCTCAGTTTGCTAGAAGTTTACCGAGTGGAGCTGTATAAATTGTAAAAAGTAACGGTCCAAGTACCGATCCCTGTGGGATACCCGAGAGTATCTCACATTCGGATGTGATATGGATTACTGGTTGTGATATGGATTACTGGTTGTGATATGGATTACTGGGTGTGATATGGATTACTGGGTGTGATATGGATTACTGGTTGTGATATGGATTACTGGTTGTGATATGGATTACTGGTTGTGATATGGATTACTGGGTGTGATATGGATTACTGGGTGTGATATGGATTACTGGGTGTGATATGGATTACTGGGTGTGATATGGATTACTGGGTGTGATATGGATTACTGGGTGTGATATGGATTACTGGGTGTGATATGGATTACTGGGTGTGATATTGATTACTGGTTAGCTCACCTGACCTAAAAGGCCAAGTGAGCTTATGTCGTGGCGACCGTCTGTCAACTTTTCCTTTAAAACGACTTCTCAAGAACCGCTTGAACGATTTGAAGTATATTTGGCAGGCAGCATTCTTAGGGCATAAGGATCCAAATTTGTTCGAACATCTTGGATTTTGGCCGATTTTTAGAAATGTCTAAAAATTTTCTTCTCCGAAACCGCTTGAGGGATTCAAGGGAACCTCATGAAATATAATCCAGGGCAAGAGCTCAACCAAGTTTGTTCAGGGGAACTTGATTGGTCAAATGGTTCGGCGGCCATCTTGGTTGACCTAATTTTAGCGAAAATTTGGCAGATATGATTAGGCACTAAGGGCCAGTAAAGTTTTTCAAGAGAAGTTGATCCGTCAAAAAACATGGCCGCCGTGGGCCAATCAAAATATAGCATGTTTGGCGGCCATATTGGATTTTTTTATTTGATGGACTTTGAGGCTGAAATTGTTTTATATAGGTTTTTGGGTATTCTGATTTGAAATTTGCAATTTTCGTAACTGTCGGATAAATGGTTTGGCGGCCATCTTGGATCATTTTCCCCGCCAAAAGTTCCCATACTAAAGCAATGGGAAATTTAAAATGTATTCTTTTCGAGAACTGCTGGGCCGATTTCAATTATATTTGGCAGGAAGCATCTTTACGGCATAGAGATTCAAGTTTGTTCAAATGAATGTGATCGACCAATTTGGTCGACGGCCATCTTGGATTTCTAACGATTTTTAGAGATGTCTTTAAAAATCTTCTCCAAACCCGTTTGAGGGATCGATTCAGAACTCACAAAATATGATCTAGGGTAAGAGCTGAACCAAGTTTGTTCAAGGAAACTTGATTGACCAAATGGTTCAGTGGCCATCTTGGATGACCTAGTTTTCACAAAAACTACTTCTTTCCCAGAACCACTGAAGTGATCAGACCGAAATTTGTGATATATGATTAGGGACTAAGGGCCATTAATGTTTGTTCAAGAGAAGTTAATCCGTCAGAAAACATGGCCGCGGTGAGCCAATCAAAATATGGCGTGTTTGGCGGCCATATTGGATTTTTTTATCTGATGGACTTTGAGGCCGAAATTGGTTTTATACAGGTTTTTGGGTATTCTGATCTCAAATTTGCAATTTTCGAAACTGTCGGATAAACGGTTTGGTGGCCATCTTGGATCATTTTCCCTCCAAAAGCTTCCATACTAAAGCAACAGGAAATTTAAAACATTTTCTCGAGAACTACTGGGCCGGTTTGAATTATATTTGGCAGGAAGCATCCTTATGCCATAGAGATTTCATTTTGTTCAAACGAAGCCGATCGGCCAATTTGGCCGGTGGCCATCTTGGATTTTGGCCGATTTTTAGAAATGTCTAAAAATCTTGTTCTCCGAAATGGCTTGGGGAATCGATTCAAAACTTATGAAACCTCATCTAGGCAAAGCGGTAAGCCAAGTTTGTTCAAGACGACTTGATTGACCGAATGGTTTGGCAGCCATCTTGGATGACCCAGTTTTCCTGAAAATGACTTCTCCAGAACTCCCATTTTGGGAGATATGAATAGGGACTAAGGGCCATTAAAGTTTGATCAAGGGAAGTTGCTCGTCAAAAAAGCATGGCCGTCGTGGGCCAATCAAAATGTAGCGTGTTTGGCGGACGTATTGGATTTTTGTATTTGATGGATTTTGAGGCCAGAATTGGTTCTATATATGTTTTTCGGTATTCTGAGCTCAAATTTGCAATTTTCGAAACTGTCGAATAAATGGCTGGGCGGCCATCTTGGATAATTTTCTCATCAAAAGCTCCCATGCTAAAGCAATTGAAAATTTAAAATGTCTTCTCGAGAACTACCAGGCCGATTTCAATTATATTTGGCATGAAGCATCCTTAGGGCATAAGGATCCAAGTTTGTTCAAATGAACCAGATCGGCCAATTTGCCTAGCAGCCATTTTGGATTTCGGCCAATTTCAGGAAATGTCTTTAAAAATCTTCTCTGAAACCACTTGGGGAATTTTCATCTAGGCCAAGAGGTAAGCCAAGTATGTTCAAGAGGACTTGATTGACCAAATGGTTCGGTGACCATCTTGGATTACCTGGTTTTCACGAAAATGACGCCTCCAGACCCGCTAAAGGGATCAGGCTGAAATTTGGGCCATTAAAATTTGTTCAAGGGAAGTTGATCCATCAAAAAAACATGGGCGCCGTGGGGCAATCAAAATGTAGTGTGTTTGGCGGCCATATTGCACTTGCAAAAATGTCAACAAACTCATTTAAAAGACAGCTAAACCAGGCACCAACAATTTTGACAAAAATTAAAGGTGCTCCAGGTGAGCGACATGGCCCCTTGGGCCTCTTGTTGTGATTTGGATTACTGGTTGATACATCACACTGGCTAACGGCGCAATGAATTTCCATAAATTCACCACTTTATAATTCACCAATATATGCATATCATCAGTAAAGGCGATACAAGGAGTTGCCATTTCTTTAAAGATAAATCTGATCAACGTTGGTTGCGCTTATTCTTTTATTGATTCAATAAGCTTAGATATGTGAAGGGGTCTCACATGTGTATGTCAGTCGATGGCCTCCGTCGTGCCCTTTTGGATCTTAGATATTTTACTGAAATTGTTTCTCAGACAACTGTCAGAGCAACTAATTTTCTACCGATGGAGAATCCCCTGGGATTGAGGACACCACTCCCTGACCCTCCCCCAAATCTGAGCAACTGTCAGATTCTTCTTCTGGATCCGCCACTGTTAGACAACCTCATAATTCTTTAATACAGGAGGAGGGTACCGTGGTGGGTGGGTTGATGTGGGTTTGAGGGCACTGGGCTGAAAGTAAGTGTTATAGTGGCATATCAGATAGTTTGTGCCAAGTAATATATGGAATATTTTACAGGGAAAGACCCGTACACCCCCTGCTCAGCTTGGTTCTAGATACAAATGAAAAACCCCTGCACACTCCCTGTTCAGCTTAACTGCACACTGAAGACCCCTGCGCCCCATTCTCGACTTAACTCTAGACTGAGAAGAGCCCTGCACTCCCTGTTCAGCTTGACTCTACACACTGAAGACCCCTGCACCCCTTGTAGATCAGCTTGGCTGTAGACAGAGAAGAGCCCTGCACTCCCTGTTCAGCTTGACTCTACACACTGAAGACCCCTGCACCCCTTGTAGATCAGCTTGGCTGTAGACAGAGAAGAGCCATGCACTCCCTGTTCAGCTTGACTCTACACACTGAAGACCCATGCACCCCTTGTAAATCAGCATGGCTGTAGATAGAGAAGAGCCCTGCACTCCCTGCTTGGCGTGACACCACACTGATGACCCCCTGCAGCCTGTGCTCGACTTGGCTATGCACAGATATGTCCGATTTAAGCTTTATGTGTGCCTCTCCTCCAAGATTGCTTGCTCCACCCTTGTTATGGTGAGCAGAGATAAGAATGTACATGACATTAACCGTGCTACATGTAGCTAGTGAGGTCCAGATTAATTTCCTCCTTTGTAGCTTATAGCTTAGCTATATATACTTACATGTATGCTGACACATTTTCATATTTGTTTTACATACCAGCGAGAGCAGTATGTACATCAGCCAGCGGCGCTTCATCCTGAAAACATGCGGCACAACCACTCTGCTTTTGGCCGTCGAGCCACTGCTCGAGATGGTCAGTCATCACTGTGGATTGGACAAGGTGGATGTAAGTCACCAATTATCATTTAAGCTCTAATCCTTTCCTTGGCCAAACAGGCCTCTCCAGTGGGTTTGCGAAATGTCTATTTACAGGGCCAGAGATGCCTATTTTTAAATTAAC
This sequence comes from Chaetoderma sp. LZ-2023a, assembly GCA_034401795.1. Lineage (NCBI taxonomy): Eukaryota > Metazoa > Mollusca > Caudofoveata > Chaetodermatida > Chaetodermatidae > Chaetoderma > Chaetoderma sp. LZ-2023a. The sequence goes on along the minus strand of CM067375.1, from coordinate 42,144 downwards.
AATAGGAATTACTGACTCGATAAATGAAAATAGCTTTCTCCTGACCTGACTAAGCCCAGCTTTGAACTAGTTAACCCTTGTATGGCCTAGCTGGCTCAAACACAGCCTCTACAGTGATCTTGAGGCAGGCCATGTGTTTAAAACCTATCACTGGAGTCATTCCAGTCATGTCAGTTGTAAAATTAAAAAAATTAAAGGATAACTAATCTCATCTCTTGATAGCTATTCGGGTGATCTAATATGCCACTCATAAACTATCCAGGTAGTTTTAAGCTTTTTATCATGCCGTTAAAGAAATATACATGTATTCAGGCTTTAGTACATGTAGCTAAATGTTGGTACATTTCTACACTCTAGTCATGATTTACTTTTCAGCCATTTAGAAGAAACCTAGCGTGTCTACCTCGTTATATCCAGTCAGTCATAGAGATGCCAGCTATAGTTTGACGATGTGGTGTAAAAGCAACCATACAGGTAAGCTGTTCACTATTTTGAAACTAATTTGACTGGAAGTTTTTGCTGCCTTAGGCAGCAACAGCTTCCAGTCAAATTAGTTTCAAAATATTCAACAAGAAGAGTATGACATAATAAAGAATGTAATGCATTGGCACTTACATGACATCACACACTCGCTTGAGGAGACAAAATGTTGGCGATCACTGTTCAACATTAACACGATATTACAAAGCAGATAATTGTGATACAGATAAGGGAACGTGACAGGATATGAAGGATATGGAATCTATAAACTGTAATCTATCGGTGCAATGCACCATTTGAGATTTGAGATGAGTTTAGCATCCCTTTAAGTAAATTTTCGTGACAAATCTGAATCATTAAAGCTAGGATTCCATTAATGTGTATGCGTACATGTATGAGTAATTCCGATTGTACGTCTGCGTTATTACACCACAAAAACATCCATTAATGTTCAATCACTAGTTGCTAAATCAATTATCTGCATTTAGCTATCAGAATACGATTTTTATGCCTGCATACACACCTCCCCATGCCTATTCCTATTAATATGGACCCTCAACCAGGCTACTGGTTAAGTCCATCTCCAGCCTACTGACAGATATAGACTGGCGCCAGTCTATACTCACCCCATAGTGACGCTTGTCACTAAGCGCGCTGCTTGCACATGCGTACTGGAGCCCAAATAGGAAACAGATTAACTTTTCAATTATTCTGCTTGCAGAACAAATGCTTAAATATTCTTCTAAAGTTTTTTTGTGCTTTGCGCTGTGTCAGTTACACTTTTGCCTTTTATATTATAAGGATTATGCCTAATATGAAGTCAATCCTCCCTAAGTTATGTGTGGGAAGTATATTCGTGGTTATATTGTATTTTATAACTATGTTCATATTGTTACCGGTTTTCGTGAAAGATCGTTCTCATTTCGGGGTATCTTAATTACTATGCCTATATCATCAGCTTAAATATTCTTCTAAAGTTTTTTTGTGCTTTGCGCTGTGTCAGTTACCCTTTTGCCTTTTATATTATAAGGATTATGCCTAATATGAAGTAAATCCTCCCTAACTTATGTGTAGGAAGTATATTCGTGGTTATATTGTGTTTTATGTTACCGGTTTTCATGAAAGATCGTTCTCGTTTCGTGGTATCTTAATTACTATGCCTATATCATCATATTAATCTATAGCATTCACCCAGAGCCCTTATCAATTTACTTCTAGTGCATTATAAGGATTATCATTTATCCCTATGCAAGTTTGCTTTCTTGTCGGTAGGGATTTTGTTTTCTGATTTGAACTTTCCCGCATTTTTAAGAAATGTTTTTTATCTTTCTAGTCTCCTTTTATGATTTTCTAAGCGGTATGCTTCATTGTTACGTTTTGTCGTTTTTATGAGTCCACTAAATCGTCAGATAAGACGAAATGTACATCATCAAAATGTGATCGCCATCACTCAGCTGAATTTTTCGGGCATGTCTGTGCAAAATGTACCACTTGTACCCTCACAACGATGTGTGGGATTTGTAAAGGGTGGCCGGTCTCGGTGTCAAAGGCTTTCTTTAAAGAATTACCGTTTAAACAACCGCTGCCCTCTGGTCGTCCTTCCCCTACCTCCGTTGCTAGCAAGGTGAAAGCTGTGTCTTTTGCAATCTAATCTAATACAATCTAATGTATCTTTACCGGTAGCAACGGAGGGGGAGCCTCTTCGGCGAATTCTGATGCCGTGCTAGCTCTTTTTGCGAGATTTGAATCGTTCGCATCTGTCTTGACTAAATCCCTTGACGAAAGGATATCTTCTGCTATAAAGGAAGCTAAGCAACAGGATGTTTCTTCAAGTTCTGACGATAGCCCGAAGGCTAGCGAGCGTTCCCGCAAATGGGCGAAACCGATCCCTCTAACCTCCATGCAGGTTAAGAAATCTCCTAAGCAGAAGTCTAGAGTGACTAAGCTCTCGAAGATGGGCTCGTGTAGTGCACCGTGTCAAACCCACATAAGACATGAGGGTGATGGGCATAACCCACAAGCCGTGGTGGTGGAGGCTGAGGCTGACGTCCATAAGGCTGGTCCTTATGCTAATGCCAATTTTTCGATTATACCGGTCATCAAGGTTTTTTGTAGATCGCCCATTGCCAAGAAATCGATTTCTAGTCTTGCTAGTTCTTCCGGTTCCATTGTGGTGGACTCGGGTCCTCTGAACTCGGGCTTACTTCCTTTTTCCGGCGCTCCATCAGTTTCCGGTTTAGCAAGACATCCGGGTCTTCAGGATCCGGTTCTTTCTTCTCTGGCATCCATTTCCGTTAGGACTTCTGGTTTAGTAGGTAATCCAGGTCGTCAAGATCCGGTTACTACTTCCGTTCCGCCCGTTTTCAGTTTGACTTCCATTTTTGTGGGACATCCGGATCCGGTTCCTAGTTCCGTTTCTGGTTTCAACAGCGCTTCCGGTCATTCCGGATTTCCGGAGTCTGATGACTCCTTCTAGTTTTTGACTTCCGGTAGAAGCGTTTCCTGTTTGGATTCTGGTCGGTACACTTCCGTTTCTGGTTCTAGAGGTGTACTTCCGGGTCGGTCAGATCTGGATAGACTTCCGGCTTCTGCTTCCGGTTGGGAGGTAGCTTCCGGTATAGCGAGAGATCAAAATTGCTTAGGTTCTTCTAGGATTTTGGATGATAGGAGTTTTGTAGATTCTGTTTCGGAAATTTCTCAACGGGTTTCTCAGGATTCTGTAGCTTCCAAATATGACTCTTTTCTTCCTTCTCAGGTAGTTGATGTTGATTTATCTTCTCAGTCTTCTCCTTCCTTCCATGATGCCGTTTTGAATCCATCTTTTTCTAGGTCTTTCTCCTCTTACTATTCAGGTCTTAATCCTATTTCTTCTCTTTCGGCCAAGGACTTCTCTTCCAGTCATGTTTCTAACGCATCTGCTCTCTTTAAATCTTCCCTTCCTTCTCCTCCGGGTTTCTCCCGTCTTCCTTCTCTTTCCTCTCATGGTCAGTTGGATCATCATTCCTCTTCTTCTTCATCTTCTCATTCATTCTCTTCTCTTTCTTCTTCCTCTTCTGCTTCTTCTCCGTCATTTGATTATCTTCTTTATCCGATTATTTCCATGGTTCTTTCCCCATGACTAGAATTTCAAATTGTTGATTCAGGCTTAGATTTTTCCTTGTTTTCTGTGGTGAGGGATTCTTCTTAAGATCGTTCATTTGTTTCTGCTCGTTTTTCTATTCTTTCGAGGTTTTTTGCAAGTTCTCTGGTCCTTCCTTTCTTATCCTCTAGTCAGAATCAGGGTAGGGATTCTCTTTCCTCTCCACAAGTTTCTTCTTTTCCTGAGTCGGTTAGTAGACCCTCTTCTCCAGTTTCTTCTAGGGCAGGTGAATCTTTAGTGTCAGGTGACTCCTCTATTCTCTTCTCTTCTTCTTCTCCTCGTCTTCTTCCTTCTCTTCCTTCTGCTCCTGAGTCGGTCAGGGCCAGGGATCTGAAGAGGTTTTGCCCAGTTAGAGCCTCTTCGGAAGACTGGTCCATGGCTCACAGGTGGATCGCTTCTACTCTTTCTCTTCCTCTTCGGATCCGCTCTCTCTACATCTGATCCTTCCTCTTCTTCTTCTCAGGTGCTGCCTATTGATAATTTAGTTGTTGATATGCTCGATTTCTTTGTTAATGATTCTACTAATACTGACTTTTCTCTTGTTTCTAAGTATGATTCTCCTATTCAAATTCCTAAGGAGGACTATCTGACGGTTGCCTCCACTCAGCCTCTTTCTGGTTCCGCTTGGGAGGATCTTTCTTCTCAGTTAAAGGATGCTTCCAAGGTTGAATTTTCCAATGACCTTTCCAAATGGGAGTCTGTTTGCAGATCTCAGCTCAAATCTTCTAATTTCCTTGCTCTTTTATCTGAGGCCGTTCTTAAGGCTGAAGAATGGGGTGATCAAGTTCTTTTGTCTTTGGGTTTTATTACTTCCAAGCGTAGATCTAGGAAGCTCTCTGAGATTAGGATGTCTAGCGCTTTGAAGCATAGTCTTGTTGTTGCATCCCTGTTTGGTACAGATCTTTTTGGTCAGTCAGCTCCTAATTTAATTCGTGCGGAATCTGAGCGCCTGAAGGCCTCTAGGGAACTTCAGGCTCAAATTTTGTTTTCTAATCCGTCCTTGAAAAGAGATGTGTCTTCTGTGAGGAGTCCTAATTCTTCTCCTAGAAGAAAGAGCCTCAAACCTGACCAATTTGGGGCTTATCCTTCTAGGGTCATCCATAATTCTAATCTTTCTTTGTCCAATCATCAGGATTGATCCGTGGAGGAGGATCGCTTCGATTCTATTTCCTCACATCGTTCGAGGTCTCAAGGGAGGCAGTCTCCTTCTTCTTGGGCGAGAGGGGGGTCAGACCCCTTCTCGCCGTGCTGGTTCCAGGTCCAGAGGTCATTCTTCCTTTAGAGGGTTTCAGGGAAAGAGAGTTTGCAGGTATGGACTATTCCCGGGTAGGTCCAACCTTCTCTCTTCCCTTCCTCATCCCTCCCCCTCTTCTCCCTTCGGAGCAGTCGCTCCAGTGCCTGTTACCCAGCATGCCAGTAGGATGGCGCCTTTCTCTGTTTTGGGAGAAATGGCAAGCCCTCATTCAGGACTCCTGGCTAGTGTCTCAGATACGTTCGGGTTATGCTCCGTCATGGATCCGTCATCCTCCTCTTCTCTCCTTTTTCCCAGTTTGGACTCCGTTTCCCTCCAATCCGGAAAAACTGGTGGCTTTTGAAGAGGAGTTGGAATCCATGATTGCAAAGAGGGCAATAGAAGAAGTTCCCCATTGGCGAGTAGACCCGGGCTACTACTCGATCATCTTTTTAGTTTCCAAGAAAACAGGAGGTTGGCGTCCCATCATAAATTTGAAAAAGTTAAATCTTATGATTCTCACCCCGAAGTTCAAGATGGAGACGATCTCCCAGATCATTTCCAGTCTGGATCAGGGAATGTGGACATCTTCCATCGATCTAAAGGACGCCTACTTCCATGTTCTTATTCACCCTGCCTTCAGAAAGTTCCTGAGGTTTGCTTACAAGGATCAAGTTTGGCAGTTCCGCGCCATGCCCTTCGGCCTGACCACGGCTCCCTTCCTTTTTACGCATCTAGTTTCAGCCGTGGCAGGAATTTTACACCGTCGTTCTATCCATCTTCACGTTTATATAGATGACTGGTTGGTAAAAGCAAGGTCATCCTCAATTCTCTCAGGAATTCTTCCAGAAGTTTGCAGTCTGGCATGCAACCTATGGTGGATTTTAAATCTAAAGAAATCAAGCCTAGTTCCATCTCAAATCTTTACGCATCTAGGCGTTTCTTTCGACCTGGCCCGGGGTCTAGTCTTCAAGATCCAAGGATAGAGGCTTTATCTGTGGCAATGGAAATCCTCTCTTCTCCCGTGGTAAGAGCGAGATTCTTTTTAAGAGTGATATGCCTGATGGTCAGCGTAGAGAACGTGATTCCTTGGGCGGCGCTGATGAGAAGACCCTTCCAAATGTATTTAATGTCCCTTTGGAAGCAGTCAGTCCACTCTATTTACCATCAGATTCCCATCAGAGAACATTTGATCCCTCATCTAGATTTTTGGAGGGATCGTTCTCTGCTTCTGATGGGTGTTTCACTGGTAAAGTCCTCCCCTCAGGCGATTATCTTCACAGACGCTTCCCAGGAGGGTTGGGGAGCAGTCTGGGACTCCCTGTCAGTTTCCGGCCTTTGGTCCCTGGAGGAGTCGACAGCCCATATCAACATTCTGGAGTTGTGGGCTGTCAAGAAGGCTCTCCTTTCATGGTCAGATCTTGTGATAGGTCTCAAAGTCTCGATTCGGTCGGACAATTCGACAGTGGTGTCTTATATCAACAGGCAGGGAGGTACAAGGTCATCTCTCCTTTGTTTAGAAGTGTGGAATCTTCTCTTGTGGTGCCGCAAGAGGCAGATTTTTCTAGTATCCTCCCATGTCCCAGGCAGTCTGAATTTTCTGGCGAACCAACTGTCACATCCCAGCAAGTTCGCCCACACAGAGTGGCAGTTAAAGAAGTCAGTTGTCAGAGAAATTTTCAGTCATGGATCGTCCTCTAGTAGATCTGTTCGCGACCTCTCTGAATGCCCAGATCTCCTCTTACATGTCTCCTTTTCCGGACAGTCAAGGCCTGGCGGTGGATGCCCTGTCTCAGTCCTGGACAGGAAGGTTCACCTATGCCTTCCCTCCAACAATTTTGATTCTGTTAGTCTTGAAGAAGGTCAAGGACCAAGATCGCGAGATTCTTCTGATAGCTCCCTTTTGGCCCAAGAGGATTTGGTTTGTAGACCTTCTAGATCTTCTGGTAGACTTACCTCATCTTCTTCCAGTATCCCAGGACCTTCTATCTCAAGTAAGAGGTCTTTGTGTGCATCCAAATCCAGAAATTTTCAATCTGCGTTTGGAGAATCTCGGGTCTGAGGTCCTCGAGAATAAGTTTTATTCAAGATCTCAAGAAATTATTGATTGCCAGAAGGGAATCGACCCGTCAAGTTTACAAGGGTCGATTTAAAATTTTTGGTGAATGGTGTTCAGACTAAGGTTTCGTGCCCGATTCTGTTTCTATACCATAAGTTTTAGATTTTTTATCTTATCTGTTTGATTCGTTACATTTGTCAGCTAATACAGTCAGGGGGTATAGATTTTCTCTGGTGTCTTCCCTTCCTTGTCTTTTGAATGCTGATGTCAAGGATACTAAGACTCTTAATAGTTTTATTAGAGGTCTAGGTAATATTCGTCCTCCGATTGCTAAGCCTTTACCTTCCTGGAATTTGGCTTTGGTTCTTCAGGTTTTGGCAGGTCAAAATGAACCTATTTCTTCTACCAGTATTAAGCTTTTAACTCTCAAAGCTGTTTTTCTTGTTGCTGCTGCCTCTGCTAGAAGGCGTTCAGAGATTCATGCTCTTTCTGCTGAAAAGGATAGATTTATAGTTTCAGGAGACGGTTTGGTTTTATATCCCAGAAGGGACTTTTTATATAAAACTCAGTCTAACCGTTTTCCTGCTAGTCCGATCATTTTAAAATCTTTATCGTCTTTTTCGCCATCCGATAAATTTTGGTGTCCTGTTAGGACATTAAGAACCTACAGACAGCGAACCGATTTTAAAAGAGTCGATCCATCCCATTTATGGGTTTCCTACGCGGAAGAGTTATCTAAGCCGGTCTCAAAATCTACGATTGCCAGATGGATTTGTGAGACAATTAAGCTTTGTTACGAGATAGCCTCACCGGATCAAATTAATCTCCCCCATATTAAAGCCCAGGACATTAGAGACATGGCTACTTCTTTCACTCTTTTTACCGGTTCGTCTTTAGATGAGGCCATGCAGGTGGCAGGATGGAAATCTGAATCCACTTTTACATCATTTTATCTCAAAGAACAGAGTGCAGCAGCCGCCTTCTTTCATAACATTACTATTTTAACTAAAAATGCCGAAGACCATTTACCAAGCACTTCCCAACATTTTTGTTAGGACTGTGCGTCTGTAAGAAATGGTGAGAGTCTTCTTTTGGTTGTTATTTATTTCCTTAAGTTCAAGTTATCCTTATTTGTTAATCACAGTGTGATTGAGTTATATGCACTATTATGTTATTAACATTTGGATAAGATTGGTTTGATTTTTATCCTTGTTTGTTGATTCTCAAATCTCCTCCCACCTAATGTTTAAATGGGGCACTGACCAAATCTACGGGTTTAGCAAGTAGTGATTGAACGGTAATGGATGTTTTTGTGGTGTAATAACAACCCCCCACAGACCCCCCTTGTGGGTTGGTCTGTTGTTTTATTAACCACTATAAAAACATACTTACCGTTCAATCACTACGACCCGGCCTCAGCCACCCCGCGTGGTAAGATTTGAGAATTGGCCTTTAATATTTAGCACTTAAATTTAGAAAAGTGAATCTGTTTCCTATTTGGGCTCCAGTGCGCATGCGCATGCGCAAGCGTGCTTAGTGACAAGTGTCACAATGGGGTGAGTATAGACTGGTGCCGGTCTATATCTGTCAGTAGGCTGGAGATGGACTTAACCAGTAGCCTGGTTGAGGGTCCATATTAATAGGAATAGGCATGGGGAGGTGTGTATGCAGGCATACAAATCTTATTCTGATAGCTAAATGCAGATAATTGATTTAGCAAGTAGTGATTGAACGGTAAGTATGTTTTTATAGTGGTTAATAAAACAACAGACCAACCCACAAGAGGGGTCTGTTGGGGGATTTTATTCAAGCAATTGAACCTACTACTACTACTACTACTACTACTACTACTACTACTACTACTACTACTACTACTACTACTACTACTACTACTGCTACTACTGCTGCTGCTACTACTACTGCTGCTGCTACTACTGCTGCTGCTACTACTACTACTACTACTACTACTACTACTACTACTACTACTACTACTACTACTACTACTGCTGCTACTACTACTACTGCTACTACTACTGCTACTACTACTACTACTGCTACTGCTACTACTACTGCTACTACTACTGCTACTACTACTACATAATAAGTCTTGTGGTGCTGAATGATCTTTTACCATCCATTACATAGACCGGAGCTTCACTCATCGCCTCAGCTAATATACGCCTTTATGTTTTACAGGATATCTTTTATTCAAGGAAGAATTTTAATAAGCCGGACAAACAGCACGCAGTCCACCGCACGTTTGATGATGAAGTAATTCTTTACATTTTATACAAACACATGTACAGTACAGCTCAGAATTAACTTAATGTACGAACGGGTCTGAAATGTGTGCATGATGCATTGAAGGCCCGTTTCCAACGCATCGGTTTTAAAAACACAATGCATTCACAACGCATCTAGTTAATTTTTTTGATGCATTTAAAATAATAAATATATGCATTGAGAACGAGCATTAAATGCATAAATAAGCAAGTTTGAACTTGTTTGATGTCCCCCAGAGATAGTGCCAAACGCGTTGTTAAAAGCAAAATGGGACAGACGCCAAATTTTAAATGCGTTTAAAACATTCATATGTGCATTGTGTAATACTCGGCGTACATACCAACTCCACGGCTCCAACTACCCGGGATCCAATCAAGCTTAGCGGTACATTACATTTCCTAGAAGGGGCAAAGGTAAATATGAGAAAGTTTTCCTGAAAAGGACAGCGGGACATAATATTAAAAATCAAAATTATAAATATTACGAAACATAAAATCATGATTCCCGGTTGAGAATTAATGTAACGTGCTTGAACGTTTTGCGCCCCTGAACGTTTTGCATCTAGTGTAAAAATCGTAAGCATCGGTTCGTTTCGCATTTAACTTTTATAAACATCCAGCGCAGCGAAACATGCCGACTGGCAAGATTTGACATAGGTTAATCATAGTGAAAATTGTCCGTAAGCAACTTCATTATCACTTCTACGCATCACCTGTGTTCGCGATGAACAGACAGCGAATAAACGCAAAATTATGGATTAAAGATATCAAAATACAGCTTATGTGTACCAATGCTCGACTAATGTAGACGCTTTTTATTAAAACATGCAGATGGTGTGGTTTTTATTGATAATATGATGCACAAATTGGTAGATTCGTGTCCGCTACCGCAATATCCCCATCGGTGTTCGACATGAAAAAAGACTAGTTCAGGGCTAGTTATGAAATACTATGCGCCCCTAAATCTGTAACATGTACCGATATCTCATTGGCTTTTCGCGGAAATAAAACGCCCGTAGTGATTTAATGTTTTTGTTTTTGTGACATTCGGTAGCTTTCGGATTCACTATATTGCAATGTAATGTAGCCGAGTATAACACATTGTTGTTGCCTCACTCGGGAACCAGGCCGAGGAAATGAGCAATCACCGCACCCCCCTCTACGTAGCAATAACATAGCTAGATGATAAATAGTGCCTTAATAAACCCGAGAAAGTTAACATTATAAATAGTCAGGGAGCTAATTTCACTATATTTCATGAACCAGACATTGTTGTTTTATTAGTTTAAAAGTCAAAGTGGGTGTTAAGATATTGCTTTATTGCTTTTAAAAGCAGCACCGCGAATACGTGTACATTTTGCGTTCCACCATTGTTGATCGTGGGTCACTCGGAGACTAGTTAAAATAAATCACGTCATCAATTTGTTATGAATGACAACGAGACACGTGATCAAAATTTCATTACGGTAGTAATTTTCATTCATTCATAATGCTGTCAGATGTCCAGCAAGCCAATCAAATTACGGCTACGCTTTTCCGAGAATCTACGACTGCGCATAATTATCGATCGGCGAGACAGTTGCGTGAGGCATTTCTCATTAGTGGTGAATTTGGGCAGTGAGTAAGTAACCGGGTTCATTTTGTTCTGTAAGAATGGAATGTTTATGTTACCAAGCAGCTGTATCGGAAAATTCTAATGCAACATACTGCCAATTATTCAACATTGAATGAGGCCTCCCCCTAAAATCATGACAGGAATTTCGCGAAAATTTACGGTACCCTGGCAAAATATAATTGCATAATGTGTGTATGCCCGAGTAATCGGTTGCCCTTCTTGGTCGACTCGCATAATGTCGTTATACCAGCGCGGCGTAATTATGAACGCGTTTCACGTTATCAGATTTCAAACGACTTGTCCAGCCAATATCATAAATGCGTTGTGTAATAAGTTCTGACGCGTTGTCAAACTGTTTCCAACCCATTTGTTTTACTTTCACACAGCGTTGTTTTACCGTTCACAACAGGAAAGTGATGCATCCATTATTTTAAAATAGACCTGCTTTGTACGCGTCATGCATGCGTTGCAGACGCATTTTATGTTAAGTTACCTCTGAGCTGTACTGTATAACATACACATGTATAAACACTTACTGTATATACACACGCGGGGTAGAAATAAGAATTTTGTTCTACATGTACAGAGTGCATCTAACATTTGTATTTTACCTGCACAGCAAAACATCTACATGCACATAAATTAACCCTTTCACCTGACATACACATGTATAAACACTTACTGTATATACACACGCGGGGTAGAAATAAGAATTTTGTTCTACATGTACAGAGTGCATCTAACATTTGTATTTTACCTGCACAGCAAAACATCTACATGCACATAAATTAACCCTTTCACCTGACACCTACATGTATGTATTCCATATGTCTCAGTTTAAACAGAACCATACAGGAAAACTGTTGAATATTTTGAAATTAATTTGACAAGAATCCGTTGGGCCTTGGGCAGCAACATCTTCCAGTCAAATTAATTTCAAAATATTTAACAGAATAAGTTTTATATCGTAAATAATTTCTTTTTTTCCAGTGATTTGTCGGTGAGAGGGTTAACATTATAGCTTATCAGGCAGAAATGTGCACGCACTAGAGCTGGGCGGTCTGACGGTAGTATCGTGAGGACCGCGGTATACTGTGAACCGATACCGTGACCGTTGACATTTCCAAATACCGTGAATACCGTCCATAATGTTTGAGCAATATTTGAGAAATATATTCATAAAATCTGAATTGACCAAGGGTAAATAGGTGCTAATAGTGCCAAAAATACAGGCATACCTAACTATTAGCCGAGTTGAGGTGAAAGGGTTGTTGTAAAAACAAACATCAAGATGTCAATTACAAAATAATGACAGGCGTATGTCAAACGTACGTCTTGGAAAGTCTCACGGTAAAATTGCTTTATTTAAAACATTTAAACTCATTCTCTGGCCGTCCGCCGGTAGTACTTACACTATAATATATTCCCTATTCCCGTTTCTATTATTTGTAATTTATTACTCCAAGCATTTTGTCACCGAACAAACACGCTAGAATAACAAAATAACATACAAACTTTTTACCTGCATTGTGCATGTAAAAGGGCCTTATTTCGACTCATGCACGTATACACATATAGACACATTCACCTTTCATCATTGATCATGATGATGATGTGTTCCGCGGCTTTGAAAACATCGCGCAGTGCTCTACAATCACTCCTTTGTCCACTGTTTCTTTAGTCCTCAACAGGAGTCCTTAGCTCCCTCCGGTTCTTGTTGGTCTTCTATAATACATGTAGTCACAATTGCATGTACCGGTAGCATGAGAAAATTGCTTTGGTTATTAGTTTCTTCACAAAGTATTGCAAGATATGTAATCATCTGTGTTGTCTGTCGGTTTGTTAGGCAAGATAACCCGTAATCAAGAGGTGTTTTGTTTGTCCATTTGATGGGTGAGATAACATGTAATTGCCAGCTGTTTTATTTGTTGATTTGTTTGGCGAGATAACTCAAGCATCTTCAACAAACTTGGGTGGGCAGTTGCCGTTAGGAGGCGGGTGGACGAGACATGGAATTCTCCAAATATTTCTTTAAATAACATTGGTTCTTCTGTTCTAGGTTGAACACTTGGACAGTTTGTTTGATGGTAAGTTAACAACATGTTTTATAATTTACAAATACCATGGCTCAGTATACATGCTGTGCTCCTAGCTAGATGCTTGTCGTGATCTAATGTATGATATAGTCAAAACTGTTCAATCAGTAGGTACGGTAAGCATTTAAGATTTTGTCATCTGTGGAAAATATATTTCACACTCGATCTCGATTACGTATATGACACAGGCTTAGCTAATTCACCTTTCCAGAGTACCCACCCTTCATATGACGTCACAGAGAACTGCGTGATGTGTGCAATGACATCATAATGAATGACGTCATGAATGACGTCGATAAGTATGTCACGAACGCATATTTGAAGACGGTCTATGCGTTGTTGTACAAATTGTTTGCTTTTACTATTTAATAAATATTCTGTTGAATATTTTGAAACTAATTTGACGGGGCGCTGTTGCTGCCATAGGCAGCAACAGCGCCCAGTCAAATGTGGGTGGAGCTTAGCTAGTGATGGGCGGGGCATAGCTCAAAATGGAAAGGTCCATTACAGTACCTACATCTGTTAGCTACTGATATTGCACTCTGCAATCAGATGGGTAATTCACATATCATATGACGTCACAGAGAACTGCGTGATGTGTGCAATGACATCATAATGAATGACGTCATGAATGACGTCGATAAGTATGTCACGAACGCATATTTGAAGACGGTCTATGCGTTGTTGTACAAATTGTTTGCTTTTACTTCTTCTTCTTTTCGATCGCTGGTATCACACTTGGAGAGCCGTTCTCAAGATGAAATCTGTGGTTTTCTGCAGTTCTTCCACAGGCCCATACAGCTTTTCAAGAAAAGAGGTTGACAAAGGCCAGATCTCTTCTCTCAGCAGCTGGTACATACTGCAACATTGAAGTATGTGCTCTGTGGTCTGTTCTGCTTCTCCACAAGGACAAGCGGGCGATGTCGTAAGGTGGAACCGCCTGTACATGTGTTGGTTTAGTCTGTTGTGTCCAGTTCTGAGACGAAAAATGGTCACTTGCTCTGGCCTCGAGAGATGATGGTAGGCATCTTCTGATTGAGGTGTTCTATAGAGGGACTTAATGATAGTCTTCATCTCTGTAAGGGTAACCATGTTTTCTGTCTGATTCTCTTCTGCACCCACCTTTGCCATCTTGTCTGCTTCCTCATTTCCTTGGACTCCACAGTGTGAGGGGATCCACTGCAGTGCTATCCGAAAGCATTTGATGGTTTGTAGTGCTTCTTCAAGTTGTGGCAGCTTACCTTTGGTGATAGCCTCAAGGACGGAGCGGGCATCAGATAAAAAGACAATCTGTGCAATAGGGTCTGCTGTTCTGCTGATGGTATTAGCTGCATGAACCAGTGCTTCGACTTCAGCTCTGTAGTTTGTGCAGTGTTTGCCTGTCGGTATTGCAGCTGACTCATGTTGTCCATTTGGATACTGTATGTGCAGTCCGGCACCTCCGCTCCTAATTGCATCTTTGGCTGATCCATCTGTGTAGATCCTTATCCATGTCTCCTGAGGGTACATTTCTTCCAGCATGGCTAGGGTCAGGGCCTTCTTGCTCACATCACTGTGTTCATTTTTGGTTGTGAGATAAGGTACTGTGGTGCGAATAGTTATGCTCTCTAGTTTGTTTTCGCAGGGTGGAGGATCAAGGGTGTGGTTTGGGTCTTCTATTTGTGCTGGCAACATTTCTTGGTGTTTCCTTTGAAGTGCTTTTGTCTCTCACAAAACTTGATCTTTTAAGTCTTCCTGATGACAGCTGTGCTTGCCTGATCTTCATCGGGTGGTTATTGAACGATTTGAACTTTGCAGCTTGGATCAGTGCTTTGCATTCCCTTCCTTTGCTAAGTGGGGGAATGCCTGCTGTCTGCTCCATTTTTTCTATTGGTGTTGATCTCATTCCACCAGTGATGATGCGCAGTGCCTGGTTTTGTACTCTGTCGAGGTTCTGTTGATGAGACTTAGCTGCTGTCATCCATGAGTTGGATCCATACTCAAGGTGTGGTCGTACGGCACCTAGGTAGATGGTCTTGAGGATCCTTTCATTGGCACCCCACTTTGTTCCTGCCAGCTTCCTCATGATGTTTAGCTTTCTTCTGGCATTTGCCTCTGCATTCTGGATGTGCTCCTTCCATGTTAATCTTCTGTCATATGTGACTCCCAGGTATGTCTGCTGGTCCTCGTACTCGAGTGGAGTACCGCCCAGTGTCAGATTGCCAACCTTGGTTTTGGTGGACAGTGAGAATAGCATGGCTGATGATTTTTCTTTGTTGATGGTAATACACCAGCGATTGGCCCAAGCTGTAATTCTGTCCAAGGCGAGCTGCATTCTGTATGTGGCAGTCGTTGTGTACTCCTCGGTGCACCAGAGTACGAGGTCATCTGCATAGAGGGCTGCTTGGATCCCATTGGGCAGCTCTGCTACAATGTCATTAATGAAGAGTATGAACAGAGTAGGTGATAATTAGAGCTGGGCGGTTTCCCGATAAAACCGGGAAAATCGCGATATTATTGTTATTGTTATCGTTATCGTCTCATTTCTAAAAACCGCCAATATCGTCAAATACCGTCAGTGACGGTATTGACAATTTATATATTGTAATAATTTGATAATAAAGCATTTCATGCGAATTTGACGAGTCTGGTCTCTTCATTTCCGTATTCATGGTAGTCAAAAGCAATAATTTTCGGCACTATTATTGCAGTAAATATATGTCTATGTGTTATATACATAGCCCTACTGTTCTTAGTATAGTTAGCCTTCCATGCTCAATTAAATGTTGTTCCAATGAAGACAAGTTAAATCTGAAAATCGTAGTTGCTGACAACGTTGAATACACAAAATAGCAACCATTTGTAAAACACAAATAAACTTAACTCAGCCTCGTTTTGATTATATTATTGGAATACCACCTTCGCTTTCCATAGCTGATGACGTGATTGACGTCATTACAAGGGAATAAATAAAACATCGACCATCCAAATATCCTAGCGGGATAAATTCACTCGCTAACTATGACGATAAATTCAAGCGATCTAACTAAACCGGTGAAGCCATAACTGCAATCCCTCTATTCTTCGCTTGTTCAAGAATAATTCAAGTCACACATGAGTATACATGTACGCTTGGGCGAGTATTGATCAGTCTATACCAGTAATACCATTGATATGCTGAATGCGCTAAAGGCAGCCGCAATATGAATGAAACAAGCCCGGCTGATCATGACAATAATTTCCAATCAAATTGTCTCCAAAATATTTAGCTAAAATCGGACAAGTTATTAATAACTAATAACCTCTTAGATCATCTTTTATAGAAGACAGCAGATCTTATAGGGTGGAATGTGTTGTATTCACTAATTTCGCGCGTTCTGGGTCATTGGCTCAGGCGACTATTGCGCCATCGATCTATAGGGCTATGATCTAACCACTTTCAAGACGAATGCAGAGGCTTTATGGAAATATAATTTAAAGGAAATAATAAATAAAGAGCTGATTAGTTTGAAAACTTTATGACCCAAAAGTTGTTACTGACATCGACAGCAACAACTTTGAGTCAAATTGTTTTGAAATAATCTGTATAAATAGCTGATGATTATTTATTTTCACACACTCCGGTAAGTCCAGTTTATAGGATGAAGTGTGTGATTGACTTTCATGCCGGTCGACAATGTTCTAAAGGGGTGGATGGGGGCTGGGCGGACGGGTGGGGTTGATTAGTCAATTCCTTATAAAACTTGACCATTTTCAATAATTA
>CM067375.1:0-25000 GCA_034401795.1 Chaetoderma sp. LZ-2023a | reverse complement strand
GTTGTCCATAGCCTTTGGTACGACTTGGCCATCGATTTGGCATGAATTGACTTCTAAAAATTGGTACGAGTTGACTAACGATTTGGTACGAGTTGACCTAAAATCTGGTAGGCCTAAGAGTTGAGAGGCCTGCGAGTAGTCCAATATATGTTTGTAAGACATAGCAGCACATAAATGGTATGAGTTGATCATCCATTTGGTAGGCCTACACGGTTTCCAAGTATTTATTACTCTCGCCCTGTATATATCATGTGGGTGATATGGTGGGTTAGAGACTAATGGAATCATTGCTTTAAAACTGGAATAAACACACTATAAATTTATTAACCATCTTATTTTCAAGAGGTTTAGAGCTTCATCCATCAATTAGGTTGAGTCTATAACTATAAAAATATCTGACACGACGAGCCACCTGCCATATCAGATTTTTTAATAGGTTAGTGAGAGAACTCAGATAATAATACCACGGGAATAGCCAAGCACTATAAATGTGGTAATGGCCTTGTCTGATTCAGAATCTGAAGGTTTTCATGGAATAAACCAATATCTTGCATACAATCCCAACGGGGTCCAGATGGGTACTCAAGTGCTACACGTGTAAAGCTTTGTGAAGCGTATCATATGAAAGTGTGATTAGGAAATTGTGAATAAATACGAGTAAAAAGTGGCGTTAATGCATGGTCAACTCATACCAGTTTTTGGACAACTCGTACCAGATTCTGAGACACCTCGTATCAAATCAATGGTATTAGTTACTATAAACATGAAGAGCTAGACAGATCACTAACAATAGAGGGATCCAATTCTCGCTATGCCACGACCATCTATAGCTAAACTCTGTCCACTCATTGGGCGTGTTGGGATCAATTTATATACATTGAACCCTGACGTCCTAGAAATCAAACTTTGAACCATAACTTCCCCAAATCCGATTTTCAAGGTAACTATATAGGTAGGCTGTTGAACATTTTGAAATTAATTTGACTGGGTGCTGTTGCTGCCTATGGCCCGGTCAAATTAGTTTTAAAATATTCAACAGAATGTTTATTAAATAGTACATCCATAAAAGACATACAGTTCGTACACTTGATGGATTTGCCGAGGGGTGGATCCAGGAAGTCAACCACCAGAGGGGCACAGTGGGGTGGGTGGGTGCGTGCACACACATGCCCACACACACACACACAGGCACGCTCACACATGCACATGCATGCCATGCATACACATACGTATAAGTGAAGGCACACACGCACGCATGCACGAGGAGGTTTTATAAGAATGTCCGAGACAATTTTTTGCTCATATTAGAAATATTAATGTATTTAACCCTTTCTTGTATCAACAGCGTCTCAAAGCACTAAAATGCTACTCATAGCAGTTAACTATTTAATGATCAAGTCAACTCGTAACAAAGCGATGGCCAAGTCGTACCAAAATCCATGGATAACTCGTACAAGATTTTAAGTCAACTCGTACCAAATGGATGGTCAACACGTACCAAAATCAAGGGACAATTTGTACCATGTTCAGGGACAACTCGTACCAGAGCATGGTCAACTCGTATAATGGAATGGTACGAGTTGGCCATGGTTTGGTACGAGTTGTCTCAAAATCTGGTACGAGCTGTCCAAAAATTGGTACGAGTTGACTTGGTACGAGTTGACTTGGTACGAGTTGGCAATGGTACGAAATGTCTAGGATTCAAGTTTATTATGACAACATCTAACGGACAATATTACGAGGCGCCTCTGTACCAGCCACTTGAAATTGAATCTAAGGTCCCTATAAAAATGGACTGTATTCCCACTATCCCTGCCTCTTCGTAAAGCAAAGGGGACAGATAAAACGGAAGTGGAAATAGTGAAATCGGAAGTGAATAAACTTACGGTTTAAGGCAATGAGGAGTGAAGGAGTTTGCCCATGTTTCCAGCGATCTCAAGTTAGCCGAACAGAGATGCAATCCCGGGTTCGCCGGTTTCACAGCTCTGCTCGTTACCACCTGAGATACTGCCTCCTCTAACCTCTGCTGGGAATGCCTGGCTGGACTCACGTGCCTCCGAGGAGGCGGCTGGCTGCTCCGGTCAGCAAATATTTGTGGGTGAGCCCACACTAAGGGAGGGGCATCACAAGCCCTGTTGGACTGGCACTTCGTCCAGGGCCTGGAATAATTCTGGAAGGACGAGATGACAGCGCACGCAATGACCGGCCACCCGGTCCTCGAGTGCAGGGACAAGCGTAGGATGACTGGCAATAACATGATCTAGAAAGGATCTCATTCTGTCGACAAGGATGATCTCAAGGAGTTTACCAATAGTTGAACAAACCATTGTGCCTCTATGGTTATCGGGTAGCGTCTTACATTTGTCAGCTTTCTTTAAAATTGGAGTAAGACTGCCCTCCTTGAAGGCTTGAGGGATTCACTGAAGATCGAGTATGGCATTGAATGTATTGCTTAGGATCAGCGAGACTGGCTGAATAACATGAATGGTCAAATGTTCTGATGCAATCCCATATTTGTCTGCTGCTTTCCCTGTATGTGGTTTCTTGGAAGGACCCTGTATCTCCTCTGGGGATAGAGACCTCATGGTGACTTGATTGGTTTGAGCTATGTTTCTTCTGTTGCCAACGCCGTTCTGGATCTGGGCATTATATAAATCACTGAAGTCTGCATTATCATTTTGTCTAGCTAGTTTCTCAAAATAGCTCTGCCCATGCTTCTCTAATATTCTCAGTAGACGTGAAACTCCGTCCATCGATGGTCAGCTCCATGTTGACTCCCGCTTGTCTATTTCTCTGGCGATTTGTCATCCAATGAATCCACCTATGTCTTGACAGAGTGGGCTACATCGTGTGTTACCACGTGGTTAAATACTTGGAGGTCTGCCTTGTGACAGATCCACACACTTATCTTTCCTATGTATTTTCACGTTAGATTTGGCCGAATCACTCAATGACAGCTTTGCAGGAACAGGGTCATGATCTGAACCATTACTTTATGAGAATGGCGTCAAGGAACTCAATCCAAAAATAGGGGCATGGCTTCTTCGAGAATACATGTCTAATGTATTGACCGGCCATCTTATTACGTCATCACAATAACTACACTGTTACACAGACTCCACCTCGGAGGCCAGACAGATCTGGACCCAGTCTATCTCCATAGTGGACTGTAAAAACAACGTTGTGGATCGTGTTGATTTTGATATCTTCTTAACCTCTATATCACTAGCTTGATATAGACATTAAAATCGACTCGATCCCTCCAGTGGTTCGTGTGATATCAGCATCTATGCAATGCCAGCAAATTCTTGACCTCATTTTGTGTGTGACAGATTTGAATTTTATGACAAATTCAGAGCGATTATTTTTCTATTAACTACTTGGCATAGAGACTACTATAGGCTTTATATCATCATGTTTTACGTGAAATAATATTGTCTGGTATGGAGAGAGTAGCTCTTGTGTCCTTTCAAGTTTTGATTCTCTCTAACACCATATTCTGGTGGAAATCACTACGCCAATGGCTACTCACTTGCATTGTATTGTATTTCGCAATTCCCTCCTTTATATAGGAGCACCACCTAGAGTGACAGCGTCACTAATCAGTGAGGTTCCTGGTCACATATCCGCCCCCCCCCCCCCTTGGGTGTTTCTACACTTATTTGTAGTGTATTTACAGACAGTCTAGATAGTGAACCAGGGAGCCACTGACAGTGTCGCTGACAGCTGTGTTGTAGGTTTGTTAGAGCAGGCTGCCAACTATGCCGCACAGTAAAGTCCAGTCTGTTCATATATGTACCACCCACCTTTTTAGATAGGCCTCTTACAGGGTCCAGCTATGACATCTTGGATATACTGATGGCAGGATTGACATCCGACATCTACTATTTACACTATCAGAGTGTATTGACGACTGAGCTCCCGATACAGGGTCTGACACTTAGTGTGAGTTCTTTTATGTCAATACATATGAGATAAGATGGTGTCAAACCATTTTACAACTACTGCAGGCACTTTACTCGATCATCATCGACAGTAGACACACTTGAGTCGATTGGGCTCAGAATTACTGACGATCGTGAGAAAGCCAATCTACTAAATGACTTTTTCTATATCGGTACTCAGCAATGAGACAGATGCACCATGCTCTCCCCCACTCATTATAAATGACGTGAACAGCAAATTGTATAGTCTATCCATCTCCATTGATCAAGTAAGAACTAACATGATTAAACTAAAGAAGAACAAGGCAGTTGGACCAGATGATATTCATGTAAATGTTCTTCATGAAGCTCTGGAGCTAGCGATCCCTCTGGCAAATATTTTCAACCGGTCTATACATTCTGGCACCATTCCACATGATTCGATAGATGCAAATGTGGCGCCACTCTTCAAGAAAGGATCCAGACTTTCTCCAAACAATTACTGACCAGTTGCTTTAACCAGCCAAGTATGCCAACTCATGGAACGTCTCATATTTGATGCATTATGGAAACATATAGACAATAACCAGATTATATCATGTAAGCGATGAAGACAGAAAATTAAAACAACAGCAATAAGACCAATCACGGCCTCCACAAGTCAGCATGCAAACAAATGCTACGTGCAACAGGGTGTAATCATGAGTGTAGGAAGCACCATGCAGCTGACGTGGGGAATTGAATATCACTGATATACTGAAGGTTTCGAGAAGACCAAATTAAGCGCCAACAGTCAAATCATTCAAGAACAAACTAGATATAGTCTACTTCAGAGAAAGAACTTTTGAATTGGACTGGGCAAGCCATACTATAACAACTAGCACTGATG
Source organism: Chaetoderma sp. LZ-2023a (assembly GCA_034401795.1). NCBI lineage: Eukaryota > Metazoa > Mollusca > Caudofoveata > Chaetodermatida > Chaetodermatidae > Chaetoderma > Chaetoderma sp. LZ-2023a. The sequence goes on along the minus strand of CM067375.1, from coordinate 20,188 downwards.
CAATATCAAGCTAATGATTTATGCCTCATAAAATGATGATGATTATGATGATGATGATGATGATGATGATGGTGGTGGTGATGATGAAGAAACTGAGCAGAGAGATTTAGGAGTTTCAAATACCTTAAAATCAGCCCGCACTGCTCGAGCATCACCAACAAAGCCAGACAAAAATAGGCATGATCAAGCGACTACATCACCAATGTGGTACAAGCAGGCACTTAACCTCCGATCAAAAGTTTGTTTCTGGTGATGCTGGGATATACACAAATTTTGTCAGGCCATTTCATGTGCTAATCTCATAGAGTTTTCTAACTACTGCAATAATTCCCATATTGAAGATTTCCCGATCCTCTTCACTCACTTATTTGTGGGCTCCTCCTTCGTCGGTACAACCTTGTATGTTTGGCTGCTGCGACAACCGGTTATATTGACGAAGATGGAGCGCGACACTAGCTCGCCTCGTAGGTACAGAGACCTGACGATATTTATAGAAGTGCCTGGGCCTGATCGGACTGTGCGTTTCAGAGTGGTTGGTTCGACACGGTGGTCTTCCGTGTTCTTCAGAGTAACAACGAGATACGTCAAACTTTTACCTTGGATTACACTCAAGGTGATCGTTTTATTTCTAACTTTAACTGTATAATAAAATCTACAAAGTTTGGCAATTTATGCTATTACCAGTTTCCGTCTTTACAGCAATAAACAAATTCAATTAATGTTTCCTAAGCTTCCCCAACTTCAACCCGCTCTTGCCTACTTAAAACCATTCAGCAAGAGCGTTTCACAAAGTGCGAGGCGGAACGAACTCTCGATTAAAGTTAAAGTCCCCCTTATATACTATCTCAGTTTCTATTCTCCCTCCATCTTGGTTTTGCACCGCCGGAGGTTGCTCTGATTCTCATTGGATTATGACATCACTTTGACTAATCAAAACTCCGACCCTCCCTCCCCGGGAGGGTGATTTCTATCTAGCACTTGCGGTTTGGCTGGTTCTTGAGTGATGGGATCTGTCATCCCCCTAACTTTATTTTAGAATTCCAGCTGGCTTCCCATGTCATTCCTGACGAATGACCTGCCCAGAATGACGAATGCTTGTTTGATAACAAGGCTTGGTGGTGGATTAGCACGCCTCTACGATTTATATGTTTTTGATAAGAACTTTCGATTGTGTCCTAGCACGCCTCTACAATTGATATGTTTTTGATAATAACTTCCGATTGTGTACCTAATGCCTACAGGACGCTACGATGTCCATGTCATGTTCATTACCTATTAGTCGACAACTTGTAGAATGCTAGAGTTAATCGGCACACGAGTTACCATTCCTCATAGCCGGATTATTTTCGGCTTATCTTGTCCCACGCTTCCGTGAGAAGACAGACCGCTACGTAACTAACTAAGTCTGTTTGTCCTATCTAATCCCTTTGATTGATTCCAACCTGGTGCTAACCATCATGAGTCATACTCGATTAAGTTTCTACGAAACTGTACCTGCACACCAGCTGACGTACCTACTGCCAGTCATCCAGTGCTGATAATATATATCCAAATAATAAGGTGCTGGTAATACATCTAAATATAGATGATGATCAGTGCTGCTAAAATATCTAACCATAGCCGCTGATCCGTGCATCTTAATATACATGGTGACATAGTCTATTAGCTCACCTGGTATTCACACATGAATTTCACTCGGGACTTACTCGTACATATAAGATGTCCAGCGGGGTCATGACTTCCCACAAGACAATCCCGTATCTACAATATGAAGACATTGTCCGGGAGTAAGAGTTTGTACCGAGCACATTGTCAATTGGCTGCAAGACCTCTCTTCCTAACATCAATTTGTTAGCTGTAAACCCAATTTGTCTGTTGATGATCGTATTGGCTGAAGCCATAAATGGGAGATGCTTATCCCAATCTCTCTGTTGCTGGTCATCCAGAAGATAGCATCTCATCTTTTGTAAAATTGTGCAGTTGTAGCGCTCAACCTGCCCATTCGTGAAGTCATGATATAGGGTGTTTCATGTTTTGGCTATCTCCACCAGATGACAGAGGTTATGGAATAAGATTCCATCAAAATTTCGATCCTGGTCTGTGTGCACCTGGACAGGACTACCAAAAGTGGCAATGAAATGCTCTGCACAAGTTTTGGCAGTTAGCTCTGCTCCTTGGTTAGGTATAACTTTGTGAACTGGTCAACAATAATCAGTATGTACTTGTTACCTGACGTGGACTCAAGAAATGGACCGAGAATGTTTAAATGAACCAGTTCCAGTCGGAAACAAGCATGAAACTGACCCAGTGGTGCCTGGGCATTAACAATGGCCTTTTTGTTAACATTACAAGCAACACAGGATCTCACATACTGCTTACAATCTCACGGACATCCATACCATATGAAGCTCTGTCGAAACTTTGCCAATGTTTTCTGCTGGCCCATATGACCAGCTAATCCTGGGTCATGACAGCTCCGCAGAACTTTCGTTCGAAGACTTTCCTGGGCCAAAAGGAGCTCTTTCGCATGATCAACATGTTCCCATGTGTAGCACAAGATGCCATTTCTTATGACCAATCTATTATTAGAAAGCCACCAGTCTTTTACAGCAAAACTAGAGAGATACAGTTCATAGTCAGTGGGAGTATGACTGGTCCTTTCCACAGCAACAACTTTTTAAGATCTGAGCCATCTAGCTGAAATCTGCTAATCTCTGTCGAAGAGTATGAGACTAGCCAGTTGGACTCTTGAAATGTAACATCTGTGGCTTGAGTTGGAGAATTACTAACTTCATCATCTACAGTGACATCAAAATCCTCCCCCATATTAGGGTCATCAGTGAAGATCTCCCGGATCGCTAAAGGCATGATGTCATCAACATCAGTGTTAAACCTGTTCCATTGATTGATTCCACAAGACCAAGCCCCCACCCCAATCCCCAGTGTCAATACTGGGCATGCTGCTAGAGATGGAATATGCCGATGATGTGGACTTCATAGATGAGGAAAAGAAACCCATTGACGAACTTCTCCCAATAGCTGCAAGCAAACTAAAAATTGAGAACCTCTTTATGAATGAGTCCAAAACAGAGTTCACACACACATATACCTATAGACAAAGCATGAAACTATAGAAAACGATGACCCAGTTCGTGGCGGCGAACCATGGAGGAAAAGTAAAATCCTGGGCTCTCTGGTTTGCAGTACAGCTGACATCTCTGCACGCTGCGTTATGGGGAACATACCTTTCCAGTCCTTCTGGAAACTCTAGATTCGTAGATCAAAGATTCCGTTAATAAAGAAGCTATGTTTATACAATGCAATCTGTGTATCCTTGATGCTGTATAACTGTAACAGCTGGGCAGCTCCAAAGGCAGCTCTAGACAAACTTGATGCCTGCCGCTGCAAACACCTACGCACCATCACTGGACACCGATGGCCAGAGAGCCTTAGAATTCGCCCTACTCGGAACCAGCAAATACAAAGCCAGGAGCGGACGTCACTGCATAAATCTGCTAAGCGTGCTATGAGGTTACCTCAAGAAAGCAGGACTCGGTATACTCAAGTCAAGAATGGACCTGAGGAAGGTAATGATTTTGGCTGAGGACAAGACACAGTGGGCAAAAGCGAAGAAGGACTGATGGCAGCTGTAGGATGTTTCTACTACTACGGCCACAGAATATAGTAATCATACATTGATTATGCAACTTGCAGCAGTGTTTGCACCCTCTGCATGGTAACGAATGTAGTGTGAGCCTGGCATTGTAACAATCACAATCAGGCTCTCTAGATGGAATTATTGATAGACCATCTGCATTGCAATGTTTGCCACCAGTACGTTGCTGAATTTTCATATCATATGGAAGAGTTCCTCAAGCCAGCGAGCCAACTGTCCTATGGCTTTAAAACAGAGAAGCCAAGCAAGACTACTATGGACAGTCCGGACGAGGAAAGGTCTGCCTAAAAGCTATATTCTGTATTGTCTGGTGAAGGCAACAATAGCCAATAATTCCTTCCTAGTGGCACACTATCTACACTGGGCGGGAGTGAGAATTTTGTTGGAAAATCCAATAACCACCTCCCTGCTATCTTGGATTTGTAAGAATTCTGCACCTATAGCGGTTTCTGAGGCATCTGTGTCTAGAATAAACATGCCATCAGATCTTGGATATCCCAGGATGGAAGGGTGTGATAGGGATTCTTTAAGATGGCTAAAGGCTTATTGGTGCTTTTCAAACCATATAGACTGGATTTTGGGACTGGTAAGCAAGTACAATGACTCTGAAATGCCTGCAAACCCTTGCAGGTGCTCTCGGTGGTAATTCGCATATCCTAAGAAAGCCTCTAATTATTTTTTATTCTTAGGATAAGGCCATGCTCGCATACACTTAATGCTTTCTGGCCTGATTGCAATACCAGTTTCATTGATCAATTTCCAAGGAAGCACAGCTCCATCTGGAGGAGATGGCACTTCTTGTGTTTACGGTTCAAATCATGTAATCGAAACCGTTCAAAGACCCATCTCAGATTTCCAAAGTGTTTTTGAAAGTCTTCGCCTAGCACTATCACATCATCAATATAAGTCAAGCATTCTTTCCAGATCAGCCATCGCAATATAAGTTGTATGATTCTCTGGAATGCTGGGGTGCTATTAGAAGTACCGAAAGGCATACTCACAAATTCAAATAATCCACATATTGTGATGAACGCTATCTTCTATCTGCCAATACCCGGCAGCCATATCCAGGGTACTGACAAAACAGTTTCATTCAAGGGAATGGAGACAAGTCCCCATGTTCGGTAAGGGAAATGAATCTTTTTGTATTAGGTTGTTTTTACGACCAAGATGGGATGATGATTTTAGTGTACCAAGACGGTACAATGTAATCCTTTTTAATTACCTGTTCCCGCCGAATCTGGCATTACTCAAGACCAGAATTCGATGGGCTTTCCAAATCTGTAAACCAAAGTCGGTTAAGAAATGGCTGAATTATCCACGGAAAACCCCCTTTGAATATCTTCAATGTATTGCCATGACGTCATAACCACGTGTACGCAGAACTTCTAGAATGTTCTAGAACATTCGACTGCATTATTATTAGCTATGCGCTGATTGGCTGTTGTCCGACCGATGATTGGTTGGAGCCTGCGCCTGTGACGTCACGGGTAGTATTTAAGGAGACGAGGTCCAGAGTTCGAGAGCATCCTCGGCCAGGGGCCGAATAGGTTGGACTTGTTTCAGCTACGATCAGCGCGACATTACACAGATGACTTCGCTTTCTGTCCGTTTCTCTCCCATAGCCAGCAGTACTCCAGCCCACCGTACCAAAAGCAATTTTGTAACTCCCGTTGCTTGCGGGAGCATTTTGGAACGTTTTAGATATTGTTCACGAATATATCAAGAGCTAATTCGGAGGACGAACTTACGGTGAGTCATTTCCGGCCTGAAAATGTGATTCTACAGATGTAGAGGCAGCGATTTTCTTTAGTGGATGACTCGCCGATCTGCCGGCCATGCCAAAAGGTGGTTATTTAACCGTCTCCGCACTGATGTCGTGCAGGTTCATCTAAACCTTTCGACTGCAGCAAGTAAACTTTGCCCGGTATGTCTTTAGAGCTGGCTGATGTACCCCGCACCATTAAGCTTAGTTTCGTATCTTCATCCGCATCCAACAACCCCCGCTTATGATCGGGTTGTTGTCAACCTCCATCTGTACCATCGGTGTACGGGAACTTTCGTCACAGCAGCAATGTTATTGTATCCCTTGCTGACTACTCGTTGGACATTCTATATTGTGATTACAGTCCTGAGTTTGATCCGCTTCCGTCATGAGCTGCTTGCGGTAACCCTGTTCGCAGAAACCATGCTGCGGGAACTTTCCAGCTTCCTGAGAATGCATCAACTCATGTCAACCTAAGAGTGACGTATCGATTTCAGTAACACGATAGCCCAGACTTAAGAATGGCTACCGATTATTCAAGTAACTATACTTAACATTTTAATTATTCCGTAAATTGTATTTTTGCTAAAAATATCGTACCCGTATAAACGGTCCCGATGACTAAAAGGCACCGTAACGGTCTTAGGACCGCAAGTTATAATTTCTGTATCTGTTCATAGTTATTCTTATTTTCTGTAAGGTGTTTTCACTAACCGCACTGTAGTAGGTTCCTTAAACGTGTACTAATAGATATATCATTCTGATCATTTCACAATGTATTAATTGTTCTGGTTAGTTTGTATATGGCCAGTGGCCATCAGTTCATATGTTTTGCTTATTTGTAGAAAATATAGGACTGCAGTGCACGTAGGAAACACTGTACAGCAACATTTATATATGCAGCACTTTCTCCCGCCACCAACGATTTTTCACCGAGGTCGCGGTCTGTGCTATAACTCTGTTTTTTCTATTCAGCTCGATAGGATGGGTTTAATATGATTAGAGAGAATTTCTTCGTTAAGCAACATGTAGTGTACGTCTCTTTTCTGGTAGTTGCGATAATTTAGCTCTGCACTCCGGCAAGGTTGTGTAAGATTGACCAAAATGCCTAAAAAGGCCTCATAGGTCTAGGTTATTGTCTCTCTCATGTTCCACCACCTTATGGCTTCTTAATTGTTTGGATGCCCCTATCCGCACCATGGGCTGATCCGACCCTAGGAAACTATTTGGGTTTCTGAGCCGTGATGGCCCGGGTGTGGTAGCACACACATTCCCTCTGTATCCTCGGATACTTAGTAGTTAGCACCTTTGCCAATGTAGGAAAGCACTGCGAAAACATGTCTTAATTATTATTTTCTTATAATCTGCTGAACAATCCTCCCGCACCATAGTGCATAACTGGGCAACTTGCGTTTAAACATAACGACAGGTTAAACAGTTAGTTCCATAGGACCTGGTGACGGGCGAGATGCGCATCCCCACCGAATTCCACAAGAATGTCTGGGTATGATATTCAGATCTGCCACGCCCTCTCGGGAAGGACATTTACGGTGGGTATTCGTTTCTCTTACCCCCACCATAACGATAGATCAGTTGCCTAAAAATGCTTTTGTGAAAAGTAACCAGTGTCCTGTGACGTTTTATGTGGTTACGGAGCAAGATGTCCGGATTCTTATCCAGTTCGGAGGTCTTGCTAAGTAACATGTATGCACGCTGTCTTCAGTATTGATGTCTTAGGACATCTGTTCTCAATGACAGCCGTATCTAAAAGCTAGGTAGACACCAGCCATTTCCGGCCTAAAATAATTCTTGTCTCTGAAAGCTAAATGTTAGGGTAAGCATAGAGGAAGGTCTGCATAAATAAAAGCAGCAACTACTAATTCAGCATACCGAGAATTACATAAGACGGTGATGTGGGAATCCTTCGGGAATCGTTTGTCCCGTCTTCACGTAAAACTGCACGCAACCGTATAGTCATAATCTCACTAGGTATGGGCCTCCTTTTTTACTACTACTCTTCTCCGGCTTTAAGCAGTGGCGACATTTTCCCGTGACGGAGGCCCGCACGAGGCACTTGCCTCTCGCAAGGATTCAGCGGTGACGGTCCACGCGAGGATAATACTTCTTACCCAAACTAGCACTAGGAGTAGGGCCCGTGTGTGGCACATGATTTTTCGTCACTACAAAGATAATTTTCTTTCCTTTCAGCTTAGAGGTATAATATCACCATTAGTTAAGTCTCGTGTACGGGAGCCTCCCTTGTGGGGATACCTCTGCGGACCTACGAGTCTGTGTGGTACCTCCGGGAGCCCCACGTTTAAAAGTCATCAGGCTGTCTCTATGTCTTATATTTTCGTATGCTCACTATTTTTATCTAGCATACTTGACAGTCTGTTTAGGTAGAATTATGTATAGACTTAGTTTAATTAGGTCACCAATCAAATCTTGTAAGTCCATAGATCAGGAAATTGCTATGGATCGGCATACTTGTGACACAAACTCTTGGGATGAGACTGTAGTGTTTAATGTTCACGACGATGGTCGCACGGCCCCACCGGAATGATTGAGTTCCACCAGCCTTAGGGCGGTATCATACAGGATCCATCATTCCGAGACCGGAAGCTAACCAGCGTCATCATTCGTCGTGCACTTGTGGCGCGACGGGTCAACATCAGACACCGGAACAGCCTGACAGCCCCGCGAGCTACAAGTGGTGCCCGATGTGGGGCTCGAAGAACATCATTGTTAACACGTAGCGAACTCACGCCCACACCATATAGTGAGCTTAGTTCTATACCGTCTCCATTTAGCGATGACTCCCTCGATCAAGAGGTAGCATCATACGATGGATTCCCAGCTCACATGCTCACCGACTATGCCAGAAATTCTCTAGCGGAATCAACAACACCACAATATAACCTGCTTTCGCCTGTCAGTGACGGCACCTTTCGAGATGCCTCGCAGGCGGGAACAGAGTTTAGAACTGTGTCAGACATCCGTGACAGGCCAACTTCATCAGGGCTGAATCGTGGATGATCACGACAAAGACCCGATTACAGGCATATACATAATCCTTCAAAATTCCAATCAGAATCCAGTGCCTGGAGGAAGGGGGCATGCCCGTAGAGGAAGATACAACAGGGCCCCAGTGGCCCCAGCGGGAACCAGTGCAACAATAACAATGGCAACATGAAGGAACGCATTGACGAGATCAACAAACAGTTCTCCACCTTAACTAATTTAGTGACCACACTCAGCCCAAACCTCGCTACCACCCACTTTAGGACAACAAACACCACCAACACCACACCGCCACCAAACACCTGTTACAGATGCGGTCAGCCAGGCCATTGGAGGGACCAGTACCCTAACCGACCTCCTTCTACAATGCCTGCTCCTGACCGCAGCATGCCGCAACCGGAGAAGCCGTCAAACTCTCAAGGGCACCGAAAGGAGAGTCACCTCAGTGCCCGTATTCACTTTCCAGCTCAACTGCGGCCTTCATACAACAACGTTTGGTGGCCGAATATTACCAACCAAATTCAGCTTTTACACCTACACCTAAACGCACAGCTTCACATATGTCGATGCCTACGATGTCTCCCACATCTGCAGCATCGCCATCTCCCTCTATCTTTGTACATAACAAGCCTTCTTTCCTTTGTAAAACGGCAGTGGTAGGGTGTAGCACCTCCGCTGAAACAACGTTTTTGCCAGCACCACATCCCGCCCCCAAGGCACTGAATTCTCGGTGTCCATTGGTGGTATGCAAAACACCGCCCCACACAACATCAACTCCTGCATCCACAGACAGCAGTGACTTGGGAGAAGCGGTTCACTCCACCTCATGGATTCGCAAACGTCGATGTAGACGGGGAGGAACACTGTTTCTTCTGTGCTTCACCAAAGCATCCAATGAAGCTTTGCAAGAAATGGCTCGTGCAAGTAGAGCTTATCCGTCATCCCGTATGCGCCGCTGTCTACACTAATACTGCATACCCAGAAATAGCAACATCTCCATCATCATTGCTAAAACCCAGTTCCGCCTTCACCGCCGCCCTCACAGCAGCAGCGACGACGGACTGACCCCTTCCTTACTCAGCCATCCACCACACTAAAAGAAGCAATTCGGAAACAGTCAGATTACATACAGAGTGATTCTGCTCCGACACCATTGTCACAGACGGCGTCGTTGGAAACTCTTCCACAGGTACACCGCAAAGTAATATACAAGTGTGCCTGTCTGTTTAGCGGTGTTTCCACCAGTGCCACCGTTGACACTGGTGCTTCAATCACGGTATTTAACAAGCGCTTATATGAGAGCATCCCACCTCATAAAAAGCCTCCCCTTAAACCTACAAACATCTACCTACAGACGGCTACAGGAGCTGATGTGCCCATAGCCGGTGTAGTCAATTTAGTCATCCAAATAGAGGAGATGCAATTCATACAGCGAGTTGTCATCCCTCTATTCACAACGATGTCCTCCTTGGCTCTGATTTCCTCAGTGCCAGCGAAGCCATCATACATTGCAAACAACAAGAACTCGACATACACGGCCGACGAATACCTCTTGGGCTGGCATCGTCATTATATGACGCATGTGCTGTAATATTATCCCGTACAGCCACAGTTGAGCCGGTACAAGAACAAATCTTATGGGCCACCCCACCACAGTTAGGAAGCAACACACATATCACCATGCTGGAAGCCGACCCTGATTACATGATCGCCTCACAATGCGCAAGTCCCCGCATGATAGTAGACACTACTAATAAGGAAAATATACCTTTTAGAGTGTTCAATGGCACCGCAGACCCCATCACCCTGGAACCAGGAGTACGCTGCGACCATTTAGTGGACATAATCTCATTGGAATCACCTACACCTACTGCCACACACACTGCATATGACTGATGATTTACCCGAACATTTACATGATTTATATCTACATGCCACAATTGGATTACAGCAATCACAGAAACATGAAATTCGAAAACTACTGTACAAATATCGCGATAGTTTTTCCTCCGGAGACATGGATCTCAGAGAGACTCATCTCGTACAACACTCCATCGACACAGGCAATAATCACCCCATACGTCAACCGGTATGACGTCTTCCCATTCATAAGGAAGCGGAAGCACACCAACAAGTGAACGACATGTTGCGGACCGGTATTATTGAATTCTCAGCATCTCCATGGGCTAGCCCAATAGTACTAGCAGGCAAAAAGGACGGAACATTGCGGTTTTGTATAGACTACCACCGCCTTAATGATCTTAGCGTCAAGGACGCCTATCCGTTACCTCAGATAGATCAGGCCTTGGAGTCCTTGTCCGGAGCCAAGTGGTTTTATACCCTTGACTTAGCTAGCGGATACTGGCAAGTAGCCATGGATGAAGCTGACATGAAAAAAGACCGCATTCATTTGTAGGGATAGCCTTTTCCAATTCCACAAGATGCCCTACAGGTTGTGCAATGCTCCCGGACCTTTTGAACGACTCATTGAGCAGGTATTAACCACCCTGCAATGGGAAATCTGTCTCTGTTACATCGATGACCTAATAGTCTTCGGACAACCGTTTGAGCAAACCTTAATAAATTTGGACACCGTGCTTTCCCGCTTCCACACAGCCAATTAGAACTCAAACCTAAGAAATGTCATCTCTTTAGACAGAGCGTTGAGTTCCTGGGACACGTCATATCTGGTGATGGAGTGGCTGCTCAGCGGTAAAAAACTAAGGCAGTAGCAGAATGGCCAAAGCTCACTTCAGTCACAGAGACACAGAGTTTTCTTGGCTTATGCCAGTACTATCGCCGTTATATCTGACATTTCAGCGAGATTGCTTCACCCCTCTACAAGATCACCGAAAAAGATCGACCATTCGAGTGGACGAGTGAGTGTGAAGGCTCCTTCAGTGTGCTGAAGGAACTCTTGATGACCGCCCTGATTCTTGCTCATCCTAATCCAAACCTCGATTTCAACTTAGACCCTGACATGTCAGCTTACGCTATCAGTGCAGTTCTATCTCAGGTCACAGAAGATGGAACGGAGTAGGTATTGGGTTATGGTTCGCACACTCTGAATAAAACAGAGAGAAGGTACGCAACCACCAAGCGAGAACTACTGGCGGCGGTACACTTCGTCAAGTACTATAAACACTTTCTGTACGGGCACCATTTTACACTCCGTACAGACCATGCCTCATTACGCTGGCTCAGGAACCTGAATAATCCGGAGGGCCACGTAGCGAGATGGCTGGAATACCTGCAGGCCTATAACTTCAACGTTGTTCACCATCCCAGTAAATTGCATGTGAATGCCGACGCCCTCAGTAGAATTGGCGCGGAGGCTGAACATGAAGAGGCTGCCACCATGACACAGTCAACACAGCCATCTCCGGAGTTCCCCGAATTGAGGTGCGCAGAGTGGAATCCGGAGAAAATCTCACACCACCAAGACATACAGACATGAAATATTTATGCATGGATCCGGGAGGGGGTATGTCCTCCCAAGGAATCGGTAACACCACTTTCTACCATAGCAAAATATTATCACCAATGGTTCGAAGAATGTCGATTAATAAATAACATTCTTTATATTAATGACCGTCTGGTAGTCCCGGAAAGTTATCGTATTTTAAAACAACTGCATGATAACGCCGGGTATCTGGCCATGAAAGGACTGTTGCCCATATCAAATTGAGATTCCACTGGATCGGGATTCGCGATAGTGTCAAGGCATGGGTTACCAAATGTATCCCATGCCAAAGACGCGCTGTTGACCAACACCATATCGCACCATCTCAAATTAAGATTGTTGGTGCACTGTGGTAGCGAGGGGCTATTGACGTGCTCGGACCCTTGAATACACCCGATGACGGAAATAAATACATCCTCGTAGTACAAGACTACTTTACAAAGTGGGTAGAAGCATTTGCTTTGCCGGACCAAGAGGCATCCACCGTAGCGGAGGTCCTGGCAAGCAATGTGTTCTGCCATTTTGGTATGCCCTATAAGTTGCACTCCTATCAAGGAAGTAATTTTGAGAGCCGGCTCATATCAGAGCTCTGCAAATTGTTCCATATCGTCTAAACAAGGACGACTCCATACCACCACCGCAGTGACAGGATGATAGAGAGAAAGCGATTCAACCGAATTCTCGCATAGATGCTTATGAAGGAAACACGCCTTGATTGTAGAGATTGGGACCTACGGCTCCCATATGTACTCATGGCGTACCACACTTCAGTACATTCGAGCATGGGCTATGCCCCTGCTCGGTTAATGTTAGGCTGTGAATTAGCCTTACCCCTGGATCTGGCGATGCCTCGGATACTAGGAGAGAAAAATTCACCATCTCTCTATGTTGAACTCTTGCAGCAGAAGATAGAACAAGCCCATGAGTTAGTAAGAGAAACACTATCCACTGCACACCAGCGGCAAAAGACATGGCATGACCGGAGGGTGCATGGAGATCCATATGAAGCAGGAAGAATGGTTTGGGTACACGATTCACGACGGTCTGCAAACGTGCCAAGTAAACTGATCTACCAGTGGAAAGGCCCCTATGTGGTAGTAGGTAGGACGTCGGACGTGACCTACCATATTCGTGCTTCGGATGGCCTGACCTCAGTCATCCACTTCGATCGGCTTAAACCATGTGTCAGTGACGACCCAGCACCAGAGCTTGGACTGGGCATTTCTCGTAACACCGGTACCCAGACAGATATTTCTTCGGAAACTAGTATTCCCACGGTTGACGCAGAGCACCGTGCTGCCAGTTGAGCCCCGCAAACCGCCACCTCCCACAATAACAACAGACTTGGCGTTCACCAGCGTGGAAAACTGGAATGCGCCCACTCTGCTTTAACATTGGCATCATACAGCAGCCTGGACATCCCGACAACAACATTATCGTCAACAGACAACAGCCAACAAATCTCCCGCACACACCTTCTTATCTAGTTACAGGAGAACTGATCATATGGATATAAGGATTGCACTGCAGCCATCTACAGTACGCATCACGGAATGAACGTTTGTCCAGCATTCCTCCCCTTCCCTTTTCCCCGACGTCGTACGGAAACAGCCACAATCTACATACATCATCTACGCGTAAATACAGTCGATATTATTAAGAGAGCAAGATGCCCGCATTGTCGTCAGTCACGAGTAGGATTTTGCCACCGAAAAGTTGAATTCGATAATGGCTTGATAAAAGTTACGACAGCATCCGACAGGTCATCTACACTCTAAAGTAACTCTGTCCCGCCCACGGGCTCAGCCAGTACAGAGCGAAATATCCTCAAGGTTCGATAAAGTTGACATCACCCTGCCTCCCCAATTCCGCACCTGGCGGCCATAAAAACGTCAGCTTGACCACAGCGCAAGTATCATCCACAGATAACCAGCTACGCGTATCAGATTCAAATCACCAACATGTCAGAAACATAGACACTCAGGGTGACTGTATTCACGATCCCCAAACGACGGCATTGTAAATTGTAAAACTGTGTGCACCCACCTCAGAGTTGTACTGTAATTTAACCGTTATTAAATGGTATTAATGTGTCTGGTCTAGGCAGGGACGGAGCTAGTTCTACCCATTGAGGAGATTGCTTGGCAGCCCTCCTGCTCGGAAAATGCAGCTATCTTGTCGGGATCAGTAACTTTGATCTACAGCCTGAATAGATCTGTTTAAACCCGCACATCAAATTACTTACAACTTTACTGTTACATTTTTTATTAAGAACACAACTGCTCTAACGTGCTACAAATCATTAGCGCACGGGCCGGTAAAGCGGCGTAAGAAATCTAACAGTATAATTACAAGGAGAATTTCAAAAATTCTCTTCTCTGCATTCCAGTCCATAATCAACACGGGCTGAGAACTACCTTTACAGACAACTACAAGACCCGTGTAAGAACCCGCGCAAATAGGGACATTGATATAAACAAAATCCTGATATAACATATGTATATTTCCATATCTCGCATCTACAAAAGACTACACCTAAGCAACAGTATCTCAGCCATCGCCGTAGATAACACATATGTTTCCGATCAACCACGAGTTTCCAAGGACCACGTGACTTTTTACTGCTATTTCCAGTAAATTGGATCAAACGCTTTAAGCACAAGAGCCGCCCAAATACGCGACTACCACAGCGCGATGGAGGAGTGGCGGGTGTGGTTTGGGGTAATTATCGCTGACGTCACCAGGCTCCCACACACCCCATCGGGCGCTCCAGCCTAAAATTAAAACAGGCAAGTCTATTATCATCCAATCTGAAAAACTGCCTCACGCTAATTAAAAGGTGAGGCTCCTCAAAGAAAAAGTAGTACCACGTGTTTATGTTGATCGGAGGCTGTTAATTGCACTAAATTAGGACAAAGTTAACGAGCCATTCCTCCTATAATTAAAAGTACTCCCTTTATACGGGAGGAATTAATCCCTTGACATCTAGAATGGGAGAGAAAAATTTCCATATAGGGCTGACCGAATCACCTATTAAAACTTCCAGGTGTGGTCATCCGCCACCTATGACGTCACCAAATAGTATAAAAGGAGGAAGCGTGCTCTGAAGCTTCATATTCCCGTCAAAACTCGACACCAGGGAAGAACAGATAGCATTAGGCTTCTTTCGTGTCGAAAAGTAAATTCTGCTGTTCTTATTATTATTAGTTCATTATTACACAACTTGGCCTGGAAAGTTAAGAATGAAGAGATAGGGCTTTAGGTTTTGAATAAGGTTCCCGCAGCCACCTACCATGCGGGAACGAGATGTCACTCCTCGAAGATTTAGCATTGTCGGATTCGTCTGAAGAAGAATCGGTACCAGTTTTAAAAAGATTCCCGTGCAGCTCATTATTAGCTAACGGAGAACCCTGTACCAGAACTTTTACGAGAAAATCCGACCGTACACTTCATGTTAACAAGGATCATCTCCTCCAGACAGCCTTCTGCGTGACATGTCAGTATCTCTATACCGCTACTCGCTACGGAGTGACCCATGCGCTCCGTCATCATCACCGTGTGTTAGAAGTGACATTAGTTCCTGGGGAAGAAAACGAGGATCGTGCCATTTTAGCCACGCATTTTGAATCTCAGTTTCCAGTCAAAATTCTCCCAACCGAGAAGATGGCCCACACGAAAAATACTACCCGTAGACATCCCGTTAGTCATCGTCCTCCTGCGGCTACTGTGAGCAACATACCGGCAGCAAGACGTGAAATCCTACCCACAGCCACGTCGGGCAGCACTATGCCACTACCAGTCACCACATCTACACCGGTCCTGAAGTGGAGCAAGAAGCATAAGTCCTCCGTAGAATCCAGTCCGGCAGCACCTGCATCAGTAACCAGCCATCAAAATACAGCCACTACACCCGCACCGGTAGTGTTTGAAGCACCTGTGGGGATGGAAATTCCAAGTTACCCGCAGTTACCATCTCCTCCGGACCTGACCATAGACGAGGGACCAGAACCATCGCAGCCTGTGTCGATTAGCATTGCTCCAACTTGTGTTATCCAGCATCCGCCTCCCAGTCTTTCTGATCCAGCCATCAGGAAGGTAACCATGCTGAACGACCATACGCGGGAAAGAAATGTATCGCTCACACGCAGGACATTCAGCTCGTATCCAATGTTACTGCAAATCGTCTGTTGAAATACGCTAAGTCTCGGAAGATGTCATCTCCTGCCATATCCGCTCCTGCATCATTACCTCAGCCTACGATTCAGCTCACCACCAGCGCCACGACAACCACCACAGCCACCACGACCACCACAAAGACAACAACATCGACCGCCTTGACAACCACTAGCACCACCGCTGCCTTACGGACAAATACTTTGGCACCCGCAGTAACTGTGAGAGACATTATAGACGCTCATATTTCCGCCACCATCACTTCAGACATTTCCGACAGTGCCAGTGATAATGAACGCATCTCAGCATTAATAGTGCCTCCACCGCGGCCAACCACCATCAGTCGCAGGACCCAGACCCAGTTGGGAAATTTCGCAGCAGAGGTGTGATCATTTGTGATACAGTAGAACATCAGTGGTGCGATTCATGAAACGTATTAATTATTAATTTATTTTTGAAATATCTTTTCTTTTAATTATATATGTTAGATCAATTGAATCCCGTACCTAGGATGACTACGGTTATCTGACACAGCTGCGCACTTCAGTGCCCAGCTATGTCCCACACAAAATGAGCACTGCAGAGTCCAGTGTTGTAGGAACGTCATGTGCGACGTAAAGAATACAACATCCTGCAGTGCGATAATGTCATAACCCCATCATGCAGTCTCAGCTATACTGGGACTGCCAGATAAACTAACTTTTGAGTTATTATTATTATGTTCTATTTTTCTTATTATTTTTCTTCCTGTCTTAGATGTCAGGACGGCTATGGGGTCAGCGAGAGCTGCCCGTTGCGGCCCCGCTATAACGGGCCGCAAATATATTTTAAATCAAAGACACGTGTTGCGTACCCCTTTATTTACCTGTGGTGTGCAAGTAATTCAGATGTAATATGCTAGATACCCCGTAAGGGTATGTTACATGGAAATTATATATTTCATATATACATATATATTTTATATTATTATATATTTTAAAACTTAAATTGTGGTACGTTGGAGCTTGGGTGTTCTCTGCGGAGATAATAATTATCCGCACCCAAAGAGAACACCCATGCGAGCTATTGTTTAGGGATCATTGACTAAATAAAGTTGAGGCATGCACCAAAATATTTAAAAAAAGAAAAAAAAAAGAAAAGGTCTGGAAAAATAATTCCAGGTCAAAAATTGAAAACTACAAGTATTCCTCCACTCTCCTCTTTAGCACCTCTATGTGCTCTGTCTCTTGAATAAGCGTCTATTGCGTCACTACCCATCTCCTGCCACACGCCTACCTGGGAAGTCTATAATTCCCACCTAGCGTACGTCCGTGCGTCGATCCACAATGCACGATTGTTTGCCACGGATGTCAAATTACGAGGGGGTGGTGAAGTTTGGATTGACCGGGCGCGTACCGGCCATACCAGCCATCTGGGTACGTGCAACCCATCCTGGACTCGTTCCCTGAACACGCCCCCCCCCCCGCCCCTGGGTAGAGCCATAAGCGTATATGAGCCTAAGGGAGAGATCGCATTATAAAAACGACTAAGTTCGTTAAAGTGCATAATGCGCATTCGCACACTTCGATACTATTTTTGACAGAGCGCGTAGTTACGACCAAGATGGGATGACGCTTTTAGTGTACCGAGACGGTACAATGTAATCCTTTTTAATTACCTGTTCCCGCTGACTCTGACATCAATCAAGACCAGAATTCGATGGTCTTTCCAAATCTGTAAACCATTTCAAAATCGGTTAACAAATGGCTGAGTTATCCATGGAAAACCCCCTTTGATTATCTTCAAAGTATTGCCGTGACGTCATAACCACGTGTACGCAGAACTTCTAGAATGTTCTAGAACATTCGATTGCGTTATTACTAGCTACGCGCTGATGGGCTGTTGTTCTACCGATGATTGGTTGGAGTCTGTGCCTGTGACGTCACGGGTAGTATAAAAGGAGACGAGATCCAGAGTTCGAGAGCATCCTCGGCCAGGGGCCGAATAGGTTGGACCTGTTTCAGTTACGATCAGCACGATATTATGTAGCTCGTGGGGTGGTGTCGTGCCGTTCCGGTGTATCATGTCGAATCGCCGTGCCACAAGTGCACGACGAATGATGACGCTGGTTAGCATCTGGTCTTGGGGTGACGGACCTTGTACGAGACTGCCCTGCGGGTAACAAAAACCGGCTCCTAAGACCGGTGGAACTCAATCGCTCTGGTGGGGCCATGCGACCATCGTCGCGAACATTGAATACAACTGTCTCATCCCAAGATTTTGTGTCACCAGTATGCCTGTCCATAGCAATTTCGTGATCTATGAACTTACAAGATTTGATTTGTTGACCTAAAAATATAAGTCTATACAATGATATTACCTAAACAATTATAAATATGCTAGATAAAACTAAAATAAGAGCATACAAAAATATGAGACATAGAGACAGGTAGATGAACTTTTAAACATGGGGCTCCCGGAGGTACCACCCAGACTCGTAGGTCCGCAGAGGTATCCCCGCAAGGGATGCTCCCGTACATGAGACTTAACTAATTAACTTAATATAAGTTATTATACCCCTAAGCTGAAAGGACGAAGATTATCTCGGATGAAAAGTCATGTGCCTCACGTGGGCACTACTGCTAGTGCTAATTTGGGTGAGGAGTATTATCCTCACATGGACGGTCGTCGCTGAATCCTTGCGAGAGGCAAGTGCCTCACGCGGACCTCCGTCCCGGTAAGGTGTCGCACTGCTTAAAGCGGGAGAAGCGTAGTAGGCAAAGAAATGGGCCCACTCTAATATTTCAACCAAAAATGCTTGAAGAAGAAAAGACCATACCTAGTGAGATTATGACTATAGCGTCGCGTGCTGTTTTATGTGAAGACGGGACGAGCGATTCCCGATGGATTCCCTCGTCACCGTCTTATGTGATTCTTAGTATGCTGAATTAGTAGTTGCCGCTTTATTTATGTGGGCCTTCTGCTTCGCTTACTTAGCTTTTATTTTTTTATTTTAGTATTTTAGGCCGCAAATGGCTGGTATCTACCTAGCTATTAGACATGGCTGCCATTGAGAACAGACACCCTAAGACATCAAAACTGAAGACAGCGCTCATACATGTTACTTAGTAAGATCTCCGAACTGGATAAGAATCTGGACATCCCGCTCCATAACCACATAAAACGCTACAGGACATAGGTTACTTTTCACGAAAGCATTATTAGACAATTGTCCCACCGTTATGGTGGGGGTAAGAGAGACGAATACCCACCATAAATGTCCTTCCCGTAAGGGTGTGGCAGATCTAAATATCATGCTCAGACATTCTTATGGAATTCGGTTCCTATGGAACTAATCGTTTAACCTGTCGTTAGGTTTATGTACAAGTTACCCAGTTTTGCACTACGGTGCGGGAGGATTGTTCAGCAAATAAAATAATAATTAAGATATGTTTTCACAGTGCTTTCCTACATTGGCAAACGTGCTAACTACTAAGTATCCGAAGATATGGAGGGAATGTGTGTGATCCCACACCCTGGGCATCACCGCTCGGAACCCCCAATAGTTTCCCAGAGTCGGATCAGCTCATGGTGCGGATAGGGACATCCAAAACAATTAAGAAGCCACAAGGCTGAGTGGAGCATGAAGAGAGACAAAATCTTATAGTCTTACCGGAGTGCGGGGCTAGATTATATCACTGCAGGAAGAGAAGAATATACTATAGATTTCTTAATGAAGAAAGTGTCTCTAATCATTTTGAACCTATCCTATCGAGCTGAATAGAAACGGTTTAGTTGGTAGCATGCCGGGCTAAACAGAGTTATAGCATGGACAGCGACCTCTGTGAAAATTGTTGGTGGCGGGAGAAAGTGCTGCATATATAAGTGTTGCTGTATAGTGTTTCCTACGTGCACTGCAGTCCTATATTTTCTATGAATAAACCAAACATATGAACTGATGGCTACTGGCCACATACATATATAAACTAACCAGAACAATCAATACAGTGTAATATGATCAGAATTATATATTTTAGCACAGGGTAACGAACCTACTACGGTGCTGTTAGTAAGACACCTTACAGAAAATGAGAATAACTATAAACAAATA
>CM067374.1:142268023-142570523 GCA_034401795.1 Chaetoderma sp. LZ-2023a | reverse complement strand
AGACTGGCCACGAAGCAGACAGGGAGACTGGCCACGACGCAGACAGGGAGACTGAAAACAAGGCAGACAGGGAGACTGACCACGAATCATGGGCTGTCAGACAGGGAGACTGACCACGAGGCAGACAGGGAGACTGACCACGAATCATGGGCTGTCAGACAGGGAGACTGACCACGAGGCAGACAGGGAGACTGACCACGAATCATGTGCCGGCAGACAGGGCGACTGCCCACGAATCATGTGCCGACAGTCGGAGAGACTGGTCATGAGGCAGACAGGGCGACTGGCCACGAGGCATATAGGGAGACTGACCACGAATCATGGGCTGTCAGACAGGGAGACTGACCACGAGGCAGACAGGGAGACTGACCACGAATCATGTGCCGGCAGACAGGGCGACTGCCCACGAGGCAGACAGGGAGACTGACCACGAATCATGGGCTGTCAGACAGGGAGACTGACCACGAGGCAGACAGGGAGACTGACCACGAATCATGTGCCGACAGACGCAAGACTGGCTACGAGGCAGACAGGGAGACGGCCACGAGGCAGACAGGGAGCCTGACCAGGAGGCGGACAGGGAGACTGACCACGAATCATGTGCCGGCAGGCAGAGAGACTGGTCACGAGGCAGACAAGGAGACTGGCCACGAGGAAGATAGGGAGACTGGCCACGAGGCAGACAGGGAGACTGAACACAAGGCAGACAGGGAGACTGACCACGAATCATGGGCTGTCAGACAGGGAGACTGACCACGAGGCAGACAGTGAGACTGACCACGATTCATGGGCTGTCAGACAGGGAGACTGACCACGAGGCAGACAGGGAGACTGACCACGAATAATGTGCTGACAGTCGGAGTGACTGGTCACTAGGCAGACAGGGCGACTGGCCACGAATCATGTGCCGGCAGACGGGGAGACTGGTCACGAGGTAGACAGGGAGACTGGCCACGAAGCAGACAGGGAGACTGGCCACGAGGCAGACAGGGAGACTGAAAACAAGGCAGACAGGGAGACTGACCACGAATCATGGGCTGTCAGACAGGGAGACTGACCACGAGGCAGACAGGGAGACTGACCACGAATCATGGACTGTCAGACAGGGAGACTGACCACGAGGCAGACAGGGAGACTGACCACGAATCATGTGCCGGCAGACAGGGCGACTGCCCACGAATCATGTGCCGACAGTCGGAGAGACTGGTCATGAGGCAGACAGGGCGACTGGCCACGAGGCATATAGGGAGACTGACCACGAATCATGGGCTGTCAGACAGGGAGACTGACCACGAGGCAGACAGGGAGACTGACCACGAATCATGTGCCGGCAGACAGGGCGACTGCCCACGAGGCAGACAGGGAGACTGACCACGAATCATGGGCTGTCAGACAGGGAGACTGACCACGAGGCAGACAGGGAGACTGACCACGAATCATGTGCCGACAGTCGGAGAGACTGGTCATGAGGCAGACAGGGCGACTGGCCACGAGGCAGATAGGGAGACTGGCTACGAGGCAGACAGTGAGACTGACCACGAATCATGTGCCGACAGACGCGAGACTGACTACGAGGCAGACAGGGAGACTGGCCACGAGGCACACAGGGAGCCTGACCACGAGGCGGACAGGGAGACTGACCACGAATCATGTGCCGGCAGACAGAGAGACTGGTCACGAGGCAGACAAGGAGACTGGCCACGAGAAAGATATGGAGACTGGCCACGAGGCAGACAGGGAGACTGAACACAAGGCAGACAGGGAGACTGACCACGAATCATGGGCTGTCAGACAGGGAGACTGACCACGAGGCAGACAGGGAGACTGACCACGAATCATGTGCTGACAGACGGAGAGACTGGTCACGAGGCATGCAGGGCGACTGGCCACGAGGCAGATAGGTAGACTGGCCACGAGGCAGATAGGGAGACTGACCACGAATCATGTGCCGGCAGACATGGAGACTGACCACGAGGCAGACAGGGAGACTGACCACGAATCATGTGCCGACAGACGGAGAGACTGGTCACGTGGCAGACAGGGCGACTGCCCACGAGGCAGATAGGGAGACTGGCCACGAGGCAGACAGGGAGACTGTCCACGAATCATGTGCCGACAGACGGGAGACTGGCTACGAGGCAGACAGGGAGACTGGCCACGAGGCAGACAGGGAGACTGACCACGAGGCAGACAGGGAGACTGACCACGAATCATGTGCCGGCAGACAGAGAGACTGGTCACGAGGCAGACAGGAAGACTGGCCACGAGGCAGATAGGGAGACTGGACACGAGGCAGACAGGGAGACGGACCACGAATCATGGGCTGTCAGATAGGGAGCCTGACCACGAGGCGGACAGGGAGACTGACCACGAATCATGTTCCGGAAGACAATGAGACTGGCCACGAGGCAGATAGGGAGATTGGCCATGAGGCAGACAGGGAGACTGACCACGAATCATGTGCCGACAGACGGGAAACTGGCTACGAGGCAAACAGGGAGACTGGCCACGGGGGGCAGACAGGGAGACTTGCTACGAGGCAGACAGGGAGAATGACCACGAGACAGACTGAGAGACTGACCACGAATCATGTCACGGCAGACAGAGAGACTGGTCACGAGGCAGACAGGGAGACTGGTCACGAGGCAGATAAGGAGACAGGGCACGAGGCAGACAGGGAGACTGACCACGAATCATGTGCCGACAGACGGGAGACTGGCCACGAGGAAGACAGGGAGACTGTCCACGATGCAGACAGGGAGACTGACCACAAGGCAGACAGCGAGACTGACCACGAATTATGTGCCGGCAAACAGGGAGTCTTGCCACGAGGCAGACAGGGAGAATGGACATGGGGCAGACAAGGAGACTGACCACGAATCATGTGCCGGCAGACAGGGAGACTGGCCATGAGGCAGACAGTGAGACTGGCCACGACGCAGACAGGGAAACTGGCCACGAGGCAGACAGGGAGACTGATCACAAGGCAGACAGGTAGACTGGTCACGAGGCAGACAGGGAGACTGGCTACGAGGCAGACAGGGAGACTGGTCACGAGGAAGACAGGGAGACTGATCACAAGGCAGACAGGGAGACTGGCCACGAGGCAGACAGGGAGATTGACCACAAGGCAGACAGGGAGACTGACCACGAATCATGTGCCGGCAGACAGGGAGATATGCCACGAGGCAGACAGGGAGACTGGCCACGAAGCAGACAGGGAGACTGGCCACGAGGCAGACAGGGAGACTGAAAACAAGGCAGACAGGGAGACTGACCACGAATCATGGGCTGTCAGACAGGGAGACTGACCACGAGGCAGACAGGGAGACTGACCACGAATCATGGGCTGTCAGACAGGGAGACTGACCACGAGGCAGACAGGGAGACTGACCACGAATCATGTGCCGGCAGACAGGGCGACTGCCCACGAATCATGTGCCGACAGTCGGAGAGACTGGTCATGAGGCAGACAGGGCGACTGGCCACGAGGCATATAGGGAGACTGACCACGAATCATGTGCCGGCAGACAGGGCGACTGCCCACGAGGCAGACAGGGAGACTGACCACGAATCATGGGCTGTCAGACAGGGAGACTGACCACGAGGCAGACAGGGAGACTGAGCACGAATCATGTGCCGACAGTCGGAGAGACTGGTCATGAGGCAGACAGGGCGACTGGCCACGAGGCAGATAGGGAGACTGGCTACGAGGCAGACAGTGAGACTGACCACGAATCATGTGCCGACAGACGCGAGACTGACTACGAGGCAGACAGGGAGACTGGCCACGAGGCACACAGGGAGCCTGACCACGAGGCGGACAGGGAGACTGACCACGAATCATGTGCCGGCAGACAGAGAGACTGGTCACGAGGCAGACAAGGAGACTGGCCACGAGGAAGATAGGGAGACTGGCCACGAGGCAGACAGGGAGACTGAACACAAGGCAGACAGGGAGACTGACCACTAATCATGGGCTGTCAGACAGGGAGACTGACCACGAGGCAGACAGGGAGACTGACCACGAATCATGTGCTGACAGACGGAGAGACTGGTCACGAGGCATGCAGGGCGACTGGCCACGAGGCAGATAGGGAGACCTGCCACGAGGCAGACAGGGAGACTGGCCACGAATCATGTGCCGACAGACGGGAGACTGGCTACGAGGCAGACAGGGAGACTCACCACGAGGCAGACAGGGAGCCTGACCATGAGGCGGACAGGGAGACTGACCACGAATCATGTGCAGGCAGACAGAGAGACTGGTCACGAGGCAGATAAGTAGACTGGCCACGAGGCAGATAGGAAGACTGGCCACGAGTCAGACAGGGAGACTGATCACAAGGCAGACAGGGAGACTGACCACGAATCATGTGCCGGCAGACAGAGAGACTGGTCACGAGGCAGACAGGAAGACTGGCCACGAGGCAGATAGGGAGACTGGACACGAGGCAGACAGGGAGACGGACCACGAATCATGGGCTGTCAGATAGGGAGCCTGACCACGAGGCGGACAGGGAGACTGACCACGAATCATGTTCCGGAAGACAATGAGACTTGCCACGAGGCAGAGAGGAAGAATGACCACAAGGCAGACAGGGAGACTGACCACGAATCATGTGCTGACAGACGGAGAGACTGGTCACGAGGCAGACAGGGCGACTGGCCAAGAGGCAGATAGGGAGACTGGCCACGAGGCAGGCAGGGAGACTGACCACGAATCATGTGCCGGCAGACAGGGCGACTGGCCTCGAGGCAGACAGTGAGACTGACCACGAATCATGGGCTGTCAGACTGGGAGACTGACCACGAGGCAGACATGGCGACTGACCACGAATCATGTGCGGAGAGACTGGTCACGAGGCAGACAGGGCGACTGGCCACGAGGCAGATAGGGAGATTGGCCATGAGGCAGACAGGGAGACTGACCACGAATCATGTGCCGACAGACGGGAAACTGGCTACGAGGCAAACAGGGAGACTGGCCACGGGGGGCAGACAGGGAGACTGAAAACGAGGCAGTCAGGGAGACTGACCACGAATCATGTGCCGGCAGACAGGGAGACTTGCTACGAGGCAGACAGGGAAAATGACCACGAGACAGACTGAGAGACTGACCACGAATCATGTCACGGCAGACAGAGAGACTGGTCACGAGGCAGACAAGGAGACTGGTCACGAGGCAGATAAGGAGACAGGGCACGAGGCAGACAGGGAGACTGACCACGAATCATGTGCCGACAGACGGGAGACTGGCCACGAGGAAGACAGGGAGACTGTCCACGATGCAGACAGGGAGACTGACCACAAGGCAGACAGCGAGACTGACCACGAATTATGTGCCGGCAAACAGGGAGTCTTGCCACGAGGCAGACAGGGAGAATGGACATGGGGCAGACAAGGAGACTGACCACGAATCATGTGCCGGCAGACAGGGAGACTGGCCACGAGGCAGACAGTGAGACTGGCCACGACGCAGACAGGGAAACTGGCCACGAGGCAGACAGGGAGACTGATCACAAGGCAGACAGGTAGACTGGTCACGAGGCAGACAGGGAGACTGGCTACGAGGCAGACAGGGAGACTGGTCACGAGGAAGACAGGGAGACTGATCACAAGGCAGACAGGGAGACTGGCCACGAGGCAGACAGGGAGATTGACCACAAGGCAGACAGGGAGACTGACCACGAATCATGTGCCGGCAGACAGGGAGATATGCCACGAGGCAGACAGGGAGAATGACCACAAGACAGACAGGGATACTGACCACGAATCATGTGCCGGAAGACAGAGAGACTGGTCACGAGGCAGACAGGAAGACTGGCCACGAGGCAGATAGGGAGACTGGACACGAGGCAGACAGGGAGACGGACCACGAATCATGGGCTGTCAGACAGGGAGCCTGACCACGAGGCGGACAGGGAGACTGACCACGAATCATGTTCCGGAAGACAATGAGACTTGCCACGAGGCAGAGAGGGAGAATGACCACAAGGCAGACAGGGAGACTGACCACGAATCATGTGCTGACAGACGGAGAGACTGTTCACGAGGCAAACAGGGCGACTGGCCAAGAGGCAGATAGGGAGACTGGCCACGAGGCAGGCAGGGAGACTGACCATGAATCATGTGCCGGCAGACAGGGCGACTGGCCAAGAGGCAGACAGGGAGACTGACCACGAATCATGGGCTGTCAGACAGGGAGACTGACCACGAGGCAGACATGGCGACTGACCACGAATCATGTGCGGAGAGACTGGTCACGAGGCAGACAGGGCGACTGGCCACGAGGCAGATAGGGAGACTGGCCATGACGCAGACAGGGAGACTGACCACGAATCATGTGCCGACAGACGGGAGACTGGCTACGAGGCAAACAGGGAGACTGGCCACGGGGGGCAGACAGGGAGACTGACAACGAGGCAGTCAGGGAGACTGACCACGAATCATGTGCCGGCATACAGGGAGACTTGCTACGAGGCAGACAGGGAGACTGGCCACGAAGCAGATAGGGAGATTGTCCACGAATCATGTGCCGGCAGACAGGGAGATGGGGCACGAGGCAGATAGGGAGACTGGCCACGAGGTAGACAGGGAGACTGGCCACGAAGCAGACAGGGAGACTGTCCACGAGGCAGACAAGGGGACTGACCACAAGGCAGACAGGGAGACTAGCCACGAGGCCGACAGGGAGACTGGCCACGAAGCAGATAGGGAGATTGTCCACGAATCATGTGTCGGCAGACAGGGAGACGGGGCACGAGGCAGACAGGGAGACTGGCCAAGAAGCAGACAGGGAGATTGTTCACGAATCATGTGCCGGCAGACAGGGAGACTGGTCACTAGGCAGACAGGGAGACTGGCCACGAGGCAGATAGGGAGAATGACCACGAGACAGACAGGGAGACTGACCACGAATCATGTGCTGTCAGACAGGGAGACTAACCACGAGGCAGACAGGGAGACTGATAAAGAATCATGTGCCGGCAGACAGGGAGACTGGTCACGAGGCAGATAAGGAGACAGGGCACGAGGCAGATAGGGCGACTGACCACGAATCATGTGCCGACAGACGGCAGACTGGCTACGAGGCAGAGAGGGAGACTGGCCACGAATCATGTGCCGACAGACGGGAGACTGGCTACGAGGAAGACAGGGAGACTGTCCACGAGGCAGACAGGGAGACTGACCACAAGGCAGACAGCGAGACTGACCACGAATTATGTGCCGGCAAACAGGGAGCCTTGCCACGAGGCAGACAGGGAGAATGGACATCGGGCAGACAAGGAGACTGACCACGAATCATGTCCCGGCAGACAGGGAGACTGGCAACGAGGCAGACAGGGAGACTGGCCACGACGCAGACAGGGAAACTGGCCACGAGGCAGACAGGGAGACTGACCACAAGGCAGACAGGGAGACTGACAACGAGGCAGTAAGGGGGACTGACCACGAATCATGTGCCGGCAGACAGGGAGACTTGCTACGAGGCAGACAGGGAGAATGACCACGAGACAGACAGGGAGACTGACCACGATTCATGGGCTGTCAGACAGCGAGACTGACCACGAGGCAGACAGGGAGACTGACCACAAGCCAGACAGCGAGACTGACTACGAATCATGTGCCGACAGATGGAGAGACTGGTCACGAGGCAGAAAGGGCGACTGGCCACGGGGCAGACAGTGAGACTGACCACGAATCATGTGCCGACAGACGGGAGACTGGCTACGAGACAGACAGAGAGACTGGCCACGTGGCAGACAGGGAGACTGACCACGAATCATGGGATGTCAGACAGGGAGACTCACCACGAGGCAGACAGGGAGCCTGACCATGAGGCGGACAGGGAGACTGACCACGAATCATGTGCAGGCAGACAGAGAGACTGGTCACGAGGCAGATAAGTAGACTGGCCACGAGGCAGATAGGAAGACTGGCCACGAGTCAGACAGGGAGACTGATCACAAGGCAGACAGGGAGACTGACCACGAATCATGGGCTGTCAGACAGGGAGACTGACCACGAGGCAGACAGGGAGACTGACCACGAATCATGTGCCGACAGTCGGAGAGACTGGTCATGAGGCAGACAGGGCGACTGGCCACGAGGCAGACAGTGAGACTGGCCACAAATCATGTGCGGACAGACGCGAGACTGGCTACGAGGCAGACAGGGAGACGGCCACGAGGCAGACAGGGAGCCTGACCACGAGGCGGACAGGGAGACTGACCACGAATCATGTGCCGGCAGACAGAGAGACTGGTCACGAGGCAGACAAGGAGACTGGCCACGAGGAAGATAGGGAGACTGGCCACGAGGCAGACATGGAGACTGAACACAAGGCAGACAGGGAGACTGACCACGAATCATGGGCTGTCAGACAGGGAGACTGACCACGAGGCAGACAGGGAGACTGACCACGATTCATGGGCTGTCAGACAGGGAGACTGACCACGAGGCAGACAGGGAGACTGACCACGAATAATGTGCTGACAGTCGGAGAGACTGGTCACTAGGCAGACAGGGCGACTGGCCACGAATCATGTGCCGGCAGACGGGGAGACTGGTCACGAGGTAGACAGGGAGACTGGCCACGAAGCAGACAGGGAGACTGGCCACGAGGCAGACAGGGAGATTGAAAACAAGGCAGACAGGGAGACTGACCACGAATCATGGGCTGTCAGACAGGGAGACTGACCACGAGGCAGACAGGGAGACTGACCACGAATCATGGGCTGTCAGACAGGGAGACTGACCACGAGGCAGACAGGGAGACTGACCACGAATCATGTGCCGGCAGACAGCGCGACTGACCACGAATCATGTGCCGACAGTCGGAGAGACTGGTCATGAGGCAGACAGGGCGACTGGCCACGAGGCATATAGGGAGACTGACCACGAATCATGGGCTGTCAGACAGGGAGACTGACCACGAGGCAGACAGGGAGACTGACCACGAATCATGTGCCGGCAGACAGGGCGACTGCCCACGAGGCAGACAGGGAGACTGACCAGGAATCATGGGCTGTCAGACAGGGAGACTGACCACGAGGCAGACAGGGAGACTGACCACGAATCATGTGCCGACAGTCGGAGAGACTGGTCATGAGGCAGACAGGGCGACTGGCCACGAGGAAGATAGGGAGACTGGCCACGAGGCAGACAGGGAGACTGAACACAAGGCAGACAGGGAGACTGACCACGAATCATGGGCTGTCAGACAGGGAGACTGACCACGAGGCAGACAGGGAGACTGACCACGAATCATGTGCTGACAGACGGAGAGACTGGTCACGAGGCATGCAGGGCGACTGGCCACGAGGCAGATAGGTAGACTGGCCACGAGGCAGATAGGGAGACTGACCACGAATCATGTGCCGGCAGACATGGAGACTGACCACGAGGCAGACAGGGAGACTGACCACGAATCATGTGCCGACAGACGGAGAGACTGGTCACGTGGCAGACAGGGGCACTGCCCACGAGGCAGATAGGGAGACTGGCCACGAGGCAGACAGGGAGACTGTCCACGAATCATGTGCCGACAGACGGGAGACTGGCTACGAGGCAGACAGGGAGACTGGCCACGAGGCAGACAGGGAGACTGACCACGAGGCAGACAGGGAGACTGACCACGAATCATGTGCCGACAGACGGAGAGACTGGTCACGAGGCAGAAAGGGCGACTGGCTACGAGGCATATAGGGAGACTGGCCACGGGGCAGACAGTGAGACTGACCACGAATCATGTGCCGACAGACGGGAGACTGGCTACGAGACAGACAGAGAGACTGGCCACGAGGCAGACAGGGAGACTGACCACGAATCATGGGCTGTCAGACAGGGAGACTGACCACGAGGCAGACAGGGAGACTGACCATGAGGCGGACAGGGAGACTGAGCACGAATCATGTGCAGGCAGACAGAGAGACTGGTCACGAGGCAGATAAGTAGACTGGCCACGAGGCAGATATGGAGACTGGCCACGAGTCAGACAGGGAGACTGACCACAAGGCAGACAGGGAGACTGACCACGAATCATGGGCTGTCAGACAGGGAGACTGACCACGAGGCAGACAGGGAGACTGACTACGAATCATGTGCCGACAGTCGGAGAGACTGGTCATGAGGCAGACAGGGCGACTGGCCACGAGGCAGATAGGGAGCCTGACCACGAGGCGGACAGGGAGACTGACCACGAATCATGTGCCGGCAGACGGAGAGACTGGTCACGAGGCAGACAAGGAGACTGGCCACGAGGAAGATAGGGAGACTGGCCACGAGGCAGACAGGGAGACTGAACACAAGGCAGACAGGGAGACTGACCACGAATCATGGGCTGTCAGACAAGGAGACTGACCACGAGGCAGATAGGCAGACTGACCACGATTCATGTGCTGTCAGACAGGGAGACTGACCACGAGGCAGACAGGGAGACTGACCACGAATCATGTGATGACAGACGGAGAGGCTGGTCACGAGGCAGACAGGGCGACTGGCCACGAATCATGTGCCGGCAGACATGGAGACTGACCACGAGGCAGACAGGGAGACTGACCACGTATCATGTGC
Organism: Chaetoderma sp. LZ-2023a; assembly: GCA_034401795.1. Lineage (NCBI taxonomy): Eukaryota > Metazoa > Mollusca > Caudofoveata > Chaetodermatida > Chaetodermatidae > Chaetoderma > Chaetoderma sp. LZ-2023a. The sequence goes on along the minus strand of CM067374.1, from coordinate 142,559,945 downwards.
CGACAGACGGAGAGACTGGTCACGAGGCAGACAGGGCGACTGGCCACGAGGCAGATAGGGAGACAGGCCATGAGGCAGACAGGGAGACTGGCCACGAGGCAGACAGGGAAACTGACCACGAGGCAGACAGGGAGACTGACCACGAATCATGTGCCGACAGACGGAGAGACTGGTCAGGAGGCAGACAGGGCGACTGGCCACGAGGCACATAGGGAGACTGGCCACGGGGCAGACAGTGAGACTGACCACGAATCATGTGCAGACAGACGGGAGACTGGCCACGAGGCAGACAGGGAGACTGACCACGAATCATGGGCTGTCAGACAGGGAGACTGACCACGAGGCAGACAGGGAGCCTGACCACGAGGCGGACAGGGAGACTGACCACGAATCATGTGCAGGCAGACAGAGAGACTGGTCACGAGGCAGACAAGTGGACTGGCCACGAGGCAGATATTGAGACTGGCCACGAATCATGTGCCGATAGACGGAGAAACTGGTTACGAGGCAGACAGGTGACTGGCCACGCGGCAGATAGGGAGACTGGCCACGAGGCAGACAGTGAGACTGACCACGAATCATGTACCGACAGACGGGAGACTGGCTACGAGGCAGACAGGGAGACTGGCCACGAGGCAGACAGGGAGCCTGACCACGAGGCGGACAGGGAGACTGACCACGAATCATGTGCTGGCAGACAGAGAGACTGGTCACGAGGCAGACAAGGAGACTGGCCACGAGGCAGATAGGGAGACTGGCCACGAGTCAGACAGGGAGCCTGACCACAAGGCAGACAGGGAGACTGACCACGATTCATGAGCTGTCAGACAGGTAGACTGACCACGAGGCAGACAGGGAGACTGACCACGAATCATGTGCTGACAGACGGAGAGACTCGTCACGAGGCATGCAGGGCGACTGGCCACGAGGCAGATAGGTAGACTGGCCACGAGGCAGATAGGGAGACTGACCACGAATCATGTGCCGGCAGACATGGAGACTGACCACGAGGCAGACAGGGAGACTGACCACGAATCATGTGCCGACAGACGGAGAGACTGGTCACGTGGCAGACAGGGCGACTGCCCACGAGGCAGATAGGGAGACTGGCCACGAGGCAGACAGGGAGACTGTCCACGAATCATGTGCCGACAGACGGGAGACTGGCTACGAGGCAGACAGGGAGACTGGCCACGAGGCAGACAGGGAGACTGACCACGAGGCAGACAGGGAGACTGACCACGAATCATGTGCCGACAGACGGAGAGACTGGTCACGAGGCAGAAAGGGCGACTGGCCACGAGGCATATAGGGAGACTGGCCACGGGGCAGACAGTGAGACTGACCACGAATCATGTGCCGACAGACGGGAGACTGGCTACGAGACAGACAGAGAGACTGGCCACGAGGCAGACAGGGAGACTGACCACGAATCATGGGCTGTCAGACAGGGAGACTGACCACGAGGCAGACAGGGAGCCTGACCATGAGGCGGACAGGGAGACTGAGCACGAATCATGTGCTGGCAGACAGAGAGACTGGTCACGAGGCAGACAAGGAGACTGGCCACGAGGCAGATAGGGAGACTGGCCACGAGTCAGACAGGGAGCCTGACCACAAGGCAGACAGGGAGACTGACCACGATTCATGAGCTGTCAGACAGGTAGACTGACCACGAGGCAGACAGGGAGACTGACCACGAATCATGTGCTGACAGACGGAGAGACTGGTCACGAGGCAGACAGGGCGACTGGCCACCAGGCAGATAGGGAGATTGGCCACGAGGCAGACAGGGAGACTGACCACGATTCATGTGCCGATAGACGGAGAAACTGGTCACGAGACTGACAGGTGACTGGCCACGAGGCAGATAGGGAGACTGGCCACGAGGCAGACAGTGAGACTGTCCACGAATCATGTGCCGACAGATGGGAGACTGGCTACGAGGCAGACAGGGAGACTGGCCACGAGTCAGACAGGGAGCCTGACCACGAGACGGACAGGGAGACTGACCACGAATCATGTGCCGGCAGACGGAGAGACTGACCACGAGGCAGACAGGGAGACTGACCACGAATCCTGTGCTGACAGACGGAGAGACTAGTCACGAGGCAGACAGGGCGACTGGCCACGAGGCAGATAGGGAGAATGGCCACGAGGCAGACAGGGAGACTGACCACGAATCATGTGCCGGCAGACATGGCGACTGGCCACGAGGCAGACAGCGAGACTGACCACGAATCATGGGATGTCAGACAGGGAGCCTGACCACGAGGCAGACAGGGAGACTGACCACGAGGCAGATAGGGAGACTGGCCACCCGGCAGACAGTGAGACTGACCGCGAATCATGTGCCGACAGACGGGAGACTGGCAACGAGGCAGACAGGGAGACTGGCCACGAGGCAGACAGGGAGACTGGCCACGAGGCAGACAGCGAGACTGACCACAAGGCAGACATGGAGACTGACCACGAATCATGTGCCGGCAGAGAGGGAGACTTGCCACGAGGCAGACAGGGAGAATGACCACGAGACAGACAGGGAAACTGACCACGAATCATGTGCCGGCAGACAGACAGACTGGTCACGAGGCAGACAGGGAGACTGGCCACGAGGCAGATATGGAGATTGGCCACGAGGCAGACAGGGAGACGGACCATGAATCATGGGCTGTCAGACAGGGAGCGTGACCACGAGGCGGACAGGGAGACTGACCACGAATCATGTGCCGGCAGACAGGGAGACTGGTCACGAGGCAGACAAGGAGACTGGCCACGAGGCAGATATGGAGACTGGCCACGAGGCAGACAGGGAAAATTACAATGAGCAGGCAGGGAGACTGACAACGAATGATGTGCCGGCAGACAGGGCGACTGGCCACAATGCAGATAGGGCGACTGACCACGATTCATGGGCAGTCAGACAGGGAGACTGACCACGAATCATGTGCTGACAGACGGAGAGATTGGGCACGAGGCAGACAGGGCGACTGGCCCCGAGGCAGATAGGGAGACTGGCCACGAGGCAGGCAGGGAGACTGACCACGAATCATGTGCCAGCAGACAGGGCGACTGGCCAAAAGGCAGACAGGGAGACCGACCACGAATCATGGGCTGTCAGACAGGGAGACTGACCACGAGGCAGACAGGGAGGCGGAGCACGAATCATGTGCCGACAGTCGGAGAGACTGGTCATGAGGCAGACAGGGCGACTGGCCACGACGCAGATAGGGAGACTGGCCACGAGGCAGACAGTGAGACTGGCCACGAATCATATGCCGACAGACGCGAGACTGGCTACGAGGCAGACAGGGAGACTGGCTACGAGGCAGACAGGGAGCCTGACCACGAGGCGGACAGGGAGACTGACCACGAATCATGTGCCGGCAGACAGAGAGACTGGTCACGAGGCAGACATGGAGACTGGCCACGAGGAAGATAGGGAGACTGGCCACGAGGCAGACAGAGAGACTGAACACAAGGCAGACAGGGAGACTGACCACGAATCATGGGCTATCAGACAGGGAGACTGATCACGAGGCAGACAGGGAGACTGACCACGATTCATGGGCTGTCAGACAGGGAGACTGACCACGAGGCAGACAGTGAGACTGAGCACGAATCATGTGCTGACAGACGTAGAGACTGGTCACGAGGCAGACAGGGCGACAGGCCACGAGGCAGATAGGTAGACTGGCCACGAGGCAGATAGGGAGACTGACCACGAATCATGTGCCGTTAGACATGGAGACTGACCACGAGGCAAACAGGGAGACTGACCACGAATCATATGCCGACAGACGGAGAGACTGGTCACGAGGCAGACAGGGCGACTGGCCACGAGGCAGACAGGGAGACTGACCACGAGGCAGAGAGGGAGACTGACCATGAATCATGTGCCGACACACGGAGAGACTGGTCACGAGGCAGACAGGGCGACTGGCCACGAGGTACATAGGGAGACTGGCCACGGGGCAGACAGTGAGACTGACCATGAATCATGTGCCGACAGACGGGAGACTGGCTACGAAACAGACAGAGAGACTGGCCACGAGGCAGACAGGGAGACTGACCACGAATCATGGGCTGTCAGACAGGGAGACTGACCAGGAGGCAGACAGGGAGTCTGACCACGAGGCGGACAGGGAGACTGACCACGAATCATGTGCAGGCAGACAGAGAGACTGGTCACGAGGCAGACAAGTAGACTGGCCACGAGGCAGATAGGGAGACTGGCCACGAGTCAGACAGGGAGACTGACCACAAGGCTGACAGGGAGACTGACCACGAATCATGGGCTGTCAGACAGGGAGACTGATCACGAGGCAGACAGGGAGACTGACCACGATTCATGGGCTGTCAAACAGGGAGACTGACCACGAGGCAGACAGGGAGACTGACCACGAATCATGTGCCGATAGACGGAGAAACTGGTCACGAGGCAGACAGGTGACTGGCCACGAAGCAGATAGGGAGACTGGCCACGAGGCAGACAGTGAGACTGACCACGAATCATGTGCCGACAAACGGGAGACTGGCCACGAGGCAGACAGGGAGACTGGCCACGAGGCAGACAGGGAGCCTGACCACGAGGCGGACAGGGAGACTGACCACGAATCATGTGCCGGCAGACAGAGAGACTGGTCACGAGGCAGACAAGGAGACTGGCCACGAGGCAGATAGGGAGACTGGCCACGGGTCAGAAAGGGAGACTGACCACAAGGCAGACAGGGAGACTGACCACGATTCATGAGCTGTCAGACAGGGAGACTGACCACGAGGCAGACAGGGCGACTAACCACGAATCCTGTGCTGACAGACGGAGAGACTGGTCACGAGGCAGACAGGGCGACTGGCCACGAGGCAGATAGGGAGACTGGCCACGAGGCAGACAGGGAGACTGACCACGATTCATGGGCTGTCAAACAGGGAGACTGACCACGAGGCAGACAGGGAGACTGACCACGAATCATGTGCCGATAGACGGAGAAACTGGTCACGAGGCAGACAGGTGACTGGCCACGAGGCAGATAGGGAGACTGGCCACGAGGCAGACAGTGAGACTGACCACGAATCATGTGCCGACAGACGGGAGACTGGCTACGAGGCAGACAGGGAGACTGGCCACGAGGCAGACAGGGAGCCTGACCACGAGACGGACAGGGAGACTGACCACGAATCATGTGCCGGCAGACAGAGAGACTGGTCACGAGGCAGACAAGTAGACTGGCCACGAGGCAGATAGGATGACTGGCCACGAGTCAGACAGGGAGACTGGCCACGAGGCAGATAGGGAGACTGGCCACGGGTCAGAGAGGGAGACTGACCACAAGGCAGACAGGGAGACTGACCACGATTCATGAGCTGTCAGACATGGAGACTGACCACGAGGCAAACAGGGCGACTGACCACGAATCCTGTGCTGACAGACGGAGAGACTGGTCACGAGGCAGACAGGGCGACTGGCCACGAGGCAGATAGGGAGACTGGCCACGAGGCAGACAGGGAGACTGACCACGATTCATGGGCTGTCAAACAGGGAGACTGATCACGAGGCAGACAGGGAGACTGACCACGAATCATGTGCCGATAGACGGAGAAACTGGTCACGAGGCAGACAGGTGACTGGCCACGAGGCAGATAGGGAGACTGGCCACGAGGCAGACAGTGAGACTGACCACGAATCATGTGCCGACAGACGGGAGACTGGCTACGAGGCAGACAGGGAGACTGGCCACGAGGCAGACAGGGAGCCTGACCACGAGACGGACAGGGAGACTGACCACGAATCATGTGCCGGCAGACAGAGAGACTGGTCACGAGGCAGACAAGTAGACTGGCCACGAGGCAGATAGGATGACTGGCCACGAGTCAGACAGGGAGACTGACCACAAGGCAGACAGGGAGACTGACCACGAATCACGGGCTGTCAGACAGGGAGACTGACCACGAGGCAGACAGGGAGACTGACCACGAATCCTGTGCTGACAGACGGAGAGACTGGTCACGAGGCAGACAGAGCGACTGGCCACGAGGCAGATAGGGAGACTGACCACGAATCATGTGATGTCAGACAGGGAGACTGACCACGAGGCAGACAGGGAGACTGACCACGAATCAGGTGCCGACAGACGGAGAGACTGGTCACGAGGCAGACAGGGCGACTGACCACGAGGCAGATAGGGAGACTCGCCACCCGGCAGACAGTGAGACTGACCGCGAATCATGTGCCGACAGACGGGAGACTGGCAACGAGGCAGACAGGGAGACTGGCCACGAGGCAGACAGGGAGACTGGCCACGAGGCAGACAGGGAGACTGATCACAAGGCAGACAGGGAGACTGGCCACGAGGCAGACAGCGAGACTGACCACAAGGCAGACATGGAGACTGTCCACGAATCATGTGCCGGCAGAGAGGGAGACTTGCCACGAGGCAGAGAGGGAGAATGACCACGAGACAGACAGGGAGACTGACCACGAATCATGTGCTGGCAGACAGACAGACTGGTCACGAGGCAGACAGGGAGACTGGCCACGACGCAGATAGGGAGACAGGACATGATGCAGACGGGGAGACGGACCATGAATCATGGGCTGTCAGACAGGGAGCCTGACCACGAGGCAGACAGGGAGACTGGCCACGAGGCAGACAGGGAGCCTGACCACGAGACGGACAGGGAGACTGACCACGAATCATGTGCCGGCAGACAGAGAGACTGGTCACGAGGCAGACAAGTAGACTGGCCACGAGGCAGATAGGATGACTGGCCACGAGTCAGACAGGGAGACTGACCACAAGGCAGACAGGGAGACTGACCACGAATCACGGGCTGTCAGACAGGGAGACTGACCACGAGGCAGACAGGGAGACTGACCACGAATCCTGTGCTGACAGACGGAGAGACTGGTCACGAGGCAGACAGAGCGACTGGCCACGAGGCAGATAGGGAGACTGACCACGAATCATGTGATGTCAGACAGGGAGACTGACCACGAGGCAGACAGGGAGACTGACCACGAATCAGGTGCCGACAGACGGAGAGACTGGTCACGAGGCAGACAGGGCGACTGACCACGAGGCAGATAGGGAGACTCGCCACCCGGCAGACAGTGAGACTGACCGCGAATCATGTGCCGACAGACGGGAGACTGGCAACGAGGCAGACAGGGAGACTGGCCACGAGGCAGACAGGGAGACTGGCCACGAGGCAGACAGGGAGACTGATCACAAGGCAGACAGGGAGACTGGCCACGAGGCAGACAGCGAGACTGACCACAAGGCAGACATGGAGACTGTCCACGAATCATGTGCCGGCAGAGAGGGAGACTTGCCACGAGGCAGAGAGGGAGAATGACCACGAGACAGACAGGGAGACTGACCACGAATCATGTGCTGGCAGACAGACAGACTGGTCACGAGGCAGACAGGGAGACTGGCCACGAGGCAGATAGGGAGACAGGACATGATGCAGACGGGGAGACGGACCATGAATCATGGGCTGTCAGACAGGGAGCCTGACCACGAGGCGGACAGGGAGACTGACCACGAATCATGTGCCGGCAGACACAGAGACTGGTCACGAGGCAGACAAGGAGACTGGCCAGAAGGCAGATATGGAGACTGGCCACGAGGCAGACAGGGAGACTGACCACAAGGCAGACAGGGAGACTGACCACGAATCATGTGCTGACAGACGGAGAGACTGGTCACGAGGCAGACAGGGCGACTAGCCACGAGGCAGATAGGGAGACTGGCCACGAGGCAGAAAGGGAGACTGACCACGAATCATGTGCCGGCAGACATGGCGACTGGCCACGAGGCAGACAGGGAGCCTGACCACGAATCATGGGATGTCAGACAGGGAGACTGACCACGAGGCAGACAGGGAGACTGACCACGAATCAGGTGCAGACAGACGGAGAGACTGGTCACGAGGCAGACAGGGAGCCTGACCACAAGGCAGACAGCGAGACTGACTACGAATCATGTGCCGCCAGACAGAGAGACTGGTAACGAGGCAGACAAGGAGACTGGCAACGAGGCAGATAGGGAGACTGTCCACAAGGCAGACAGGGAGACTGACCACGAATCATGTGCCGGCAGACAATGAGACTTGCCACCAGGCAGACAGGGAGAATGACCACAAGGCAGACAGGGAGACTGACCACAGTCATGTGCCGGCAGACAGGGCGACTGGCCACGAAGCAGACAGGGCGAGTGACCAGGATTCATGGGATGTCAGAGAGGGAGACTGACCATGAATCAGGTGCAGACAGACGGAGAGACTGGTCACGAGGCAGACAGGGAGACTGGCCACGAGGCAGACAGGGAGCCTGACCACAAGGCAGACAGCGAGACTGCCCACGAATCATGTGCCGCCAGACAGAGAGACTGGTCACGAGGCAGACAAGGAGACTGGCAACGAGGCAGACAGGGCGAGTGACCACGATTCATGGGCTGTCAGACAGGGAGACTGAACACGAAGCAGACAGGCAGACTGACCACGAATCATGTGCTGACAGACGGAGAGACTGGTCACGAGGCAGACAGGGCGACTGGCCGCCAAGCAGAGAGGGAGACTGGCCACGAGGCAGGCAGGGAGACTGACCACGAATCATGTGCCGGCAGACAGGGCGACTGGCCACGAGGCAGACAGGGAGACTGACCACGAGTCATGGGCTGTCAGACAGGGAGACTAACCACGAGGCAGACAGGGAGACTGACCACGAATCATGTGCCGGCAGACAGAGAGACTGGTCACGAGGCAGACAAGTAGACTGGCCACGAGGCAGATAGGATGACTGGCCACGAGTCAGACAGGGAGACTGACCACAAGGCAGACAGGGAGACTGACCACGAATCACGGGCTGTCAGACAGGGAGACTGACCACGAGGCAGACAGGGAGACTGACCACGAATCCTGTGCTGACAGACGGAGAGACTGGTCACGAGGCAGACAGGGCGACTGGCCACGAGGCAGATAGGGAGACTGACCACGAATCATGTGATGTCAGACAGGGAGACTGACCACGAGGCAGACAGGGAGACTGACCACGAATCAGGTGCCGACAGACGGAGAGACTGGTCACGAGGCAGACAGGGCGACTGACCACGAGGCAGATAGGGAGACTCGCCACCCGGCAGACAGTGAGACTGACCGCGAATCATGTGCCGACAGACGGGAGACTGGCAACGAGGCAGACAGGGAGACTGGCCACGAGGCAGACAGGGAGACTGGCCACGAGGCAGACAGGGAGACTGATCACAAGGCAGACAGGGAGACTGGCCACGAGGCAGACAGCGAGACTGACCACAAGGCAGACATGGAGACTGTCCACGAATCATGTGCCGGCAGAGAGGGAGACTTGCCACGAGGCAGAGAGGGAGAATGACCACGAGACAGACAGGGAGACTGACCACGAATCATGTGCTGGCAGACAGACAGACTGGTCACGAGGCAGACAGGGAGACTGGCCACGAGGCAGATAGGGAGACAGGACATGATGCAGACGGGGAGACGGACCATGAATCATGGGCTGTCAGACAGGGAGCCTGACCACGAGGCGGACAGGGAGACTGACCACGAATCATGTGCCGGCAGACACAGAGACTGGTCACGAGGCAGACAAGGAGACTGGCCAGAAGGCAGATATGGAGACTGGCCACGAGGCAGACAGGGAGACTGACCACAAGGCAGACAGGGAGACTGACCACGAATCATGTGCTGACAGACGGAGAGACTGGTCACGAGGCAGACAGGGCGACTAGCCACGAGGCAGATAGGGAGACTGGCCACGAGGCAGAAAGGGAGCCTGACCACGAATCATGGGATGTCAGACAGGGAGACTGACCACGAGGCAGACAGGGAGACTGACCACGAATCATGTGCCGGCAAACATGGCGACTGGCCACGAGGCAGACAGGGAGCCTGACCACGAATCATGGGATGTCAGACAGGGAGACTGACCACGAGGCAGACAGGGAGACTGACCACGAATCAGGTGCAGACAGACGGAGAGACTGGTCACGAGGCAGACAGGGAGCCTGACCACAAGGCAGACAGCGAGACTGACTACGAATCATGTGCCGCCAGACAGAGAGACTGGTAACGAGGCAGACAAGGAGACTGGCAACGAGGCAGATAGGGAGACTGTCCACAAGGCAGACAGGGAGACTGACCACGAATCATGTGCCGGCAGACAATGAGACTTGCCACCAGGCAGACAGGGAGAATGACCACAAGGCAGACAGGGAGACTGACCACAGTCATGTGCCGGCAGACAGGGCGACTGGCCACGAAGCAGACAGGGCGAGTGACCAGGATTCATGGGATGTCAGAGAGGGAGACTGACCATGAATCAGGTGCAGACAGACGGAGAGACTGGTCACGAGGCAGACAGGGAGACTGGCCACGAGGCAGACAGGGAGCCTGACCACAAGGCAGACAGCGAGACTGCCCACGAATCATGTGCCGCCAGACAGAGAGACTGGTCACGAGGCAGACAAGGAGACTGGCAACGAGGCAGACAGGGCGAGTGACCACGATTCATGGGCTGTCAGACAGGGAGACTGAACACGAAGCAGACAGGCAGACTGACCACGAATCATGTGCTGACAGACGGAGAGACTGGTCACGAGGCAGACAGGGCGACTGGCCGCCAAGCAGAGAGGGAGACTGGCCACGAGGCAGGCAGGGAGACTGACCACGAATCATGTGCCGGCAGACAGGGCGACTGGCCACGAGGCAGACAGGGAGACTGACCACGAGTCATGGGCTGTCAGACAGGGAGACTAACCACGAGGCAGACAGGGAGACTGACTACGAATCATGTGCCGACAGACGGAGAGATTGGTCACGAGGCAGACGGGCGACTGGCCACGAGGCAGATAGGGAGATTGGCCACGAGGCAGACAGGGAGACCGGCCACGAGGCAGATAGGAAGACTGGCCACGAGGCAGACAGGGATACGGACCACGAATCAAGGGCTGTCAGACAAGGAGACTGACCACGAGGCAGACAGGGAGACTGACCACGAATCACGGGCTGTCAGACAGGGAGACTGACCACGAGGCAGACAGGGAGACTGACCACGAATCCTGTGCTGACAGACGGAGAGACTGGTCACGAGGCAGACAGGGCGACTGGCCACGAGGCAGATAGGGAGACTGACCACGAATCATGTGATGTCAGACAGGGAGACTGACCACGAGGCAGACAGGGAGACTGACCACGAATCAGGTGCCGACAGACGGAGAGACTGGTCACGAGGCAGACAGGGCGACTGACCACGAGGCAGATAGGGAGACTCGCCACCCGGCAGACAGTGAGACTGACCGCGAATCATGTGCCGACAGACGGGAGACTGGCAACGAGGCAGACAGGGAGACTGGCCACGAGGCAGACAGGGAGACTGGCCACGAGGCAGACAGGGAGACTGATCACAAGGCAGACAGGGAGACTGGCCACGAGGCAGACAGCGAGACTGACCACAAGGCAGACATGGAGACTGTCCACGAATCATGTGCCGGCAGAGAGGGAGACTTGCCACGAGGCAGAGAGGGAGAATGACCACGAGACAGACAGGGAGACTGACCACGAATCATGTGCTGGCAGACAGACAGACTGGTCACGAGGCAGACAGGGAGACTGGCCACGAGGCAGATAGGGAGACAGGACATGATGCAGACGGGGAGACGGACCATGAATCATGGGCTGTCAGACAGGGAGCCTGACCACGAGGCGGACAGGGAGACTGACCACGAATCATGTGCCGGCAGACACAGAGACTGGTCACGAGGCAGACAAGGAGACTGGCCAGAAGGCAGATATGGAGACTGGCCACGAGGCAGACAGGGAGACTGACCACAAGGCAGACAGGGAGACTGACCACGAATCATGTGCTGACAGACGGAGAGACTGGTCACGAGGCAGACAGGGCGACTAGCCACGAGGCAGATAGGGAGACTGGCCACGAGGCAGAAAGGGAGCCTGACCACGAATCATGGGATGTCAGACAGGGAGACTGACCACGAGGCAGACAGGGAGACTGACCACGAATCATGTGCCGGCAAACATGGCGACTGGCCACGAGGCAGACAGGGAGCCTGACCACGAATCATGGGATGTCAGACAGGGAGACTGACCACGAGGCAGACAGGGAGACTGACCACGAATCAGGTGCAGACAGACGGAGAGACTGGTCACGAGGCAGACAGGGAGCCTGACCACAAGGCAGACAGCGAGACTGACTACGAATCATGTGCCGCCAGACAGAGAGACTGGTAACGAGGCAGACAAGGAGACTGGCAACGAGGCAGATAGGGAGACTGTCCACAAGGCAGACAGGGAGACTGACCACGAATCATGTGCCGGCAGACAATGAGACTTGCCACCAGGCAGACAGGGAGAATGACCACAAGGCAGACAGGGAGACTGACCACAGTCATGTGCCGGCAGACAGGGCGACTGGCCACGAAGCAGACAGGGCGAGTGACCAGGATTCATGGGATGTCAGAGAGGGAGACTGACCATGAATCAGGTGCAGACAGACGGAGAGACTGGTCACGAGGCAGACAGGGAGACTGGCCACGAGGCAGACAGGGAGCCTGACCACAAGGCAGACAGCGAGACTGCCCACGAATCATGTGCCGCCAGACAGAGAGACTGGTCACGAGGCAGACAAGGAGACTGGCAACGAGGCAGACAGGGCGAGTGACCACGATTCATGGGCTGTCAGACAGGGAGACTGAACACGAAGCAGACAGGCAGACTGACCACGAATCATGTGCTGACAGACGGAGAGACTGGTCACGAGGCAGACAGGGCGACTGGCCGCCAAGCAGAGAGGGAGACTGGCCACGAGGCAGGCAGGGAGACTGACCACGAATCATGTGCCGGCAGACAGGGCGACTGGCCACGAGGCAGACAGGGAGACTGACCACGAGTCATGGGCTGTCAGACAGGGAGACTAACCACGAGGCAGACAGGGAGACTGACTACGAATCATGTGCCGACAGACGGAGAGATTGGTCACGAGGCAGACGGGCGACTGGCCACGAGGCAGATAGGGAGATTGGCCACGAGGCAGACAGGGAGACCGGCCACGAGGCAGATAGGAAGACTGGCCACGAGGCAGACAGGGATACGGACCACGAATCAAGGGCTGTCAGACAAGGAGACTGACCACGAGGCAGACAGGGAGACTGACCACGAATCATGTGGCGGCAGACAGAGAGACTGGTCACGAGGCAGACAGGGAGACTGACCACAAGGCAGACAGGGAGACTGACCACGAATCATGGGCTCTAAGACAGGGAGACTGACCACGAGGCAGACAGGGAGACTGACCACGATTCATGGGCTGTCAAACAGGGAGACTGACCACAAGGCAGACAGGGAGACTGACCACGAATCATGTGCTGACAGACGGAGAGACTGGTCACGAGGCAGACAGGTCGACTAGCCACGAGGTAGACAGGGTGCTTGACCACGAGGCGGACAGGGAGACTGAGCACGAATCATGTGACGGCAGACAGAGAGACTGGTCACGAGGCAGACAGGGAGACTGACCACAAGGCAGACAGGGAGACTGACCACGAATCATGGGCTCTCAGACAGGGAGACTGCCCACGAGGCAGACAGGGAGACTGACCACGATTCATGGGCTGTCAAACAGGGAGACTGACCACAAGGCAGACAGGGAGACTGACCACGAATCATGTGCTGACAGACGGAGAGACTGGTCACGAGGCAGACAGGGTGACTAGCCACGAGGCAGATAGGGAGACTGGCCACGAGGCAGAAAGGGAGCCTGACCACAAGGCAGACAGCGAGACTGACCACGAATCATGTGCCGCCAGACAGAGAGACTGGTCACGAGGCAGACAAGGAGACTGGCAACGAGGCAGATAGGGAGACTGTCCACAAGGCAGACAGGGAGACTGACCACGAATCATGTGCCGGCAAACAATGAGACTTGCCACCAGACAGACAGGGAGAATGACCACAAGGCAGACAGGGAGACTGACCGCGATCATGTGCCGGCAGACAGGGCGACTGGCCACGAGGCAGATAGGGCGAGTGACCACGATTCCTGGGCTGTTAGACAGGGATACTGACCACGATTCAGGTGCAGACAGACGGGGAGACTGGTCACGAGGCAGACAGGGAGACTGGCCACGAGGCAGACAGGGAGCCTGACCACAAGGTAGACAGCGTGTAGACTGACCACGAATCATGTGACGCCAGACAGAGAGACTGGTCACGAGGCAGACAAGGAGACTGGCAACGAGGCAGACAGGGCGAGTGACCACGATTCATGGGCTGTCAGACAGGGAGACTGACCACGAAGCAGACAGGCAGACTGACCACGAATCATGTGCTGAGAGACGGAGAGACTGGTCACGAGGCAGACAGGGAGACTCGCCACGAGGCAGATAGGGAGACTGGCCACGAGGCAGACAGGGAGACTGACCACGAATCATGTGCTGACAGACGGAGAGACTGGTCACGAGGCAGACAGGGCGACTGGCCACGAGGCAGATAGGGAGACTGGCCACGAGGCAGGCAGGGAGACTGACCACGAATCATGTGCCGGCAGACAGGGCGACTGGACACGAGGCAGACAGGGAGACTGACCACGAACCATGGGCTGTCAGACAGGGAAACTGACCACGAGGCAGACAGGGAGACTGACCACGAATCATGTGCCGACAGACGGAGAGACTGGTCACGAGGCAGACAGGGCGACTGGCCACGAGGCAGATAGGGAGACTGGCAACGAGGCAGACAAGGAGAATGACCACGAATCATGTGCCGACAGACGGGAGACTGGCTACGAGGCAGACGGGGCGACTGGCCACGAGGCAGACAGGGAGACTTACCACGAGGCAGACAGGGAGACTGACAACGAATCATGTGCCGACAGACGGAGAGACTGGTCACGAGGGACACAGGGCGACTGGCCACGAGGCAGATAGGGAGATTGGCCACGGGGCAGACAGTGAGACTGATCACGAATCATGTGCCGACAGACGGGAGACTGGCTACGAGTCAGACAGGGAGACTGGCCACGAGGCAGACAGGGAGAGTGACCACGAATCATGGGCTGTCAGACAGAGGAGACTGACCACGAGGCAGAAAGGGAGACTGACCACGAATCATGTGCCGATAGACGGGAGACTGGCTACGAGGCAGACAGGGAGACTGGCCACGAATCATGTGCTGACAGACGGAGAGACTGGTCACGAGGCAGACAGGTCGACTAGCCACGAGGTAGACAGGGAGCCTGACCACGAGGCGGACAGGGAGACTGAGCACGAATCATGTGACGGCAGACAGAGAGACTGGTCACGAGGCAGACAGGGAGACTGACCACAAGGCAGACAGGGAGACTGACCACGAATCATGGGCTCTCAGACAGGGAGACTGACCACGAGGCAGACAGGGAGACTGACCACGATTCATGGGCTGTCAAACAGGGAGACAGACCACAAGGCAGACAGGGAGACTGACCACGAATCATGTGCTGACAGACGGAGAGACTGGTCACGAGGCAGACAGGGCGACTAGCCACGAGGCAGATAGGGAGACTGGCCACGAGGCAGAAAGGGAGCCTGACCACAAGGCAGACAGCGAGACTGACCACGAATCATGTGCCGC
Source organism: Chaetoderma sp. LZ-2023a (assembly GCA_034401795.1). Lineage (NCBI taxonomy): Eukaryota > Metazoa > Mollusca > Caudofoveata > Chaetodermatida > Chaetodermatidae > Chaetoderma > Chaetoderma sp. LZ-2023a. The sequence continues at coordinate 142,544,282 of CM067374.1, read as the reverse complement.
CAGACAGAGAGACTGGTCACGAGGCAGACAAGGAGACTGGCAAAGAGGCAGATAGGGAGACTGTCCACAAGGCAGACAGGGAGACTGACCACGAATCATGTGCCGGCAGACAATGAGACTTGCCACCAGGCAGACAGGGAGAATGACCACAAGGCAGACAGGGAGACTGACCACGATCATGTGCCGGCAGACAGGGCGACTGGCCACGAGGCAGATAGGGCGAGTGACCACGATTCATGGGCTGTCAGACAAGGAGACTGACCACGAATCAGGTGCAGACAGACGGGGAGACTGGTCACGAGGCAGACAGGGAGACTGGCCACGAGGCAGACAGGGAGCCTGACCACAAGATAGACAGCGAGACTGACCACGAATCATGTGACGCCAGACAGAGAGACTGGTCACGAGGCAGACAAGGAGACTGGCAACGAGGCAGACAGGGCGAGTGACCACGATTCATGGGCTGTCAGACAGGGAGACTGACCACGAAACAGACAGGCAGACTGACCACGAATCATGTGCTGACAGACGGAGAGACTGGTCACGAGGCAGACAGGGAGACTGACCACGAATCATGTGGCGGCAGACAGAGAGACTGGTCACGAGGCAGGCAGGGAGACTCGCCACGAGGCAGATAGGGAGACTGGCCACGAGGCAGACAGGGAGACTGACCACGAATCATGTGCTGACAGACGGAGAGACTGGTCACGAGGCAGACAGGGCGACTGGCCACGAGGCAGATAGGGAGACTGGCCACGAGGCAGGCAGGGAGACTGACCACGAATCATGTGCCGGCAGACAGGGCGACTGGACACGAGGCAGACAGGGAGACTGACCACGAACAATGGGCTGTCAGACAGGGAGACTGACCACGAGGCAGACAGGGAGACTGACCACGAATCATGTGCCGACAGACGGAGAGACTGGTCACGAGGCAGACAGGGCGACTGGCCACGAGGCAGATAGGGAGACTGGCCACGAGGCAGACAGGGAGACTGACCACGAATCATGTGCCGACAGACGGGAGACTGGCTACGAGGCAGACAGGGCGACTGGCCACGAGGCAGACAGGGAGACTGACCACGAATCATGTGCCGACAGACGGAGAGACTGGTCACGAGGGAGACAGGGAGACTGGCCACGAGGCAGACAGGGAGACTGACCACGAATCATGGGCTGTCAGCCAGAGGAGACTGACCACGAGGCAGAAAGGGAGACTGACCACGAATCATGTGCCGATAGACGGGAGAATGGCTACGAGGCAGACATGGAGACTGGCCACGAGGCAGACAGGGAGCCTGACCACGAGGCGGACAGGGAGACTGAGCACGAATCATGTGCCGGCAGACAGAGAAACTGGTCACAAGGCAGACAGGGCGACTGGCCACGAGGCAGATAGGGAGACTGGCCACGAGGCAGACAGTGAGACTGACCACGAATCGTGTGCCGACAGACGGGAGACTGGCTACGAGGCAGACAGGGAGAATGGCCACGCGGTAGACATGGAGCCTGACCACGATGCGGACAGAGAGACTGAGCACGAATCATGTGCCGGCAGACAGAGAGACTGGTCACGAGGCAGACAGGGAGACTGACCAGAAGGCAGACAGGGAGACTGACCACGAATCATGGGCTCTCAGACAGGGAGACTGACCACGAGGCAGACAGGGAGACTGACCCCGATTCATGGGCTGTCAAACAGTGAGACTGACCACAAGGCAGACAGGGAGACTGACCACGAATCATGTGCTGACAGACGGAGAGACTGGTCACGAGGCAGACAGGGCGACTAGCCACGAGGCAGATAGGGAGACTGGCCACGAGGCAGAAAGGGAGACTGACCACGAATCATGTGCCGGCAGACATGGCGACTGGCCACGAGGCAGACAGGGAGCCTGACCACGAATCATGGGATGTCAGACAGGGAGACTGACCACGAGGCAGACAGGGAGACTGACCACGAATCAGGTGCAGACAGACGGAGAGACTGGTCACGAGGCAGACAGGGAGCCTGACCACAAGGCAGACAGCGAGACTGACTACGAATCATGTGCCGCCAGACAGAGAGACTGGTAACGAGGCAGACAAGGAGACTGGCAACGAGGCAGATAGGGAGACTGTCCACAAGGCAGACAGGGAGACTGACCACGAATCATGTGCCGGCAGACAATGAGACTTGCCACCAGGCAGACAGGGAGAATGACCACAAGGCAGACAGGGAGACTGGCCACAGTCATGTGCTGGCAGACAGGGCGACTGGCCACGAAGGAGACAGGGCGAGTGACCACGATTCATGGGATGTCAGACAGGAAGACTGACCATGAATCAGGTGCAGACAGACGGAGAGACTGGTCACGAGGCAGACAGGGAGACTGGCCACGAGGCAGACAGGGAGCCTGACCACAAGGCAGACAGCGAGACTGCCCACGAATCATGTGCCGCCAGACAGAGAGACTGGTCACGAGGCAGACAAGGAGACTGGCAACGAGGCAGACAGGGCGAGTGACCACGATTCATGGGCTGTCAGACAGGGAGACTGAACACGAAGTAGACAGGCAGACTGACCACGAATCATGTGCTGACAGACGGAGAGACTGGTCACGGGGCAGACAGGGCGACTGGCCGCCAAGCAGAGAGGGAGATGGGCCACGAGGCAGGCAGGGAGACTGACCACGAATCATGTGCCGGCAGACAGGGCGACTGGCCACGAGGCAGACAGGGAGACTGACCACGAGTCATGGGCTGTCAGACAGGGAGAATAACCACGAGGCAGACAGGGAAACTGACCACGAATCAAGTGCCGACAGACGGAGAGATTGGTCACGAGGCAGACGGGCGACTGGCCACGAGGCAGATAGGGAGATTGGCCACGTGGCAGACAGGGAGACCGGCCACGAGGCAGATAGGGAGACTGGCCACGAGGCAGACAGGGATACGGACCACGAATCAAGGGCTGTCAGACAAGGAGACTGACCACGAGGCAGACAGGGAGACTGACCACGAATCATGTGGTGGCAGACAGAGAGACTGGTCACGAGGCAGACAGGGAGACTGACCACAAGGCAGACAGGGAGACTGACCACGAATCATGGGCTCTCAGACAGGGAGACTGACCACAAGGCAGACAGGGAGACTGACCACGAATCATGTGCTGACAGACGGAGAGACTGGTCACGAGGCAGACAGGTCGACTAGCCACGAGCTAGACAGGGAGCCTGACCACGAGGCGGACAGGGAGAGTGAGCACGAATCATGTGACGCCAGACAGAGAGACTGGTCACGAGGCAGACAGGGAGACTGACCACAAGGCAGACAGGGAGACTGACCACGAATCATGGGCTCTCAGACAGGGAGACTGACCACGAGGCAGACAGGGAGACTGACCACGATTCATGGGCTGTCAAACAGGGAGACTGACCACAAGGCAGACAGGGAGACTGACCACGAATCATGTGCTGACAGACGGAGAGACTGGTCACGAGGCAGAAAGGGAGCCTGACCACAAGGCAGACAGCGAGACTGACGACGAATCATGTGCCGCCAGACAGAGAGACTGGTCACGAGGCAGACAAGGAGACTGGCAACGAGACAGATAGGGAGACTGTCCACAAGGCAGACAGAGAGACTGACCACGAATCATGTGCCGGCAGACAATGAGACTTGCCACCAGGCAGACAGTGAGAATGACCACAAGGCAGACAGGGAGACTGACCACGATCATGTGCCGGCAGACAGGGAGACTGACCACGAATCAGGTGCAGACAGACGGGGAGACTGGTCACGAGGCAGACAGGGAGACTGGCCACGAGGCAGACAGGGAGCCTGACCACAAGGTAGACAGCGAGACTGACCACGAATCATGTGACGCCAGACAGAGAGACTGGTCACAAGGCAGACAAGGAGACTGGCAACGAGGCAGACAGGGCGAGTGACCACGATTCATGGGCTGTCAGACAGGGAGACTGACCACGAAGCAGACAGGCAGACTGACCACGAATCATGTGCTGACAGACGGAGAGACTGGTCACGAGGCAGACAGGTCGACTAGCCACGAGCTAGACAGGGAGCCTGACCACGAGGCGGACAGGGAGAGTGAGCACGAATCATGTGACGCCAGACAGAGAGACTGGTCACGAGGCAGACAGGGAGACTGACCACAAGGCAGACAGGGAGACTGACCACGAATCATGGGCTCTCAGACAGGGAGACTGACCACGAGGCAGACAGGGAGACTGACCACGATTCATGGGCTGTCAAACAGGGAGACTGACCACAAGGCAGACAGGGAGACTGACCACGAATCATGTGCTGACAGACGGAGAGACTGGTCACGAGGCAGAAAGGGAGCCTGACCACAAGGCAGACAGCGAGACTGACGACGAATCATGTGCCGCCAGACAGAGAGACTGGTCACGAGGCAGACAAGGAGACTGGCAACGAGACAGATAGGGAGACTGTCCACAAGGCAGACAGAGAGACTGACCACGAATCATGTGCCGGCAGACAATGAGACTTGCCACCAGGCAGACAGTGAGAATGACCACAAGGCAGACAGGGAGACTGACCACGATCATGTGCCGGCAGACAGGGAGACTGACCACGAATCAGGTGCAGACAGACGGGGAGACTGGTCACGAGGCAGACAGGGAGACTGGCCACGAGGCAGACAGGGAGCCTGACCACAAGGTAGACAGCGAGACTGACCACGAATCATGTGACGCCAGACAGAGAGACTGGTCACGAGGCAGACAAGGAGACTGGCAACGAGGCAGACAGGGCGAGTGACCACGATTCATGGGCTGTCAGACAGGGAGACTGACCACGAAGCAGACAGGCAGACTGACCACGAATCATGTGCTGACAGACGGAGAGACTGGTCACGAGGCAGACAGGGAGACTGACCACGAATCATGTGGCGGCAGACAGAGAGACTGGTCACGAGGCAGGCAGGGAGACTCGCCACGAGGCAGATAGGGAGACTGGCCACGAGGCAGACAGGGAGACTGACCACGAATCATGTGCTGACAGACGGAGAGACTGGTCACGAGGCAGACAGGGCGACTGGCCACGAGGCAGATAGGGAGACTGGCCACGAGGCAGGCAGGGAGACTGACCACGAATCATGTGCCGGCAGACAGGGCGACTGGACACGAGGCAGACAGGGAGACTGACCACGAACCATGGGCTGTCAGACAGGCAGACTGACCACGAGGCAGACAGGGAGACTGACCACGAATCATGTGCCGACAGACGGAGAGACTGGTCACGAGGCAGATAGGGAGACTGGCCACGAGGCAGACAGGGAGACTGACCACGAATCATGTGCCGACAGACGGGAGACTGGCTACGAGGCAGACAGGGCGACTGGCCACGAGGCAGACAGGGAGACTTACCACGAGGCAGACAGGGAGACTGACCACGAATCATGTGCCGACAGACGGAGAGACTGGTCACGAGGGAGACAGGGCGACTGGCCACGAGGCAGATAGGGAGATTGGCCACGGGGCAGACAGTGAGACTGACCACGAATCATGTGCCGACAGACGGGAGACTGGCTACGAGACAGACAGGGAGACTGTCCACGAGGCAGACAGGGAGACTGACCACGAATCATGGGCTGTCAGACAGAGGAGACTGACCACGAGGCAGAAAGGGAGACTGACCACGAATCATGTGCCGATAGACGGGAGACTGGCTACGAGGCAGACAGGGAGACTGGCCACGAGGCAGGCAGAGAGCCTGACCACGAGGCGGACAGGGAGACTGAGCACGAATCATGTGCCGGCAGACAGAGAAACTGGTCACAAGGCAGACAGGGCGACTGGCCACGAGGCAGATAGGGAGACTGGCCACGAGGCGGACAGTGAGACTGACCACGAATCATGTGCCGACAGATGGGAGACTGGCCACGAGGCAGACAGGGAGCCTGACCACGAATCATGTGCCGCCAGACAGAGAGACTGGTCACGAGGCAGACAAGGAGACTGGCAACGAGGCAGATAGGGAGACTGTCCACAAGGCAGACAGGGAGACTGACCACGAATCATGTGCCGGCAGACAATGAGACTTGCCACCAGGCAGACAGGGAGAATGACCACAAGGCAGACAGGGAGACTGACCACGATCATGTGCCGGCAGACAGGGAGACTGACCACGAATCAGGTGCAGACAGACGGGGAGACTGGTCACGAGGCAGACAGGGAGACTGGCCACGAGGCAGACAGGGAGCCTGACCACAAGGTAGACAGCGAGACTGACCACGAATCATGTGACGCCAGACAGAGAGACTGGTCACGAGGCAGACAAGGAGACTGGCAACGAGGCAGACAGGGCGAGTGACCACGATTCATGGGCTGTCAGACAGGGAGACTGACCACGAAGCAGACAGGCAGACTGACCACGAATCATGTACTGACAGACGGAGAGACTGGTCACGAGGCAGACAGGGAGACTGACCACGAATCATGTGGCGGCAGACAGAGAGACTGGTCACGAGGCAGGCAGGGAGACTCGCCACGAGGCAGATAGGGAGACTGGCCACGAGGCAGACAGGAAGACTGACCACGAATCATGTGCTGACAGACGGAGAGACTGGTCACGAGGCAGACAAGGAGACTGGCAACGAGGCAGACAGGGCGAGTGACCACGATTCATGGGCTGTCAGACAGGGAGACTGACCACGAAGCAGACAGGCAGACTGACCACAAATCATGTACTGACAGACGGAGAGACTGGTCACGAGGCAGACAGGGAGACTGACCACGAATCATGTGGCGGCAGACAGAGAGACTGGTCACGAGGCAGGCAGGGAGACTCGCCACGAGGCAGATAGGGAGACTGGCCACGAGGCAGACAGGAAGACTGACCACGAATCATGTGCTGACAGACGGAGAGACTGGTCACGAGGCAGACAGGGCGACTGGCCACGAGGCAGATAGGGAGACTGGCCACGAGGCAGGCAGGGAGACTGACCACGAATCATGTGCCGGCAGACAGGGCGACTGGACACGAGGCAGACAGGGAGACTGACCACGAACCATGGGCTGTCAGACAGGGAGACTGACCACGAGGCAGACAGGGAGACTGACCACGAATCATGTGCCGACAGACGGGAGACTGGCTACGAGGCAGACAGGGCGACTGGCCACGAGGCAGACAGGGAGACTTACCACGAGGCAGACAGGGAGACTGACCACGAATCATGTGCCGACAGACGGAGAGACTGGTCACGAGGGAGACAGGGCGACTGGCCACGAGGCAGATAGGGAGATTGGCCACGGGGCAGACAGTGAGACTGATCACGAATCATGTGCCGACAGACGGGAGACTGGCTACGAGTCAGACAGGGAGACTGGCCACGAGGCAGACAGGGAGACTGACCACAAATCATGGGCTGTCAGACAGAGGAGACTGACCACGAGGCAGAAAGGGAGACTGACCACGAATCATGTGCCGATAGACGGGAGACTGGCTACGAGGCAGACAGGGAGACTGGCCACGAGGCAGGCAGAGAGCCTGACCACGAGGCGGACAGGGAGACTGAGCACGAATCAGGTGCCGGCAGACAGAGAAACTGGTCACAAGGCAGACAGGGCGACTGGCCACGAGGCAGATAGGGAGACTGGCCACGAGGCGGACAGTGAGACTGACCACGAATCATGTGCCGACAGATGGGAGACTGGCCACGAGGCAGACAGGGAGCCTGACCACGAATCATGTGCCGCCAGACAGAGAGACTGGTCACGAGGCAGACAAGGAGACTGGCAACGAGGCAGATAGGGAGACTGTCCACAAGGCAGACAGGGAGACTGACCACGAATCATGTGCCGGCAGACAATGAGACTTGCCACCAGGCAGACAGGGAGAATGACCACAAGGCAGACAGGGAGACTGACCACGATCATGTGCCGGCAGACAGGGAGACTGACCACGAATCAGGTGCAGACAGACGGGGAGACTGGTCACGAGGCAGACAGGGAGACTGGCCACGAGGCAGACAGGGAGCCTGACCACAAGGTAGACAGCGAGACTGACCACGAATCATGTGACGCCAGACAGAGAGACTGGTCACGAGGCAGACAAGGAGACTGGCAACGAGGCAGACAGGGCGAGTGACCACGATTCATGGGCTGTCAGACAGGGAGACTGACCACGAAGCAGACAGGCAGACTGACCACGAATCATGTGCTGACAGACGGAGAGACTGGTCACGAGGCAGACAGGGAGACTGACCACGAATCATGTGGCGGCAGACAGAGAGACTGGTCACGAGGCAGGCAGGGAGACTCGCCACGAGGCAGATAGGGAGACTGGCCACGAGGCAGACAGGAAGACTGACCACGAATCATGTGCTGACAGACGGAGAGACTGGTCACGAGGCAGACAAGGAGACTGGCAACGAGGCAGACAGGGCGAGTGACCACGATTCATGGGCTGTCAGACAGGGAGACTGACCACGAAGCAGACAGGCAGACTGACCACAAATCATGTACTGACAGACGGAGAGACTGGTCACGAGGCAGACAGGGAGACTGACCACGAATCATGTGGCGGCAGACAGAGAGACTGGTCACGAGGCAGGCAGGGAGACTCGCCACGAGGCAGATAGGGAGACTGGCCACGAGGCAGACAGGAAGACTGACCACGAATCATGTGCTGACAGACGGAGAGACTGGTCACGAGGCAGACAGGGCGACTGGCCACGAGGCAGATAGGGAGACTGGCCACGAGGCAGGCAGGGAGACTGACCACGAATCATGTGCCGGCAGACAGGGCGACTGGACACGAGGCAAACAGGGAGACTGACCACGAACCATGGGCTGTCAGACAGGGAGACTGACCACGAGGCAGACAGGGAGACTGACCACGAATCATGTGCCGACAGACGGAGAGACTGGTCACGAGGCAGACAGGGCGACTGGCCACGAGGCAGATAGGGAGACTGGCCACGAGGCAGACAGGGAGACTGACCACGAATCATGTGCCGACAGACGGGAGACTGGCTACGAGGCAGACAGGGCGACTGGCCACGAGGCAGACAGGGAGACTTACCACGAGGCAGACAGGGAGACTGACCACGAATCATGTGCCGACAGACGGAGAGACTGGTCACGAGGGAGACAGGGCGACTGGCCACGAGGCAGATAGGGAGATTGGCCACGGGGCAGACAGTGAGACTGATCACGAATCATGTGCCGACAGACGGGAGACTGGCTACGAGTCAGACAGGGAGACTGGCCACGAGGCAGACAGGGAGACTGACCACAAATCACGGGCTGTCAGACAGAGGAGACTGACCACGAGGCAGAAAGGGAGACTGACCACGAATCATGTGCCGATAGACGGGAGACTGGCTACGAGGCAGACAGGGAGACTGGCCACGAGGCAGACAGGGAGCCTGACCACGAGGCGGACAGGGAGACTGAGCACGAATCATGTGCCGGCAGACAGAGAAACTGGTCACAAGGCAAACAGGGCGACTGGCCACGAGGCAGATAGGGAGACTGGCCACGAGGCAGACAGTGAGACTGACCACGAATCATGTGCCGATAGACGGGAGACTGGCTACGAGGCAGACAGGGAGACTGGCCACGAGGCAGACAGGGAGCCTGACCACGAGGCGGACAGGGAGACTGAGCACGAATCATGTGCCGGCAGACAGAGAGACTTGTCACGAGGCAGACAGGGCGACTAGCCACGAGGCAGATAGGGAGACTGGCCACGAGGCAGAAAGGGAGACTGACCACGAATCATGTGCCGGCAGACATGGCGACTGGCCACGAGGCAGACAGGGAGACTGACCACGAATCATGGCATGTCCGACAGGGAGACTGACCACGAATCATGGCATGTCCGACAGGGAGACTGACCACGGGATCAGACAGGGAGACTGACCACGAATCAGGTGCAGACAGACGGAGAGACTGGTCACGAGGCAGACAGGGAGACTGGCCAAGAGGCAGACAGGGAGCCTGACCACAAGGCAGACAGCGAGACTGACCACGAATCATGTGCCGCCAGACAGAGAGACTGGTCACGAGGCAGACAAGGAGACTGGCAACGAGGCAGATAGGGAGACTGTCCACAAGGCAGACTGGGAGACTGACCACGAATCATGTGCCGGCAGACAATGAGACTTGCCACCAGGCAGACAGGGAGAATGACCACAAGGCAGACAGGGAGACTGACCACGATCATGTGCCGGCAGACAGGGCGACTGGCCACGAGGCAGACAGGGCGAGTGACCACGATTCATGGGCTGTCAGACAGGGAGACTGACCATGAATCAGGTGCAGACAGACGGGGAGACTGGTCACGAGGCAGACAGGGAGACTGGCCACGAGGCAGACAGGGAGCCTGACCACAAGGCATACAGCGAGACTGACCACGAATCATGTGACGCCAGACAGAGAGACTTGTCACGAGGCAGACAAGGAGACTGGCAACGAGGCAGACAGGGCGAGTGACCACGATTCATGGGCTGTCAGACAGGGAGACTGACCACGAAGCAGACAGGCAGACTGAGCACGAATCATGTGCTGACAGACGGAGAGACTGGTCACGAGGCAGACAGGGAGACTGACCACGAATCATGTGGCGGCAGACAGAGAGACTGGTCACGAGGCAGGCAGGGAGACTGGCCACGAGGCAGATAGGGAGACTGGCCACGAGGCAGACAGTGAGACTGACCACGAATCATGTGCCGACAGACGGGAAACTGGCTACGAGACCGACAGGGAGACTGTCCACGAGGCAGACAGGGAGACTGACCACGAATCATGGGCTGTCAGACAGAGGAGACTGACCACGAGGCAGAAAGGGAGACTGACCACGAATCATGTGCCGATAGACGGGAGACTGGCTACGAGGCAGACAGGGAGACTGGCCACGAGGCAGGCAGAGAGCCTGACCACGAGGCGGACAGGGAGACTGAGCACGAATCAGGTGCCGGCAGACAGAGAAACTGGTCACAAGGCAAACAGGGCGACTGGCCACGAGGCAGATAGGGAGACTGGCCACGAGGCAGACAGTGAGACTGACCACGAATCATGTGCCGATAGACGGGAGACTGGCTACGAGGCAGACAGGGAGACTGGCCACGAGGCAGACAGGGAGCCTGACCACGAGGCGGACAGGGAGACTGAGCACGAATCATGTGCCGGCAGACAGAGAGACTTGTCACGAGGCAGACAGGGCGACTAGCCACGAGGCAGATAGGGAGACTGGCCACGAGGCAGAAAGGGAGACTGACCACGAATCATGTGCCGGCAGACATGGCGACTGGCCACGAGGCAGACAGGGAGACTGACCACGAATCATGGCATGTCCGACAGGGAGACTGACCACGAATCATGGCATGTCCGACAGGGAGACTGACCACGGGATCAGACAGGGAGACTGACCACGAATCAGGTGCAGACAGACGGAGAGACTGGTCACGAGGCAGACAGGGAGACTGGCCAAGAGGCAGACAGGGAGCCTGACCACAAGGCAGACAGCGAGACTGACCACGAATCATGTGCCGCCAGACAGAGAGACTGGTCACGAGGCAGACAAGGAGACTGGCAACGAGGCAGATAGGGAGACTGTCCACAAGGCAGACTGGGAGACTGACCACGAATCATGTGCCGGCAGACAATGAGACTTGCCACCAGGCAGACAGGGAGAATGACCACAAGGCAGACAGGGAGACTGACCACGATCATGTGCCGGCAGACAGGGCGACTGGCCACGAGGCAGACAGGGCGAGTGACCACGATTCATGGGCTGTCAGACAGGGAGACTGACCATGAATCAGGTGCAGACAGACGGGGAGACTGGTCACGAGGCAGACAGGGAGACTGGCCACGAGGCAGACAGGGAGCCTGACCACAAGGCATACAGCGAGACTGACCACGAATCATGTGACGCCAGACAGAGAGATTTGTCACGAGGCAGACAAGGAGACTGGCAACGAGGCAGACAGGGCGAGTGACCACGATTCATGGGCTGTCAGACAGGGAGACTGACCACGAAGCAGACAGGCAGACTGAGCACGAATCATGTGCTGACAGACGGAGAGACTGGTCACGAGGCAGGCAGGGAGACTGGCCACGAGGCAGATAGGGAGACTGGCCACGAGGCAGACAGTGAGACTGACCACGAATCATGTGCCGACAGACGGGAAACTGGCTACGAGACAGACAGGGAGACTGTCCACGAGGCAGACAGGGAGACTGACCACGAATCATGGGCTGTCAGACAGAGGAGACTGGCCACGAGGCGGACAGTGAGACTGACCACGAATCATGTGCCGACAGATGGGAGACTGGCCACGAGGCAGACAGGGAGCCTGACCACGAATCATGTGCCGCCAGACAGAGAGACTGGTCACGAGGCAGACAAGGAGACTGGCAACGAGGCAGATAGGGAGACTGTCCACAAGGCAGACAGGGAGACTGACCACGAATCATGTGCCGGCAGACAATGAGACTTGCCACCAGGCAGACAGGGAGAATGACCACAAGGCAGACAGGGAGACTGACCACGATCATGTGCCGGCAGACAGGGCGACTGGCCACGAGGCAGACAGGGCGAGTGACCACGATTCATGGGCTGTCAGACAGGGAGACTGACCACGAATCAGGTGCAGACAGACGGGGAGACTGGTCACGAGGCAGACAGGGAGACTGGCCACGAGGCTGACAGGGAGCCTGACCACAAGGTAGACAGCGAGACTGACCACGAATCATGTGACGCCAGACAGAGAGACTGGTCACGAGGCAGACAAGGAGACTGGCAACGAGGCAGACAGGGCGAGTGACCACGATTCATGGGCTGTCAGACAGGGAGACTGACCACGAAGCAGACAGGCAGACTGACCACGAATCATGTGCTGACAGACGGAGAGACTGGTCACGAGGCAGACAGGGAGACTGACCACGAATCATGTGGCGGCAGAGAGAGAGACTGGTCACGAGGCAGGCAGGGAGACTCGCCACGAGGCAGATAGGGAGACTGGCCACGAGGCAGACAGGAAGACTGACCACGAATCATGTGCTGACAGACGGAGAGACTGGTCACGAGGCAGACAGGGCGACTGGCCACGAGGCAGATAGGGAGACTGGCCACGAGGCAGGCAGGGAGACTGCCCACGAATCATGTGCCGGCAGACAGGGCGACTGGACACGAGGCAGACAGGGAGACTGACCACGAACCATGGGCTGTCAGACAGGGAGACTGACCACGAGGCAGACAGGGAGACTGACCACGAATCATGTGCCGACAGACGGAGAGACTGGTCACGAGGCAGACAGGGCGACTGGCCACGAGGCAGATAGGGAGACTGGCCACGAGGCAGACAGGGAGACTGACCACGAATCATGTGCCGACAGACGGGAGACTGGCTACGAGGCAGACAGGGCGACTGGCCACGAGGCAGACAGGGAGACTTACCACGAGGCAGACAGGGAGACTGACCACGAATCATGTGCCGACAGACGGCGAGACTGTTCACGAGGGAGACAGGGCGACTGGCCACGAGGCAGATAGGGAGATTGGCCACGGGGCAGACAGTGAGACTGATCACGAATCATGTGCCGACAGACGGGAGACTGGCTACGAGTCAGACAGGGAGACTGGCCACGAGGCAGACAGGGAGACTGACCACAAATCATGGGCTGTCAGACAGAGGAGACTGACCACGAGGCAGAAAGGGAGACTGAGCACGAATCATGTGCCGGCAGACAGAGAAACTGGTCACAAGGCAGACAGGGCGACTGGCCAAGAGGCAGATAGGGAGACTGGCCACGAGGCAGACAGTGAGACTGACCACGAATCATGTGCCGATAGACGGGAGACTGGCTACGAGGCAGACAGGGAGACTGGCCACGAGGCAGACAGAGAGCCTGACCACGAGGCGGATAGGGAGACTGAGCACGAATCATGTGCCGGCAGACAGAGAGACTTGTCACGAGGCAGACAGGGCGACTAGCCACGAGGCAGATAGGGAGACTGGCCACGAGGCAGAAAGGGAGACTGACCACGAATCATGTGCCGGCAGACATGGCGACTGGCCACGAGGCAGACAGGGAGACTGACCACGAATCATGGCATGTCCGACAGGGAGACTGACCACGAATCAGGTGCAGACAGACGGAGAGACTGGTCACGAGGCAGACAGGGAGACTGGCCACGAGGCAGACAGGGAGCCTGACCACAAGGCAGACAGCGAGACTGACCACGAATCATGTGCCGCCAGACAGAGAGACTGGTCACGAGGCAGACAAGGAGACTGGCAACGAGGCAGATAGGGAGACTGTCCACAAGGCAGACTGGGAGACTGACCACGAATCATGTGCCGGCAGACAATGAGACTTGCCACCAGGCAGACAGGGAGAATGACCACAAGGCAGACAGGGAGACTGACCACGATCATGTGCCGGCAGACAGGGCGACTGGCCACGAGGCAGACAGGGCGAGTGACCACGATTCATGGGCTGTCAGACAGGGAGACTGACCATGAATCAGGTGCAGACAGACGGGGAGACTGGTCACGAGGCAGACAGGGAGACTGGCCACGAGGCAGACAGGGAGCCTGACCACAAGGCATACAGCGAGACTGACCACGAATCATGTGACGCCAGACAGAGAGACTTGTCACGAGGCAGACAAGGAGACTGGCAACGAGGCAGACAGGGCGAGTGACCACGATTCATGGGCTGTCAGACAGGGAGACTGACCACGAAGCAGACAGGCAGACTGAGCACGAATCATGTGCTGACAGACGGAGAGACTGGTCACGAGGCAGACAGGGAGACTGACCACGAATCATGTGGCGGCAGACAGAGAGACTGGTCACGAGGCAGGCAGGGAGACTGGCCACGAGGCAGATAGGGAGACTGGCCACGAGGCAGACAGGGAGACTGACCACGAATCATGTGCTGACAGACGGAGAGACTGGTCACGAGGCAGACAGGGCGACTGGCCACGAGGCAGATAGGGAGACTGGCCACGAGGCAGGCAGGGAGACTGACCACGAATCATGTGCCGGCAGACAGGGCGACTGGACACGAGGCAGACAGGGAGACTGACCACGAACCATGGGCTGTCAGACAGGGAGACTGACCACGAGGCAGACAGGGAGACTGACCACGAATCATGTGCCGACAGACGGAGAGACTGGTCACGAGGCAGACAGGGCGCCTGGCCACGAGGCAGATAGGGAGACTGGCCACGAGGCAGACAGGGAGACTGACCACGAATCATGTGCCGACAGACGGGAGACTGGCTACGAGGCAGACAGGGCGACTGGCCACGAGGCAGACAGGGAGACTTACCACGAGGCAGACAGGGAGACTGACCACGAATCATGTGCCGACAGACGGCGAGACTGTTCACGAGGGAGACAGGGCGACTGGCCACGAGGCAGATAGGGAGATTGGCCACGGGGCAGACAGTGAGACTGATCACGAATCATGTGCCGACAGACGGGAGACTGGCTACGAGTCAGACAGGGAGACTGGCCACGAGGCAGACAGGGAGACTGACCACAAATCATGGGCTGTCAGACAGAGGAGACTGACCACGAGGCAGAAAGGGAGACTGAGCACGAATCATGTGCCGGCAGACAGAGAAACTGGTCACAAGGCAGACAGGGCGACTGGCCACGAGGCAGATAGGGAGACTGGCCACGAGGCAGACAGTGAGACTGACCACGAATCATGTGCCGATAGACGGGAGACTGGCTACGAGGCAGACAGGGAGACTGGCCACGAGGCAGACAGGGAGCCTGACCACGAGGCGGACAGGGAGACTGAGCACGAATCATGTGCCGGCAGACAGAGAGACTTGTCACGAGGCAGACAGGGCGACTAGCCACGAGGCAGATAGGGAGACTGGCCACGAGGCAGAAAGGGAGACTGACCACGAATCATGTGCCGGCAGACATGGCGACTGGCCACGAGGCAGACAGGGAGACTGACCACGAATCATGGCATGTCCGACAGGGAGACTGACCACGAATCATGGCATGTCCGACAGGGAGACTGACCACGGGATCAGACAGGGAGACTGACCACGAATCAGGTGCAGACAGACGGAGAGACTGGTCACGAGGCAGACAGGGAGACTGGCCACGAGGCAGACAGGGAGCCTGACCACAAGGCAGACAGCGAGACTGACCACGAATCATGTGCCGCCAGACAGAGAGACTGGTCACGAGGCAGACAAGGAGACTGGCAACGAGGCAGATAGGGAGACTGTCCACAAGGCAGACTGGGAGACTGACCACGAATCATGTGCCGGCAGACAATGAGACTTGCCACCAGGCAGACAGGGAGAATGACCACAAGGCAGACAGGGAGACTGACCACGATCATGTGCCGGCAGACAGGGCGACTGGCCACGAGGCAGACAGGGCGAGTGACCACGATTCATGGGCTGTCAGACAGGGAGACTGACCATGAATCAGGTGCAGACAGACGGGGAGACTGGTCACGAGGCAGACAGGGAGACTGGCCACGAGGCAGACAGGGAGCCTGACCACAAGGCATACAGCGAGACTGACCACGAATCATGTGACGCCAGACAGAGAGACTTGTCACGAGGCAGACAAGGAGACTGGCAACGAGGCAGACAGGGCGAGTGACCACGATTCATGGGCTGTCAGACAGGGAGACTGACCACGAAGCAGACAGGCAGACTGAGCACGAATCATGTGCTGACAGACGGAGAGACTGGTCACGAGGCAGACAGGGAGACTGACCACGAATCATGTGGCGGCAGACAGAGAGACTGGTCACGAGGCAGGCAGGGAGACTGGCCACGAGGCAGATAGGGAGACTGGCCACGAGGCAGACAGGGAGACTGACCACGAATCATGTGCTGACAGACGGAGAGACTGGTCACGAGGCAGACAGGGCGACTGGCCACGAGGCAGATAGGGAGACTGGCCACGAGGCAGGCAGGGAGACTGACCACGAATCATGTGCCGGCAGACAGGGCGACTGGACACGAGGCAGACAGGGAGACTGACCACGAATCATGTGCCGACAGACGGAGAGACTGGTCACGAGGCAGACAGGGCGACTGGCCACGAGGCAGATAGGGAGACTGGCCACGAGGCAGACAGGGAGACTGGCCACGAATCATGTGCCGACAGACGGGAGACTGGCTACGAGGCAGACAGGGCGACTGGCCACGAGGCAGACAGGGAGACTTACCACGAGGCAGACAGGGAGACTGACCACGAATCATGGGCTGTCAGACAGAGGAGACTGACCACAAGGCAGAAAGGGAGACTGACCACGAATCATGTGCCGACAGACGGGAAACTGGCTACGAGACAGACAGGGAGACTGTCCACGAGGCAGACAGGGAGACTGACCACGAATCATGGGCTGTCAGACAGAGGAGACTGACCACAAGGCAGAAAGGGAGACTGACCACGAATCATGTGCCGATAGACGGGAGACTGGCTACGAGGCAGACAGGGAGACTGGCCACGAGGCAGACAGGGAGCCTGACCACGAGGCGGACAGGGAGGCTGGGCACGAATCATGTGCCGGCAGACAGAGAGACTGGTCACGAAGCAGACAAGGAGACTGACCACGAATCATGTGCCGACAGACGGGAGACTGGCTACGAGGCAGACAGGGCGACTGGCCACGAGGCAGATAGGGAGACTGGCCACGAGGCAGACAGGGAGACTGACCACGAATCATGTGCCGACAGACGGGAGACTGGCTACGAGGCAGACAGGGCGACTGGCCACGAGGCAGACAGGGAGACTTACCACGAGGCAGACAGGGAGACTGACCACGAATCATGTGCCGACAGACGGAAAGACTGGTCACGAGGGAGACAGGGCGACTGGCCACGAGGCAGATAGGGAGATTGGCCACGGGCAGACAGTGAGACTGACCACGAATCATGTGCCGACAGACGGGAAACTGGCTACGAGACGGACAGGGAGACTGTCCACGAGGCAGACAGGGAGACTGACCACGAATCATGGGCTGTCAGACAGAGGAGACTGACCACGAGGCAGAAAGGGAGACTGACCACGAATCATGTGCCGATAGACGGGAGACTGGCTACGAGGCAGACAGGGAGACTGGCCACGAGGCAGACAGGGAGCCTGACCACGAGGCAGAAAGGGAGACTGACCACGAATCATGTGCCGATAGACGGGAGACTGGCTACGAGGCAGACAGGGAGCTTGACCACGAGGCGGACAGGGAGACTGAGCACGAATTAGGTGCCGGCAGACAGAGAAACTGGTCACAAGGCAGACAGGGCGACTGGCCACGAGGCAGATAGGGAGACTGGCCACGAGGCAGACAGTGAGACTGACCACGAATCATGTGCCGATAGACGGGAGACTGGCTACGAGGCAGACAGGGAGACTGGCCACGATGCAGACAGGGAGCCTGACCACGAGGCGGACAGGGAGACTGAGCACGAATCATGTGCCGGCAGACAGAGAGACTGGTCACGAAGCAGAAAAGGAGACTGGCCACGAGGCAGATAGGGAGACTGGCCACGAGGCAGACAAGGAGATTGACCACAAGGCAGACAGGGAGACTGACCACGAATCATGGGCTCTCAGACATGGAGACTGACCACGAGGCAGACAGGGAGACTGACCACGATTCATGGGCTGTCAAACAGGGAGACTGACCACAAGGCAGACAGGGAGACTGACCACGAATCATGTGCTGAAAGACGGAGAGACTGGTCACGAGGCAGACAGGGCGACTAGCCACGAGGCAGATAGGGAGACTGGCCACGAGGCAGAATGGGAGACTGACCACGAATCATGTGCCGGCAGACATGGCGACTGGCCACGAGGCAGACAGGGAGACTGACCACGAATCAGGTGCAGACAGACGGAGAGACTGGTCACGAGGCAGACAGGGAGACTGACCACGAATCATGGGCTGTCAGACAGAGGAGACTGACCACAAGGCAGAAAGGGAGACTGACCACGAATCATGTGCCGACAGACGGGAAACTGGCTACGAGACAGACAGGGAGACTGTCCACGAGGCAGACAGGGAGACTGACCACGAATCATGGGCTGTCAGACAGAGGAGACTGACCACAAGGCAGAAAGGGAGACTGACCACGAATCATGTGCCGATAGACGGGAGACTGGCTACGAGGCAGACAGGGAGACTGGCCACGAGGCAGACAGGGAGCCTGACCACGAGGCGGACAGGGAGGCTGGGCACGAATCATGTGCCGGCAGACAGAGAGACTGGTCACGAAGCAGACAAGGAGACTGACCACGAATCATGTGCCGACAGACGGGAGACTGGCTACGAGGCAGACAGGGCGACTGGCCACGAGGCAGATAGGGAGACTGGCCACGAGGCAGACAGGGAGACTGACCACGAATCATGTGCCGACAGACGGGAGACTGGCTACGAGGCAGACAGGGCGACTGGCCACGAGGCAGACAGGGAGACTTACCACGAGGCAGACAGGGAGACTGACCACGAATCATGTGCCGACAGACGGAGAGACTGGTCACGAGGGAGACAGGGCGACTGGCCACGAGGCAGATAGGGAGATTGGCCACGGGCAGACAGTGAGACTGACCACGAATCATGTGCCGACAGACGGGAAACTGGCTACGAGACGGACAGGGAGACTGTCCACGAGGCAGACAGGGAGACTGACCACGAATCATGGGCTGTCAGACAGAGGAGACTGACCACGAGGCAGAAAGGGAGACTGACCACGAATCATGTGCCGATAGACGGGAGACTGGCTACGAGGCAGACAGGGAGACTGGCCACGAGGCAGACAGGGAGCCTGACCACGAGGCAGAAAGGGAGACTGACCACGAATCATGTGCCGATAGACGGGAGACTGGCTACGAGGCAGACAGGGAGCTTGACCACGAGGCGGACAGGGAGACTGAGCACGAATCAGGTGCCGGCAGACAGAGAGACTGGTCACGAAGCAGAAAAGGAGACTGGCCACGAGGCAGATAGGGAGACTGGCCACGAGGCAGACAAGGAGATTGACCACAAGGCAGACAGGGAGACTGACCACGAATCATGGGCTCTCAGACATGGAGACTGACCACGAGGCAGACAGGGAGACTGACCACGATTCATGGGCTGTCAAACAGGGAGACTGACCACAAGGCAGACAGGGAGACTGACCACGAATCATGTGCTGACAGACGGAGAGACTGGTCACGAGGCAGACAGGGCGACTAGCCACGAGGCAGATAGGGAGACTGGCCACGAGGCAGAAAGGGAGACTGACCACGAATCATGTGCCGGCAGACATGGCGACTGGCCACGAGGCAGACAGGGAGACTGACCACGAATCAGGTGCAGACAGACGGAGAGACTGGTCACGAGGCAGACAGGGAGACTGGCCACGAGGCAGACAGGGAGCCTGACCACAAGGCAGACAGCGAGACTGACCACGAATCATGTGCCGCCAGACAGAGAGACTGGTCACGAGGCAGACAAGGAGACTGGCAACGAGGCAGATAGGGAGACTGTCCACAAGGCAGACAGGGAGACTGACCACGAATCATGTGCCGGCAGACAATGAGACTTGCCACAAGGCAGACAGGGAGAATGACCACAAGGCAGACAGGGAGACTGACCACGATCATGTGCCGGCAGACAGGGCGACTGGCCACGAGGCAGACAGGGCGAGTGACCACGATTCATGGGCTGTCAGACAGGGAGACTGACGACGAATCAGGTGCAGACAGACGGGGAGACTGGTCTCGAGGCAGACAGGGAGACTGGCCACGAGGCAGACAGGGAGCCTGACCACAAGGCAGACAGCGAGACTGACCACGAATCATGTGACGCCAGACAGAGAGACTGGTCACGAGGCAGACAAGGAGACTGGCAACGAGGCAGACAGGGCGAGTGACCACGATTCATGGGCTGTCAGACAGGGAGACTGACCACGAAGCAGACAGGGAGACTGACCACGAATCATGTGCTGACAGACGGAGAGACTGGTCACGAGGCAGACAGGGAGACTGACCACGAATCATGTGGCGGCAGACAGAGAGACTGGTCACGAGGCAGGCAGGGAGACTTACCACGAGGCAGACAGGGAGACTGACCACGAATCATGTGCCGACAGACGGAGAGACTGGTCACGAGGGAGACAGGGCGACTGGCCACGAGGCAGATAGGGAGATTGGCCACGGGCAGACAGTGAGACTGACCACGAATCATGTGCCGACAGACGGGAAACTGGCTACGAGACGGACAGGGAGACTGTCCACGAGGCAGACAGGGAGACTGACCACGAATCATGGGCTGTCAGACAGAGGAGACTGACCACGAGGCAGAAAGGGAGACTGACCACGAATCATGTGCCGATAGACGGGAGACTGGCTACGAGGCAGACAGGGAGACTGGCCACGAGGCAGACAGGGAGCCTGACCACGAGGCAGAAAGGGAGAGTGACCACGAATCATGTGCCGATAGACGGGAGACTGGCTACGAGGCAGACAGGGAGCTTGACCACGAGGCGGACAGGGAGACTGAGCACGAATCAGGTGCCGGCAGACAGAGAAACTGGTCACAAGGCAGACAGGGCGACTGGCCACGAGGCAGATAGGGAGACTGGCCACGAGGCAGACAGTGAGACTGACCACGAATCATGTGCCGACAGACGGGAGACTGGCTACGAGGCAGACAGGGAGACTGGCGACGAGGCAGATAGGGAGATTGGCCACGGGGCAGACAGTGAGACTGAGCACGAATCATGTGCCGGCAGACAGAGAGACTGGTCACGAAGCAGAAAAGGAGATAGGCCACGAGGCAGATAGGGAGACTGGCCACGAGGCAGACAAGGAGATTGACCACAAGGCAGACAGGGAGACTGACCACGAATCATGGGCTCTCAGACATGGAGACTGACCACGAGGCAGACAGGGAGACTGACCACGATTCATGGGCTGTCAAACAGGGAGACTGACCACAAGGCAGACAGGGAGACTGACCACGAATCATGTGCTGACAGACGGAGAGACTGGTCACGAGGCAGACAGGGCGACTAGCCACGAGGCAGATAGGGAGACTGGCCACGAGGCAGAAAGGGAGACTGACCACGAATCATGTGCCGGCAGACATGGCGACTGGCCACGAGGCAGACAGGGAGACTGACCACGAATCAGGTGCAGACAGACGGAGAGACTGGTCACGAGGCAGACAGGGAGACTGGCCACGAGGCAGACAGGGAGCCTGACCACAAGGCAGACAGCGAGACTGACCACGAATCATGTGCCGCCAGACAGAGAGACTGGTCACGAGGCAGACAAGGAGACTGGCAACGAGGCAGATAGGGAGACTGTCCACAAGGCAGACAGGGAGACTGACCACGAATCATGTGCCGGCAGACAATGAGACTTGCCACAAGGCAGACAGGGAGAATGACCACAAGGCAGACAGGGAGACTGACCACGATCATGTGCCGGCAGACAGGGCGACTGGCCACGAGGCAGACAGGGCGAGTGACCACGATTCATGGGCTGTCAGACAGGGAGACTGACGACGAATCAGGTGCAGACAGACGGGGAGACTGGTCTCGAGGCAGACAGGGAGACTGGCCACGAGGCAGACAGGGAGCCTGACCACAAGGCAGACAGCGAGACTGACCACGAATCATGTGACGCCAGACAGAGAGATTTGTCACGAGGCAGACAAGGAGACTGGCAACGAGGCAGACAGGGCGAGTGACCACGATTCATGGGCTGTCAGACAGGGAGACTGACCACGAAGCAGACAGGGAGACTGACCACGAATCATGTGCTGACAGACGGAGAGACTGGTCACGAGGCAGACAGGGAGACTGACCACGAATCATGTGGCGGCAGACAGAGAGACTGGTCACGAGGCAGGCAGGGAGACTGGCCACGAGGCAGATAGGGAGACTGGCCACGAGGGAGACAGGGAGACTGACCACGAATCATGTGCTGACAGACGGAGAGACTGGTCACGAGGCAGCCAGGGCGACTGGCCACGAGGCAGATAGGGAGACTGGCCACGAGGCAGGCAGGGAGACTGACCACGAATCATGTGCCGGCAGACAGGGCGACTGGACACGAGGCAGACAGGGAGACTGACCACGAATCATGGGCTGTCAGACAGGGAGACTGACCACAAGGCAGACAGGGAGACTGACCACGAATCTTGTGCCGACAGACGGAGAGACTGGTCACGAGGTAAACAGGACGACTGCCCACGAGGCAGATAGGGAGACTGGCCACGAGGCAGACAGGTAGACTGACCACGAATCATGTGCCGACAGACGGGAGACTGGCTACGAGGCAGACAGGGCGACTGGCCACGAGGCAGACAGGGAGGCTTACCACGAGGCAGACAGGGAGACTGACCACGAATCATGTGCCGACAGACGGAGTGACTGGTCACGAAGGAGACAGGGCGACTGGCGACGAGGCAGATAGGGAGATTGGCCACGGGGCAGACGGTGAGACTGACCACGAATCATGTGCCGACAGACGGGAAACTGGCTACGAGACAGACAGGGAGACTGTCCACGAGGCAGACAGGGAGACTGACCACGAATCATGGGCTGTCAGACAGAGGAGACTGACCACGAGGCAGAAAGGGAGACTGACCACGAATCATGTGCCGATAGACGGGAGACTGGCTACGAGGCAGACAGGGAGACTGGGCACGAGGCAGACAGGAAGCCTGACCACGAGGCGGACAGGGAGACTGAGCACGAATCAGGTACCGGCAGACAGAGAAACTGGTCACAAGGCAGACAGGGCGACTGGCCACGAGGCAGATAGGGAGACTGGCCACGAGGCAGACAGTGAGACTGACCACGAATCATGTGCCGACAGACGGGAGACTGGCTACGAGGCAGACAGGGAGACTGGCCACGAGGCAGACAGGGAGCCTGACCACGAGGCGGACAGGGAGACTGAGCACGAATCATGTGCCGGCAGACAGAGAGACTGGTCACGAAGCAGACATGGAGACTGGCCTCGAGGCAGATAGGGAGACTGACCACGAATCATGGGCTCTCAGACAGGGAGACTGACGACGAGGCAGACAGGGAGACTGACCACGATTCATGGGCTGTCAAACAGGGAGACTGACCACAAGGCAGACAGGGAGACTGACCACGAATCATGTGCTGACAGACGGACAGACTGGTCACGAGGCAGACAGGGCGACTAGCCACGAGGCAGATAGGTAGACTGGCCACGAGGCAGAAAGGGACACTGACCACGAATCATGTGCCGGCAGACATGGCGACTGGCCACGAGGCAGACAGGGCGAGTGACCACGATTCTTGGGCTGTCAGACAGGGAGACTGACCACGAATCATGTGCTGACAGACGGACAGACTGGTCACGAGGCAGACAGGGCGACTAGCCACGAGGCAGATAGGTAGACTGGCCACGAGGCAGAAAGGGACACTGACCACGAATCATGTGCCGGCAGACATGGCGACTGGCCACGAGGCAGACAGGGCGAGTGACCACGATTCTTGGGCTGTCAGACAGGGAGACTGACCACGAGGCAGACAGGGAGACTGACCACTAATCAGGTGCTGACAGACAGAGAGACTTGTCACGAGGCAGACAGGGCGACTGGCCACGAGGCAGATAGGGAGACTGGCCAGGATCATGTGCCGGCAGACAGAGAGACTGGTCACGAGGCAGACAGGAAGACTGGCCACGAGGCAGATAGGGAGAATGGCCACGAGGCAGACAGGCAGACTGGCGACGAGGCAGACAGGGAGACTGGCTACGAGGCAGGGAGTGAGACTGGCCACATGGCAGACAGGGAGACTGACCACAAGGCAGACAGGGAGACTGACCACGAATCATGTGCCGGCAGACAATGAGACTTGCCACGAGGCAGACAGGGAGAATGACCAGAAAGCAGACAGGGAGACTGACCAGGATCATGTGCCGGCAGACAGGGCGACTGGCCACGAGGCAGACAGGACGAGTGACCACGATTCTTGGGCTGTCAGACAGGGAGACTGACCACGAGGCAGACAGGGAGACTGACCACGAATCAGGTGCTGACAGACGAAGAGACTGGTCACGAGGCAGACAGGGCGACTGGCCACGAGGCAGATAGGGAGACTGGCCACGAGGCAGACAGGGAGACTGACCACGAATCATGTGCCGACAGACTGGGGACTGGCTACGAGGCAGACAGGGAGACTGGCCACGAGGCAGACAGGGAGACTGACCACGAGGCAGACAGGGAGACTGACCACGAATCATGTTCCGGCAGACAGGGAGACTTACCCCGAGGCAGACAGGGAGAATGACCACGAGACAGACAGGGAGACTGACCACGAATCATGTGCCGGCAGATCGGGCGACTGGCCACGAGGCAGACAGGGAGACTGACCACGAATCATGGGCTGTCAGACTGGGAGACTGACGACGAGGCAGACAGGGAGACTGGCCACGAGGCAGACAGGGAGACTGACCACGAGGCAGACAGGGAGACTGACCACGAATCATGTCCCGGCAGACAGGGAGACTTACCCCGAGGCAGACAGGGAGAATGACCACGAGACAGACAGGGAGACTGACCACGAATCATGTGCCGGCAGACAGAGAGACTGGTCACGAGGCAGACAGGGAGAGCGGCCACGAGGCAGATAGGGAGACTGCCCACGAGGCAGACAGGGAGACTGACCACGAATCATGTGCCTGTAGACAGAGACACTGGTCACGAGGCAGACAGGGAGACTGCCCACGAGGCAGATAGGGAGACTGGCCACGAGGCAGAGAGGGATACTGACCACGAATCAATGGCTGTCAGACAGGGAGACTGACCACGAGGCAGACAGGGAGACTGACCTCGAATCATGGGGCGGCAGACAGAGAGACTTGTCACGAGGCAGACAGGGAGACTGGCCACGAGGCAGACAGGGAGAATGACCACGAGACAGACAGGAAGACTGACCACGAATCATGTGCCGGCAGACAGAGAGACTGGTCACGAGGCAGACAGGGAGACTGGCCACGAGGCAGATAGGGAGACTGGCCACGAGGCAGAGAGGGATACTGACCACGAATCAATGGCTGTCAGACAGGGAGACTGACCACGAGGCAGACAGGGAGACTGACCTCGAATCATGGGGCGGCAGACAGAGAGACTTGTCACGAGGCAGACAGCGAGACTGGCCACGAGGCAGATACGGAGACTGGCCACGAGTCAGACAGGGGGACAGACCACGAATCATGTGGCGGCAGACAGAGAGACTGGTCACGAGGCAGACAGGGAGACTGGCCACGAGGCAGACAGGGAGACTGACCACAAGCCTGACAGGGGGACTGACCACAAATCATGTGCCGGCAGACAGAGACACTGGTCACGAGGCAGACAGGGAGACTGGCCACGAGGCAGAGAGGGATACTGACCACGAATCAATGGCTGTCAGACAGGGAGACTGACCACGAGGCAGACAGGGAGACTGACCTCGAATCATGGGGCGGCAGACAGAGAGACTGGTCACGAGGCAGACAGGGAGACTGGCCACGAGGCAGACAGGGAGAATGACCACGAGACAGACAGGAAGACTGACCACGAATCATGTGCCGGCAGACAGAGAGACTGGTCACGAGGCAGACATGGAGACTGGCCACGAGGCAGAGAGGGATACTGACCACGAATCAATGGCTGTCAGACAGGGAGACTGACCACGAGGCAGACAGGGAGACTGACTTCGAATCATGGGGCGGCAGACAGAGAGACTGGTTACGAGGCAGACAGCGAGACTGGCGACGAGGCAGATACGGAGACTGGCCACGAGTCAGACAGGGAGACCGACCACGAATCATGGGCCGACAGACGGGAGACCGGCTACGAGGCAGACAGGGAGACTGACCACAAGGCAGACAGGGAGACTGGCCACGAGTCATGTGCAGGCAGACAGTGAGACTGGCCACGAGGCAGACAGGGAGACTGGCCACGAAGCAGACAGGGAGACTGGCCACGAGGCAGACAGGGAGACTGACCACAAGGCAGACAGGGAGACTGGCCATGAGGCAGACAGGGAGACTGGCCACGAAGCAGATAGAGAGATTGTCCACGAATCATGTGCCAGCAGACAGGGAGACTGTCCACGAAGCAGACAGGGAGATTGTTCACGAATCATGTGCCGGCAGACAGGGAGACTGGTCACGAGTCAGTTAGGGAGACTGCCCACGAGGCAGATAGGGAGACTGGCCACAAATCATGTGCCGGCAGACAGAGACACTGGTCACGAGGCAGACAGGGAGACTGCCCACGAGGCAGATAGGGAGACTGGCCACGAGGCAGAGAGGGATACTGACCACGAATCAATGGCTGTCAGACAGGGAGACTGACCACGAGGCAGACAGGGAGACTGACCTCGAATCATGGGGCGGCAGACAGAGAGACTTGTCACGAGGCAGACAGGGAGACTGGCCACGAGGCAGACAGGGAGAATGACCACGAGACAGACAGGAAGACTGACCACGAATCATGTGCCGGCAGACAGAGAGACTGGTCACGAGGCAGACAGGGAGACTGGCCACGAGGCAGATAGGGAGACTGGCCACGAGGCAGAGAGGGATACTGACCACGAATCAATGGCTGTCAGACAGGGAGACTGACCACGAGGCAGACAGGGAGACTGATCTCGAATCATGGGGCGGCAGACAGAGAGACTTGTCACGAGGCAGACAGCGAGACTGGCCACGAGGCAGATACGGAGACTCGCCACAAGGCAGACAGGGAGACTGGCCATGAGGCAGACAGGGAGACTGACCACAAGGCAGACAGCGAGACTGACCACGAATTATGTGCCGGCATACAGAGAGACTGGTCACGAGGCGGAGAGGGAGACTGGCCACGAGGCAGATACGGAGACTGGCCACGAGTCAGACAGGGGGACAGACCACGAATCATGTGGCGTCAGACAGAGAGACTGGTAACCAGGCAGACAGGGAGACTGGCCACGAGGCAGATAGGGAGACTGGCCACGAGGCAGACAGGGAGACCGACCACGAATCATGGGCCGACAGACGGTTGACCGGCTACGGGGCAGACAGGGAGACTGACCACAAGGCAGACAGGGAGACTGGCCACGAGTCATGTGCCGGCAGACAGTGAGACTGGCCACGAGGCAGACAGGGAGACTGGCCACGAAGCAGACAGGGAGACTGGCCACGAGGCAGACAGGGAGACTGACCACAAGGCAGACAGGGAGACTGGCCATGAGGCAGACAGGGAGACTGGCCACGAAGCAGATAGGGAGATTGTCCACGAATCATGTGCCGGCAGACAGGGAGACTGGCCACGAGGCAGACAGGGAGACTGGCCACGAAGCAGACAGGGAGATTGTTCACGAATCATGTGCCGGCAGACAGGGAGACTGGTCACGAGTCAGTTAGAGAGACTGGCTACGAGGCAGATATGGAGACTTGCCACGAGGCAGATAGGGAGAATGACCACGAGACAGACAGGGAGACTGACCACAACTCATGTGCTGTCAGACAAGGAAACTGGTCACGAGGCAGACATGGAGACTGGCTACGAGGCAGACATGGAGACTGGCCACGAGGCAGATAGGGAGAATGACAACGAGACAGACATGGAGACTGACCACGACTCATGTGCTGTCAGACAGGGAGACTGACCACGAGGCAGACAGGGAGACTGATAAAAAATCATGTGCCGGCAGACAGAGAGACTGGTCACGAGGCAGACAGGGAGACTGGTCTCGAGGCAGATAAGGAGACAGGGCACGAGGCAGACAGGGAGACTGACCACGAATCATGTGCCGTCAGACGGGAGACTGGCTACGAGGCAGACAGGGAGACTGGCCACGAGGCAGACAGGGAGACTGACCACAAGGCAGACAGCGAGACTGACCACGAATTATGTGCCGGCATACAGAGAGACTGGTCACGAGGCGGAGAGGGAGACTGGCCACGAGGCAGATAGGGAGACTGCCCACCAGGCAGACAAGGATACTGCCCACGAATCAAGGGCTGTCAGACAGGCAGACTGACCACGAGGCAGACAGGGAGACTGACCACGAATCATGTGGCGGCAGATAGGGAGACTTGCCATGAGGCAGACAGGGAGAATGGCCATGAGGCAGACAGGGAGACTGACCACAAGGCAGACAGCGAGACTGACCACGAAATATGTGCCGGCATACAGAGAGACTGGTCACGAGGCGGACAGGGAGACTCGCCACGAGGCAGATAGGGAGACTGGCCACCAGGCAGACAAGGATAGTGACCACGAATCAGGGGCTGTCAGACAGGCAGACTGACCACGAGGCAGACAGGGAGACTGACCACGAATCATGTGGCGGCAGACAGGGAGACTTGCCATGAGGCAGACAGGGAGAATGGCCATGAGGCAGACCGCGAGACTGGCCACGACTCAGACAGAAAGACTGGCCAAGAGGCGGACAGGGAGACTGACCACGAATCATGGGGTGTCAGACTTGGAGACTGACCACGAGGCCGACAGGGAGACTGACCACGAATCATGTGCCGACAGACGGAGAGACTGGTCACGAGGCAGACAGGGCGACTGGCCACGAGGCAGATAGGGAGACTGGCCACGAGGCAGACAGGGAGACTGACCACGAATCAGGTGCCGACAGACAGAGAGACTGGTCACGAGGCAGAGAGGGCGACTGGCCATGAGGCAGATAGGGAGACTGGCCACGAGGCAGACAGGGAGACTGACCACGAATCATGTGCCGGCAGAAAGGGCGACTGGCCACGAGACAGATAGGGAGACTGGCCACGAGGCAGACACGGAGACATACCACGAAACATGTGCCGACAGACGGGAGACTGGCTACGAGGCAGACAGAGAGACTGGCCACGAGGCAGACAGGGAGACTGACCACAAGGCTGACAGGGAGACTGACCACAAATCATGTGCCGGCAGACAGAGAAACTGGTCACGAGGCAGACAGGGAGACTGCCCACGAGGCAGATAGGGAGACTGGCCACGAGGCAGAGAGGGATACTGACCACGAATCAATGGCTGTCAGACAGGGAGACTGACCATGAGGCAGACAGGGAGACTGACCTCGAATCATGGGGCGGCAGACAGAGAGACTGGTCACTAGGCAGACAGGGAGACTGGCCACGAGGCAGATAGGGAGAATGACCACGAGACGGACAGGAAGACTGACTACGAATCGTGTGCCGGCAGGCAGGGAGACTGGCCTCGAGAGAGACCGCGAGACTGGCCACGACTCAGAGAGGGAGACTGGCCAAGAGGCGGACAGGGAGACTGACCACGAATCATGGGGCGGCAGACAGAGAGACTGGTCACGAGGCAGACAGCGAGACTGGCCACGAGGCAGATAGGGAGACTGGCCACAAGGCAGAGAGGGATACTGACAACGAATCATGTGCCGTAAGACAGGGAGACTTGCCACGGGGCAGACAGGGAGAATGACCACGAGACAGACAGGAAGACTGACCACGAGGCAGAGAGGGATACTGACCATGAAGCAAGGGCTGTCAGACAGGGAGACTGACCACGAGGCAGACAGGGAGACTGACCTCAAATCTTGTGGCGGCAGACAGAGAGACTGGTCACGAGGCAGACAGGGAGATGACCACGAGGCAGATAGGGAGACTGGCCACGAGGCAGACAGGGAGACTGACCACAAATCATGTGGCGGCAGACAGAGAGACTGGTCACGAGGCAGATAGGGAGACTGGCCACGAGGCAGATAGGGAGACTGGCCACGAGGCAGAGAGGGATACTGACCACGAATCAATGGCTGTCATACGGCAGACCGGCTACGAGGCAGACAGGGAGACTGACCACAAGGCAGACAGGGAGACTGGCCACGAGTCATGTGCCGGCAGACAGTGAGACTGGCCACGAGGCAGACAGGGAGAATGGCCACGAAGCAGACAGGGAGACTGGCCACGAGGCAGACAGGGAGACTGACCACAAGGCAGACAGGGAGACTGGCCATGAGGCAGACTGGGAGACTGGCCACGAAGCAGATAGGGAGATTGTCCACGAATCATGTGCCGGCAGACAGGGAGACTGGCCACGAGGCAGACAGGGAGACTGGCCACGAAGCAGACTGGGAGATTGTTCACGAATCATGTGCCGGCAGACAGGGAGACTGGTCACGAGTCAGTTAGGGAGACTGGCTACGAGGCAGATATGGAGACTTGCCACCAGGCAGATAGGGAGAATGACCACGAGACAGACAGGGAGACTGACCACAACTCATGTGCTGTCAGACAGGGAGACTGGTCACGAGGCAGACAGGGAGACTGGCTACGAGGCAGATATGGAGACTTGCCACGAGGCAGATAGGGAGAATGACCACGAGACAGACAGGGAGACTGACCACAACTCATGTGCTGTCAGACAGGGAGACTGGTCACGAGGCAGACAGGGAGACTGGCTACGAGGCAGACATGGAGACTGGCCACTAGGCAGATGTGGAGACTGACCACGAGGCAGACAGGGAGACTGATAAAAAATCATGTGCCGGCAGACAGAGAGACTGGTCACGAGGCAGACAGGGAGACTGGTCTCGAGGCAGATAAGGAGACAGGGCACGAGGCAGACAGGAAGACTGACCACGAATCATGTGCCGACAGACGGGAGACTGGCTACGAGGCAGACAGGGAGACTGGCCACGAGGCAGACAGGGAGACTGACCACAAGGCAGACAGCGAGACTGACCACGAATTATGTGCCGGCATACAGAGAGACTGGTCACGAGGCGGACAGGGAGACTGGCCACGAGGCAGATAGGGAGACTGGCCACCAGGAAGACAAGGATACTGACCACGAATCAAGGGCTGTCAGACAGGCAGACTGACCACGAGGCAGACAGGGAGACCGACCACGAATCATGTGGCGGCAGACAGGGAGACTTGCCATGAGGCAGACAGGGAGAATGGCCATGAGGCAGACAGGGAGACTGACTACGAATCGTGTGCCGGCAGACAGGGAGACTGGCCTCGAGGCAGACCGCGAGACTGGCCACGACTCAGACAGGGAGACTTGCCAAGAGGCGGACAGGGAGACTGACCACGAATCATGTGGCGGCAGACAGAGAGACTGGTCACGAGGCAGACAGGGAGACTGGCCACGAGGCAGATAGGGAGACTGGCCACGAGGCAGACAGCGAGACTGACCACGAATTATGTGCCGGCAGACAGGGAGACTTGCCACGAGGCAGACAGGGAGAATGGCCATGAGGCAGACAGGGAGACTGACTACGAATCATGTGCCGGCCGGCAGGGAGACTGGCCTCGAAGCAGACAGGGAGACTGGCTACGACTGAGACAGGGAGACTGGCCAGGAGGCGGACAGGGAGACTGACCACAAGGCAGATAGGGAGACTGGCCACAAGGCAGAGAGGGATACTGACCACGAATCATGTGCCGGCAGACATGGAGACTTGCCACGAGGCAGACAGGGAGAATGACCACGAGACAGACAGGAAGACTGACCAAGAGGCAGAGAGGGATACTGACCATGAATCAAGGGCTGTCAGACAGAGAGACTGACCACGAGGTAGACAGGGAGACTGACCTCGAATCATGTGGCGGCAGACAGAGAGACTGATCACGAGGCAGACAGGGAGATACCACGAGGCAGATAGGGAGACTGGCCACGAGGCAGACAGGGAGACTGACCACAAATCATGTGGCGGCAGACAGAGAGACTGGTCACGAGGCAGATAGGGAGACTGGCCACGAGGCAGATAGGGAGACTGGCCACGAGGCAGAGAGGGATACTGACCACGAATCAATGGCTGTCAGACGGGAGACCGGCTACAAGGCAGACAGGGAGACTGACCACAAGACAGACAGGGAGACTGGCCACGAGTCATGTGCCGGCAGACAGTGAGACTGGCCACGAGGCAGACAGGGAGACTGGCCACGAAGCAGACATGGAGACTGGCCACGAGGCAGACAGGGAGACTGACCACAAGGCAGACAGGGAGACTGGCCATGAGGCAGACAGGGAAACTGGCCACGAAGCAGATAGGGAGATTGTCCACGAGTCAGTTAGGGAGACTGGATACGAGGCAGATGTGGAGACTTGCCACGAGGCAGATAGGGAGAATGACCACAAGACAGACAGGGAGACTGACCACAACTCATGTGCTGTCAGACAGGGAGACTGGTCACGAGGCAGACAGGGAGACTTGCAACTAGGCAGACATGGAGACTGGCCACTAGGCAGATAGAGAGAATGACCACGAGACAGACATGGAGACTGACCACGACTCATGTGCTGTCAGACAGGGAGACTGACCACGAGGCAGACAGGGAGACTGATAAAAAATCATATGCCGGCAGACAGAGAGACTGGTTACGAGGCAGATAAGGAGACAGGGCTCGAGGCAGACAGGAAGACTGACCACGAATCATGTGCCGACAGACCGGAGACTGGCTACGAGGCAGACAGGGAGACTGGCCACGAGGCAGACAGGGATACTGACCACAAGGCAGACAGCGAGACTGACCACGAATTATGTGCCGGCATACAGAGAGACTGGTCACGAGGCGGACAGGGAGACTGGCCACGAGGCAGATAGGGAGACTGGCCACCAGGCAGACAAGGATACTGACCACGAATCAAGGGCTCTCAGACAGGCAGACTGACCACGAGGCAGACAGGGAGACCGACCACAAATCATGTGGCGGCAGACAGGGAGACTTGCCATGAGGCAGACAGGGAGAATGGCCATGAGGCAGACAGGGAGACTGACCACGAATCATGTGGCGGCAGACAGAGAGACTGGTCACGAGGCAGACAGGGAGACTGGCCACGAGGCAGATAGGGAGACTGGCCACGAGGCAGACAGCGAGACGACCACGAATTATGTGCCGGCAGACAGGGAGACTTGCCACGAGGCAGACAGGGGGAATGACCACGAGACAGATAGGGAGACTGACCACGAATCATGTGCCGGCAGACAGAGAGACTGGTCACGAGGCAGACAGGGAGACTGGCCACGAGGCAGATAGGGAGACTGACACGAGGCAGACATTGAGACGGACCACGAATCATGGGCTGCAGACAGGGAGCCTGACCACGAGTCAGACAGGGAGACTGACCACGAATCCTGTGCCGGCAGACAGAGAGACTGGTTACGAGGCAGACAAGGAGACTGGCCACGAGGCAGATAGGGAGACTGGCCTAGAGGCAGACAGGGAGACGGACCACAAGGCAGACAGGGAAACTGACCACGAATCAATGGTTGTCAGACAGGGAGACTGACCACGAGGCAGACAGGGAGACTGAGCTCGAATCATCGGGCGGCAGACAGAGAGACTGGTCACGAGGCAGACAGGGAGACTGCCCACGAGGCAGACAGGGAGAATGACCACGAGACAGACAGGGAGACTGAGTACGAATCATGTGGCGGCAGACAGAGAGACTGGTCACGAGGCAGACAGGGAGACTGGCCACGAATCATGTGCCGGCAGACAGGTTGACTGGCCACGAGGAAGACAGGGAGACTGACCACGAATCATGTGCTGTCAGACAGGGAGACTGACCACGAGCCGGACAGGGAGACTGACCACGAATCATGTGCCGACAGACGGAGAGACTGGTCACGAGGCAGACAGGGAGACTGGCCACGAGGCAGACAGGGAGAATGACCACGAGACAGACAGGGAGACTGACCACGAATCATGTGCCGGCAGACAGAGAGACTGGTCACGAGGCAGACAGGGAGACAGGGCACGAGGCAGACAGGAAGACTGACCACGAATCATGTGCCGACAGACGGGAGACTGGCTACGAGGCAGACAGGGAGACTGGCCACGAGGCAGACAGGGAGACTGACCACAAGGCAGACAGCGAGACTGACCACGAATTATGTGCCGGCATACAGAGAGACTGGTCACGAGGCGGACAGGGAGACTGGCCACGAGGCAGATAGGGAGACTGGCCACCAGGCAGACAAGGATACTGACCACGAATCAAGGGCTGTCAGACAGGCAGACTGACCACGAGGCAGACAGGGAGACCGACCACGAATCATGTGGCGGCAGACAGGGACTTGCCATGAGGCAGACAGGGAGAATGGCCATGAGGCAGACAGGGAGACTGACTACGAATCGTGTGCCGGCATACAGGGAGACTGGCCTCGAGGCAGACCGCGAGACTGGCCACGACTCAGACAGGGAGACTGGCCAAGAGGCGGACAGGGAGACTGACCACGAATCATGTGGCGGCAGACAGAGAGACTGGTCACGAGGCAGACAGGGAGACTGGCCACGAGGCAGATAGGGAGACTGGCCACGAGGCAGACAGCGAGACTGACCACGAATTATGTGCCGGCAGACAGGGAGACTTGCCACGAGGCAGACAGGGAGAATGGCCATGAGGCAGACAGGGAGACTGACTACGAATCATGTGCCGGCCGGCAGGGAGACTGGCCTCGAGGCAGACAGGGAGACTGGCTACGACTGAGACAGGGAGACTGGCCAGGAGGCGGACAGGGAGACTGACCACAAGGCAGATAGGGAGACTGGCCACAAGGCAGAGAGGGATACTGACCACGAATCATGTGCCGGCAGACATGGAGGCTTGCCACGAGGGAGACAGGGAGAATGACCACGAGACAGACAGGAAGACTGACCAAGAGGCAGAGAGGGATACTGACCATGAATCAAGGGCTGTCAGACAGGGAGACTGACCACGAGGCAGACAGGGAGACTGACCTCGAATCATGTGGCGGCAGACAGAGAGACTGGTCACGAGGCAGACAGGGAGATGACCACGAGGCAGATAGGGAGACTGGCCACGAGGCAGACAGGGAGACTGACCACAAATCATGTGGCGGCAGACAGAGAGACTGGTCACGAGGCAGATAGGGAGACTGGCCACGAGGCAGATAGGGAGACTGGCCACGAGGCAGAGAGGGATACTGACCACGAATCAATGGCTGTCAGACGGGAGACCGGCTACAAGGCAGACAGGGAGACTGACCACAAGGCAGACAGGGAGACTGGCCACGAGTCATGTGCCGGCAGACAGTGAGACTGGCCACGAGGCAGACAGGGAGACTGGCCACGAAGCAGACATGGAGACTGGCCACGAGGCAGACAGGGAGACTGACCACAAGGCAGACAGGGAGACTGGCCATGAGGCAGACAGGGAAACTGGCCACGAAGCAGATAGGGAGATTGTCCACGAGTCAGTTAGGGAGACTGGATACGAGGCAGATATGGAGACTTGCCACGAGGCAGATAGGGAGAATGACCACAAGACAGACAGGGAGACTGACCACAACTCATGTGCTGTCAGACAGGGAGACTGGTCACGAGGCAGACAGGGAGACTTGCAACTAGGCAGACATGGAGACTGGCCACTAGGCAGATAGAGAGAATGACCACGAGACAGACATGGAGACTGACCACGACTCATGTGCTGTCAGACAGGGAGACTGACCACAAGGCAGACAGGGAGACTGATAAAGAATCATATGCCGGCAGACAGAGGACTGGTCACGAGGCAGATAAGGAGACAGGGCTCGAGGCAGACAGGAAGACTGACCACGAATCATGTGCCGACAGACCGGAGACTGGCTACGAGGCAGACAGGGAGACTGGCCACGAGGCAGACAGGGATACTGACCACAAGGCAGACAGCGAGACTGACCACGAATTATGTGCCGGCATACAGAGAGACTGGTCACGAGGCGGACAGGGAGACTGGCCACGAGGCAGATAGGGAGACTGGCCACCAGGCAGACAAGGATACTGACCACGAATCAAGGGCTCTCAGACAGGCAGACTGACCACGAGGCAGACAGGGAGACCGACCACGAATCATGTGGCGGCAGACAGGGAGACTTGCCATGAGGCAGACAGGGAGAATGGCCATGAGGCAGACAGGGAGACTGACCACGAATCATGTGGCGGCAGACAGAGAGACTGGTCACGAGGCAGACAGGGAGACTGGCCACGAGGCAGATAGGGAGACTGGCCACGAGGCAGACAGCGAGACGACCACGAATTATGTGCCGGCAGACAGGGAGACTTGCCACGAGGCAGACAGGGGGAATGACCACGAGACAGATAGGGAGACTGACCACGAATCATGTGCCGGCAGACAGAGAGACTGGTCACGAGGCAGACAGGGAGACTGGCCACGAGGCAGATAGGGAGACTGACACGAGGCAGACATTGAGACGGACCACGAATCATGGGCTGCAGACAGGGAGCCTGACCACGAGTCAGACAGGGAGACTGACCACGAATCCTGTGCCGGCAGACAGAGAGACTGGTTACGAGGCAGACAAGGAGACTGGCCACGAGGCAGATAGGGAGACTGGCCTAGAGGCAGACAGGGAGACGGACCACAAGGCAGACAGGGAAACTGACCACGAATCAATGGTTGTCAGACAGGGAGACTGACCACGAGGCAGACAGGGAGACTGAGCTCGAATCATCGGGCGGCAGACAGAGAGACTGGTCACGAGGCAGACAGGGAGACTGCCCACGAGGCAGACAGGGAGAATGACCACGAGACAGACAGGGAGACTGAGTACGAATCATGTGGCGGCAGACAGAGAGACTGGTCACGAGGCAGACAGGGAGACTGGCCACGAATCATGTGCCGGCAGACAGGTTGACTGGCCACGAGGAAGACAGGGAGACTGACCACGAATCATGTGCTGTCAGACAGGGAGACTGACCACGAGCCGGACAGGGAGACTGACCACGAATCATGTGCCGACAGACGGAGAGACTGGTCACGAGGCAGACAGGGAGACTGGCCACGAGGCAGACAGGGAGAATGACCACGAGACAGACAGGGAGACTGACCACGAATCATGTGCCGGCAGACAGAGAGACTGGTCACGAGGCAGACAGGGAGACTGGCCACGAGGCAGATAGGGAGACTGGCCACGAGGCAGAGAGGGATAATGACCACGAAACAATGGCTGTCAGACAGGGAGACTGACTACGAGGCAGACAGGGAGACTGACCTCGTATGATGGGGCGGCAGGCAGAGAGACTGGTCACGAGGCAGACAGCGAGACGGGCCACGAGGCAGATAGGGAGACCGGCCACGAGGCAGATAGGGATACTGACCACGAATCAATGGCTGTCAGACAGGGAGACTGACCACGAGGCAGACAGGGAGACTGACCTCGAATCATGGGGCGGCAGACAGAGAGACTGGTCCCAAGTTAGACAGCGAGACTGGCCACGAGGCAGATAGGGAGACTGGCCACGAGGCAGAGAGGGATACTGACCAGGAATCATGTGCCGGCAGACAGGGAGACTTGCCACGAGGCAGACAGGGAGAATGACCACGAGACAGACAGGAAGACTGACCACGAGACAGACAGGGAGACTGACCACGACTCATGTGGCGGCAGACAGAGAGAATGGTCACGAGGCAGAGAGGGAGACTGGCCACGAGCCACATAGGGGGACTGGCCACGAGGCAGAGAGGGATACTGACCACGAATCAAGGGCTGTCAGACAGGGAGACTGACCACGAGGCAGACAGGGAGACTGACCTCGAATCATGTGGCGGCAGACAGTGAGACTGGTCACGAGGCAGACAGGGAGATGGCCACGAGGTAGATAGGGAGACTGGCCACGAGTCAGAGAGGGATACTGACCACGAATCAAGGGCTGACAGACAGGGAGACTGACCACGAGGCAGACAGGGAGACTGACCACGAAGCCGACAGGGAGACTGGCCACGAGGCAGACAGGGAGACTGACCACAAGGCAGACAGGGAGACTGGCCATGAGGCAGACAGGGAGACTGGCCACGAAGCAGATAGGGAGATTGTCCACGAATCATGTGCCGGCAGACAGGGAGACTGGCCACGAGGCAGACAGGGAGACTGGCCACGAAGCAGACAGGGAGATTGTTCACGAATCATGTGCCGGCAGACAGGGAGACTGGTCACGAGTCAGTTAGGGAGACTGGCTACGAGGCAGATATGGAGACTTGCCACGAGGCAGATAGGGAGAATGACCACGAGACAGACAGCGAGACTGACCACAACTCATCTGCTGTCAGACAGGGAGACTGGTCACGAGGCAGACATGGAGAATGACCACGAGACAGACAGGGAGACTGACCACGAATCATGTGCCGGCAGACAGAGAGACTGGTCACGAGGCAGACAGGGAGACTGGCCACGAGGCAGATAGGGAGACTGGCCACGAGGCAGAGAGGGATAATGACCACGAAACAATGGCTGTCAGACAGGGAGACTGACTACGAGGCAGACAGGGAGACTGACCTCGTATGATGGGGCGGCAGGCAGAGAGACTGGTCACGAGGCAGACAGCGAGACGGGCCACGAGGCAGATAGGGAGACCGGCCACGAGGCAGATAGGGATACTGACCACGAATCAATGGCTGTCAGACAGGGAGACTGACCACGAGGCAGACAGGGAGACTGACCTCGAATCATGGGGCGGCAGACAGAGAGACTGGTCCCAAGTTAGACAGCGAGACTGGCCACGAGGCAGATAGGGAGACTGGCCACGAGGCAGAGAGGGATACTGACCAGGAATCATGTGCCGGCAGACAGGGAGACTTGCCACGAGGCAGACAGGGAGACTGGCCACGAAGCAGACAGGGAGATTGTTCACGAATCATGTGCCGGCAGACAGGGAGACTGGTCACGAGTCAGTTAGGGAGACTGGCTACGAGGCAGATATGGAGACT
Source organism: Chaetoderma sp. LZ-2023a (assembly GCA_034401795.1). Taxonomy (NCBI): domain Eukaryota; kingdom Metazoa; phylum Mollusca; class Caudofoveata; order Chaetodermatida; family Chaetodermatidae; genus Chaetoderma; species Chaetoderma sp. LZ-2023a. Next base: position 142,504,584 of record CM067374.1, on the reverse strand, counting down.
TGCCACGAGGCAGATAGGGAGAATGACCACGAGACAGACAGCGAGACTGACCACAACTCATCTGCTGTCAGACAGGGAGACTGGTCACGAGGCAGACAGGGAGACTGGCTACGAGGCAGACATGGAGACTGGACACGAGGCAGAGAGGGATACTGACCAGGAATCATGTGCCGGCAGACAGGGAGACTTGCCACGAGGCAGACAGGGAGAATGACCACGAGACAGACAGGAAGACTGACCACGAGACAGACAGGGAGACTGACCACGACTCATGTGGCGGCAGACAGAGAGAATGGTCACGAGGCAGAGAGGGAGACTGGCCACGAGCCACATAGGGGGACTGGCCACGAGGCAGAGAGGGATACTGACCACGAATCAAGGGCTGTCAGACAGGGAGACTGACCACGAGGCAGACAGGGAGACTGACCTCGAATCATGTGGCGGCAGACAGTGAGACTGGTTACGAGGCAGACAGGGAGATGGCCACGAGGTAGATAGGGAGACTGGCCACGAGTCAGAGAGGGATACTGACCACGAATCAAGGGCTGACAGACAGGGAGACTGACCACGAGGCAGACAGGGAGACTGACCACGAAGCCGACAGGGAGACTGGCCACGAGGCAGACAGGGAGACTGACCACAAGGCAGACAGGGAGACTGGCCATGAGGCAGACAGGGAGACTGGCCACGAAGCAGATAGGGAGATTGTCCATGAATCATGTGCCGGCAGACAGGGAGACTGGCCACGAGGCAGACAGGGAGACTGGCCACGAAGCAGACAGGGAGATTGTTCACGAATCATGTGCCGGCAGACAGGGAGACTGGTCACGAGTCAGTTAGGGAGACTGGCTACGAGGCAGATATGGAGACTTGCCACGAGGCAGATAGGGAGAATGACCACGAGACAGACAGCGAGACTGACCACAACTCATCTGCTGTCAGACAGGGAGACTGGTCACGAGGCAGACATGGAGACTCGCTACGAGGCAGACATGGAGACTGGACACGAGGCAGAAAGGGAGAATGACCACGAGACAGACATGGAGACTGACCACGACTCATGTGCTGTCAGACAGGGAGACTGACCACGAGTCAGACAGGGAGACTGATAAAAAATCATGTGCCGAAAGATAGAGAGACTGGTCACGAGGCAGATAGGGAGACTGGTCTCGAGGCAGATAAGGAGACAGGGCACGAGGCAGACAGGGAGACTGACCACGAATCATGTGCCGACAGACGGGAGACTGGCTACGAGGCAGAGAGGGAGACTGACCACAAGGCAGACAGCGAGACTGACCACGAATTATGTGCCGGCATACAGAGAGACTGGTCACGAGGCGGACAGGGAGACTGGCCACGAGGCAGATAGGGAGACTGGCCACCAGGCAGACAAGGATACTGACCACGAAGCAAGGGCTGTCAGACAGGCAGACTGACCACGAGGCAGACAGGGAGACTGACCACGAATCATGTGGCGGCAGACAGGGAGACTTGCCATGAGGCAGACAGGTAGAATGGCCATGAGGCAGACAGGGAGACTGGCCACGAAGCAGATAGGTAGATTGTCCACGAATCATGTGCCGGCAGACAGGGAGACTGGCCACGAGGCAGACAGGGAGACTGGCCACGAAGCAGACAGGGAGATTGTTCACGAATCATGTGCCGGCAGACAGGGAGACTGGTCACGAGTCAGTTAGGGAGACTGGCTACGAGGCAGATATGGAGACTAGCCACGAGGCAGATAGGGAGAATGACCACGAGACAGACAGCGAGACTGACCACAACTCATCTGCTGTCAGACAGGGAGACTGGTCACGAGGCAGACATGGAGACTCGCTACGAGGCAGACATGGAGACTGGACACGAGGCAGAAAGGGAGAATGACCACGAGACAGACATGGAGACTGACCACGACTCATGTGCTGTCAGACAGGGAGACTGACCACGAGTCAGACAGGGAGACTGATAAAAAATCATGTGCCGGCAGACAGAGAGACTGGTCACGAGGCAGATAGGGAGACTGGTCTCGAGGCAGATAAGGAGACAGGGCACGAGGCAGACAGGGAGACTGACCACGAATCATGTGCCGACAGACGGGAGACTGGCTACGAGGCAGACAGGGAGACTGACCACAAGGCAGACAGCGAGACTGACCACGAATTATGTGCCGGCATACAGAGAGACTGGTCACGAGGCGGACAGGGAGACTGGCCACGAGGCAGATAGGGAGACTGGCCACCAGGCAGACAAGGATACTGACCACGAAGCAAGGGCTGTCAGACAGGCAGACTGACCACGAGGCAGACAGGGAGACTGACCACGAATCATGTGGCGGCAGACAGGGAGACTTGCCATGAGGCAGACAGGTAGAATGGCCATGAGGCAGACAGGGAGACTGGCCACGAAGCAGATAGGGTGATTGTCCACGAATCATGTGCCGGCAGACAGGGAGACTGGCCACGAGGCAGACAGGGAGACTGGCCACGAAGCAGACAGGGAGATTGTTCACGAATCATGTGCCGGCAGACAGGGAGACTGGTCACGAGTCAGTTAGGGAGACTGGCTACGAGGCAGATATGGAGACTTGCCACGAGGCAGATAGGGAGAATGACCACGAGACAGACAGCGAGACTGACCACAACTCATCTGCTGTCAGACAGGGAGACTGGTCACGAGGCAGACAGGGAGACTGGCTACGAGGCAGACATGGAGACTGGACACGAGGCAGATAGGGAGAATGACCACGAGACAGACATGGAGACTGACCACGACTCATGTGCTGTCAGACAGGGAGACTGACCAGGAGTCAGACAGGGAGACTGATAAAAAATCATGTGCCGGCAGACAGAGAGACTGGTCACGAGGCAGATAGGGAGACTGGTCTCGAGGCAGATAAGGAGACAGGGCACGAGGCAGACAGGGAGACTGACCACGAATCATGTGCCGACAGACGGGAGACTGGCTACGAGGCAGACAGGGAGACTGACCACAAGGCAGACAGCGAGACTGACCACGAATTATGTGCCGGCATACAGAGAGACTGGTCACGAGGCGGACAGGGAGACTGGCCACAAGGCAGATAGGGAGACTGGCCACCAGGCAGACAAGGATACTGACCACGAAGCAAGGGCTGTCAGACAGGCAGACTGACCACGAGGCAGACAGGGAGACTGACCACGAATCATGTGGCGGCAGACAGGGAGACTTGCCATGAGGCAGACAGGGAGAATGGCCATGAGGCAGACAGGGAGACTGGCCACGAAGCAGATAGGGAGATTGTCCACGAATCATGTGCCGGCAGACAGGGAGACTGGCCACGAGGCAGACAGGGAGACTGGCCACGAAGCAGACAGGGAGATTGTTCACGAATCATGTGCCGGCAGACAGGGAGACTGGTCACGAGTCAGTTAGGGAGACTGGCTACGAGGCAGATATGGAGACTTGCCACAAGGCAGATAGGGAGAATGACCACGAGACAGACAGCGAGACTGACCACAACTCATCTGCTGTCAGACAGGGAGACTGGTCACGAGGCAGACAGGGAGACTGGCTACGAGGCAGACATGGAGACTGGACACGAGGCAGATAGGGAGAATGACCACGAGACAGACATGGAGACTGACCACGACTCATGTGCTGTCAGACAGGGAGACTGACCACGAGTCAGACAGGGAGACTGATAAAAAATCATGTGCCGGCAGACAGAGAGACTGGTCACGAGGCAGATAGGGAGACTGGTCTCGAGGCAGATAAGGAGACAGGGCACGAGGCAGACAGGGAGACTGACCACGAATCATGTGCCGACAGACGGGAGACTGGCTACGAGGCAGACAGGGAGACTGACCACAGGCAGACAGCGAGACTGACCACGAATTATGTGCCGGCATACAGAGAGACTGGTCACGAGTCGGACAGGGATACTGGCCACGAGGCAGATAGGGAGACTGGCCACCAGGCAGACAAGGATACTGACCACGAAGCAAGGGCTGTCAGACAGGCAGACTGACCACGAGGCAGACAGGGAGACTGACCACGAATCATGTGGCGGCAGACAGGGAGACTTGCCATGAGGCAGACAGGGAGAATGGCCATGAGGCAGACAGGGAGACTGACTACGGATCGTGTGCCGGCAGGCAGGGAGACTGGCCTCGAGGAAGACCGCGAGACTGGCCACGACTCAGACAGGGAGACTAGCCAAGAGGCGGACAGGGAGACTGACCACGAATAATGTGGCGGCAGACAGAGAGACTGGTCACGAGGCAGACAGGGAGACTGACCACGAGGCCGATAGGGAGACTGGCCACGAGGCAGACAGCGAGACTGACCACGAATTATGTGCCGGCAGAGTGGGAGACTTGCCACGAGGCAGACAGGGAGAATGGCCATGAGGCAGACAGGGGGACTGACTACGAATCATGTGCTGTCAGACAGGGAGATTGACCACGAGTCAGACAGGGAGACTGATAAAAAATCATGTGCCGGCAGACAGAGAGACTGGTCACGAGGCAGATATGGGGACTGGTCTCGAGGCAGATAATGAGACAGGGCACGAGGCAGACAGGGAGACTGACCACGAATCATGTGCCGACAAACGGGAGACTGGCTACGAGGCAGGCAGGGAGACTGACCAGAAGGCAGACAGCGAGACTGACCACGATTTATGTGCCGGCATACAGAGAGACTGGTCACGAGGCGGACAGGGAGACTGGCCACGAGGCAGATAGGGAGACTGGCCACGAATCATGTAGCGGCAGACAGGGGGACTTGCCATGAGGCAGACAAGGATAATGACCACGAAGCAAGGGCTGTCAGACAGGCAGACTGACCACGAGGCAGACAGGGAGACTGACCACGAATCATGTAGCGGCAGACAGGGGGACTTGCCATGAGGCAGACAGGGAGAATGGCCATGAGGCAGACAGGGAGACTGACTACGAATCGTGTGCCGGCAGGCAGGGAGACTGGCCTCGAGGCAGACCGCGAGACTGGCCACGACTCAGACAGGGAGACTGGCCAAGAGGCGGACAGGGAGACTGACCACGAATAATGTGGCGGCAGACAGAGAGACTGGTCACGAGGCAGACAGGGAGACTGACCACGAGGCAGATAGGGAGACTGGCCACGAGGCAGACAGCGAGACTGACCACAAATTATGTGCCGGCAGAGTGGGAGACTTGCTACGAGGCAGACAGGGAGAATAGCCATGAGGCAGACAGGGGAACTGACTACGAATCATGTGCCGGCAGGCAGAGAGACTTGCCACGAGGCAGACAGGGAGAATGGCCATGAGGCAGACAGGGAGACTGACTACGAATCATGTGCCGGCAGGCAGGGAGACTGGCCTCGAGGCAGACCGGGAGACTGGCTACGACTCAGACAGGGAGACTGGCCACGAGGCGGACAGGGAGACTGACCACAAGGCAGACAGGGAGACTGGCCACGGAGCAGACAGGGAGGGTGTCCACGAATCATGTGGCGCCAGATAGGGAGACTGGTCACGAGGCAGACAGGGAGACTGGCTACGAGGTAGACAGGGAGACTGGCCACGAGGCAGACAGGGAGACTGGTCACAAGGCAGACAGGGAGACTGGCGACGAGGCATCAGGGAGACTGACCACAAGGCAGAAATGGAGACTGAACACGACTCATGTGCCGGCAGACAGGGAGACTTGCCACGAGGCAGACAGGGAGAATGACCACGAGACAGACAGGGAGACTGACCACGAATCATGTGCCGGCAGACAGAGAGACTGGTCACGAGGCAGACAGGGAGACTGGCCACTAGGCAGATAGGGAGACTGACACGAGGCAGACAGTGAGACGGACCACGAATCATGGGCTGCAGACAGGGAGCCTGACCACGAGGCAGACAGGGAGACTGACCACGAATCCTGTGCCGGCAGACAGAGAGACTGGTCACGAGGCAGACAAGAGACTGGCCACGAGGCAGATAGGGAGACTGGCCACGAGGCAGACAGGGAGACGGACCACAAGGCAGACAGGGAAACTGACCACGAATCAATGGCTGTCAGACAGGGAGACTGTCCACGAGGCAGACAGGGAGACTGAGCTCGAATCATGGGGCGGCAGACAGAGAGACTGGTCACGAGGCAGACAGGGAGACTGCCCACGAGGCAGACAGGGAGAATGACCACGAGACAGACAGGGAGACTGACTCCGAATCATGTTGCGGCAGACAGGGTGACTGGCCACGAGGAAGACAGGGAGACTGACCACGAATCATGTGCTGTCAGACAGGGAGACTGGTCACGAGGCAGACTGGGAGACTGGCCACGAATCATGTGCCGGCAGACAGGGTGACTGGCCACGAGGAAGACAGGGAGACTGACCACGAATCATGTGCTGTCAGACAGGGAGACTGACCACGAGGAAGACAGGGAGACTGACCACGAATCATGTGCTGTCAGACAGGGAGACTGACCACGAGGCGGACATGGAGACTGACCACGAATCATGTGCCGACAGACAGAGAGACTGGTCACGAGGCAGACAGGGAGACTGGCCACGAGGCAGAGAGGGATACTGACCACGAATCAAGGGCTGTCAGACAGGGAGACTGACCACGAATCATGTGCCGACAGACGGAGAGACTGGTCACGAGGCAGACAGGGCGACTGGCCACGAGGCAGACAGGGAGAATGACCACGAGACAGACAGGGAGACTGACCACGAATCATGTGCCGGCAGACAGAGAGACTGGTCACGAGGCTGACAGGGAGAATGACAACGAGGCAAACAGGGAGACTGACCGCGAATCATGTGCCGGCAGACAGAGAGACTGGTCACGAGGCTGACAGGGAGAATGACCACGAGGTAGACAGGGAGACTGGCCACGAAGCAGACAGGGAGATTGTCCACGAATCATCTGCCGGCAGACAGGGAGACTCGTCACGAGGCAGACAGGGAGACTGGCTACGAGGCAGACAGGGAGACTGGCCACGAGGCATAGAGGGAGACTGACCACAAGGCAGACAGGGAGACTAGCCACGAGGCAGACAGGGAGACTGGCCACAAAGCAGACATGGAGACTGACCAGGAATCATGTGCCGGCAGACAGGGAGACTTGCCACGAGGCAGACAGGGAGACTGACCACAAGGCAGACAGGAAGACTGGCACACGAAGCAGACAGGGAGATTTCCCACGAATCATCTGCCGTCAGACAGGGAGACTGGTCACGTGGCAGACAGGGATACTGGCTACGAGGCAGACAGGGAGACTGGCCACGAGGCAGACAGGGAGACTGATCACAAGGCAGACAGGGAGACTGGCCACGAGGCAGACAGGGAGACTGACCACAAGGCAGACATGGAGACTGACCACGAATCATGTGCCGGCACACAGGGAGACTTGCCACGAGGCAGACAGGGAGAATGACCACGAGACAGACAGGAGCAGACAGAGAGACTGGTAACGAGGCAGACAGGGAGACTGTCCACGAGGCAGATAGGGAGACTAGACACGAGGCAGACAGGGATACTGACCACGAATCAAGGGCTGTCAGACCAGAGAGACTGACCACGAGGCAGACAGGGAGACTGACCACGAATCATGTGCCGGCAGACAGGGAGACTTGCCACGAGGCAGACATGGAGAATGACCACGAATCATCTGCCGGCAGACAGGGAGACTGGTCACGAGGCAGACAGGGAGACTGGCTACGAGGCAGACAGGGAGACTGGCCACGAGGCAGAGAGGGAGACTGACCACAAGGCAGACAGGGAGACTGACCATGAATTATGTGCCGGCAGACAGGGAGACTTGCCACGAGGCTGACAGGGAGAATGACCACGAGGCAAACAGGGACACTGACCGCGAATCATGTTCCAGCAGACAGGGATACTGGCCACGAGGCAGACAGGGAGACTGGCTAGGAGGCAGACAGGGAGACTGGCCATGAGGCAGAGAGGGAGACTGATCACAAGGTAGACAGGGAGACTGGCAACGAGACAGACAGGGAGACTAGCCACAATGCAGAAATGGAGACTGACCAGGAAGCATGTGCCGGCAGACAGGGAGACTTGCCACGAGGCAGACAGGGAGACTGACCACAAGGCAGACAGGAAGACTGGCACACGAAGCAGACAGGGAGATTGTCCACGAATCATCTGCCGTCAGACAGGGAGACTGGTCACGAGGCAGACAGGGATACTGGCTACGAGACAGACAGGGAGACTGGCCACGAGGCAGAGAGTGAGACTGATCACAAGGCAGACAGGGAGACTGGTCACGAGGCAGACAGAGAGACTGACCACAAGGCAGACATGGAGACTGGCCACGAATCATGTGCCGGCAGACAGGGAGACTTGCCACGAGGCAGACAGGGAGAATGACCACGAGACAGACAGGGAGACTGACCACGAATCATGTGCCGGCAGACAGAGAGACTGGTCACGAGGCAGACAGGGAGACTGGCCACGAGGCAGATAGGGAGACAGGACACGAGGCAGACAGGGATACTGACCACGAATCAAGGGCGGTCAGACCAGAGAGACTGACCACGAGGCAGACAGGGAGACTGACCACGAATCATGTGCCGGCAGACAGGGAGACTTGCCACGAGGCAGACAGGGAGAATGACCACGAGACAGACAGGGAGAGTGACCACGAATCATGTGCCGGCAGACAGAGAGACTGGTCACGAGTCAGACAGGGAGACTGGCCACGAGGCAGATAGGGAGACTGGACACGAGGCAGACAGGGAGACGGACCACGAATCATGGGCCGTCAGACAGGGAGACTTGCCACGAGGAAGACAGGGAGAATGACCACGAATCATGTGCCGGCAGACAGAGAGACTGGTCACGAGGCAGACAAGGAGACTGGCCACGAGGCAGATAGGGAGACTGGCCACAAGGCTGACAGGGAGACTGACCACAAGGCAGACAGGGAGACTGACCACGAATCATGTGCCGCCAGACATGGCGACTGGCCACGAGGCAGACAGGGAGACTGACCAAGAATCATGGGCTGTCAGACAGGGAGACTGACCACGAGGCAGACAGGGGGACTGACTACGAATCATGTGCCGACAGACGGAGAGACTGCTCACGAGGCAAACAGGGCGACTGGCCACAATGCAGATAGGGAGACTGGCCACGAATCATGTGCCGACAGACCGGAGTCTGGCTACGAGGCAGACAGAGAGACTGGCCACGAGGCAGACAGGGAGAATGACCACGAGACAGACAGGGAGACTGACCACGAATCATGTGCCGGCAGACAGAGAGACTGGTCATGAGGCAGACAGGGAGACTGGCCACGAGGCAGATAGGGAGACTGGCCATGATGCAGACAGGGATACTGACAACGAATCAAGGGCTGTCAGACAGGGAGACTGACCAGGATGCAGACAGGGAGACTGACAACGAATCATGTGGCGGCAGACAGAGAGACTGGTCACGTGGCGGACAGGGAGACTGACCACGAGGCAGACAGGGAGAGTGGCCACGAGGCAGACAGGGAGACTGACCACAAGGCAGACCTGGAGACTGACCACGAATCATGTGCCGGCAGAAACTGAGACTTGCCACGAGGCAGACAGGGAGAATGACCACGAGACAGACAGGGAGACTGACCACGAATCATGTGCCGACAGACGGGAGACTGGCTACGAGGCGGACAGGGAGACTGGCTACGAGGCAGACAGTGAGACTGACCACGAATCATGGGCTGTCAGACAGGGACTCTGACCACGAAGCAGACAGGAAGACTGACCACGAATCGTGTGCCGGCAGACAGGGCGATTGGCCACGACGCAGACAGGGAGACTGGCCACGAGGGAGACAGCGATACTGGCCACGAGGCAGATAGGGAGACTGACCACAAGGCAGACAGGGAGACTGACCATGAATTATGTGCCGGCAGACAGGGAGACTTGCCACGAGGCTGACAGGGAGAATGACCACGAGGCAAACAGGGAGACTGACCGCGAATCATGTTCCATCAGACAGGGATACTGGCCACGAGGCAGACAGGGAGACTGGCCACGAAGCAGGCAGTGAGAATGTCCACGAATCATCTGCCGTCAGACAGGGAGACTGGTCACGAGGCAGACAAGGACACTGGCCACGAGGCAGACAGGGAGACTGGCCACGAGGCAGAAAGGGAGACTGATCACAAGGCAGACAGGGAGACTGGACACGAGGCCGACAGGGAGACTGACCACAAGGCAGACATGGAGACTGACCACGAATCATGTGCCGGCAGACAGGGCGACTTGTCACGAGGCAGACAGGGAGAATGACCACGAGACAGACAGGGAGACTGACCACGAATCATGTGCCGGCAGACAGAGAGACTGGTCACGAGGCAGATAGGGAGACTGGACACGAGGCAGACAGGGATACTGACCACGAATCAAGGGCTGTCAGACCAGAGAGACTGACCACGAGGCAGACAGGGAGTCTGACCACGAATCATGTGCCGGCAGACAGGGAGACTTGCCACGAGGCAGACAGGGAGAATGACCACGAGACAGACAGGGAGACTGGACACGAGGCAGACAGGGAGACGGACCACGAATCATGGGCTGTTAGACAGGGAGACTTGCCACGAGGCAGACAGGGAGAATGACCACGAGACAGACAGGGAGACTGACCACGAATCATGGGCTGTCAGACAGGGAGCCTGACCACGAGGCAGACAATGAGACTGGCCACGAGGCAGATAGGGAGACTGCCCACGAGGCAGAGAGGGAGACTGACCACAAGGCATACAGGGAGACTGACCACGAATCATGTGCCGGCAGACAATGAGACTTGCCACGAGGCAGACAGGGAGAATGACCACAGGCAGACAAGAAGACTGACCACGAATCATGTGCCGGCAGACAGGGAGACTGACCACGAGCCAGACAGGGAGACTGGCCACGAGGCAGACAGGGAGACTGACCACGAATCATGTGCCGGCAAACAGGGCGACTGGCCACGAGGCAGACAGGGAGACTGGCCACGAGGCAGCCAAGGAGACTGACCACGATTCATGGGCTGTAAGACAGGGAGACTGACCACGAGCCAGACAGGGAGACTGGCCACGAGGCAGACAGGGAGACTGACCACGAATCATGTGCCGGCAAACAGGGCGACTGGCCACGAGGCAGACAGGGAGACTGGCCACGAGGCAGACAGGGAGACTGAGCACGAGGCAGACGGGGAGACTGACCACGAATCATGTGCCGACAGACGGAGAGACTGGCCACGAGGCAGACAGGGAGACTGACCACGAATCATGTGCCGGCAAACAGGGCGACTGGCCACGAGGCAGACAGGGAGACTGGCCACGAGGAAGATAGGGAGACTGCCCACGAGGCAGAGAGGGAGACTGACCACAAGGCATACAGGGAGACTGACCACGATTCATGGGCTGTAAGACAGGGAGACTGACCACGAGCCAGACAGGGAGACTGGCCACGAGGCAGACAGGGAGACTGACCACGAATCATGTGCCGGCAAACAGGGCGACTGGCCACGAGGCAGACAGGGAGACTGGCCACGAGGCAGACAGGGAGACTGACCACGAGGCAGACGGGGAGACTGACCACGAATCATGTGCCGACAGACGGAGAGACTGGCCACGAGGCAGACAGGGAGACTGACCACGAATCATGTGCCGGCAAACAGGGCGACTGGCCACGAGGCAGACAGGGAGACTGGCCACGAGGCAGATAGTGAGACTGGCCACGGGGCAGACAGTGAGACTGACCACGAATCATGTGCCGACAGACGGGAGACTGGCTATGAGGCAGACAGGGAGACTGGCCACGAGGCAAACAGGGAGACTGACCACGAATCCTGGGCTGTCAGACAGGGAGACTGACCACGAGGCAGACAGGGAGACTGACCACGAATCATGTGCCGATAGACGGAGAACCTGGTCATGAGGCAGACAGGGCGAGTGGCCACGAGGCAGATAGGGAGACTGGCCACGAGGCAGACAGTGAGACTGACCACGAATCATGTGCCGACAGACGGGAGACTGGCTACGAGGCAGACAGAGAGACTGGCCACGAGGCAGACAGGGAGACTGACCACGAATCATGTGCCGGCAGAGAGAGAGACTGGTCACGAGGCAGACAGGGAGACTGGCCACGAGGCAGATAGGGCGACTGGCCAAGAGGCAGACAGAGATACTGACCACGAATCAAGGGCTGTCAGACTGGGAGACTGATCACGAGGCAGACAGGGACACTGACCACGAATAATGTGGCGGCATACAGAGAGACTGGTCACGAGGCAGACAGGGAGACTGGCCACGAGGCAGATAGGGAGACTGGCCACGAGGCAGACAGGGAGACTGACCACGAATCATGTGCCGACAGACGGGAGACTGGCTACGAGGCAGACAGGGAGACTGACCACGAATCATGTGCCGACAGACGGAGAGACTGGTCACGAGGCAGACAGGGCGAATGGCCACGAGGAGGATAGGGAGACTGGCCACGAGGCAGACAGGGAGACTGACCACGAATCATGAGCCGACAGACGGGAGACTGGCTACGAGGCAGACAGAGAGACTGGCCACGCGGCAGAAAGGGAGACTGACCACAAGGCAGACAAGGAGACTGACCACGAATCATGTGCCGGCAGACAGGGAGACTTGCCACGTGGCAGACAGGGAGAATGACCACGAGATAGACAGGGAGACTGACCACGAATCATGTGCCGGCAGACAGAGAGACTGGTCACGAGGCAAACAGGGAGACTGGCCACGAGGCAGATAGGGAGATTGGCCACGAGGCTGACAGGGATACTGACCACGAATCAAGGGTTGTCAGACAGGGAGACTGACCACGAGGCAGACAGGGAGACTGATCACGAATCATTTGGCGGCAGACAGAGAGACTGGTCATGAGGCAGAGAGGGAGACTGGCCACGAGGCAGATTGGGAGACTGGCCACGAGGCAGACAGGGAGACTGACCACGAATTATGTACCGACAGACGGGAGACTGGCTACGAGGCAGACAGGGAGACTGGCTACGAGTCAGACAGGGAGACTGATCACAAGGCAGACAAGGAGACTGACCACGAATCATGTGCCGGCAGACAGGGCGATAGGCCACGAGGCAGACAGGGAGACTGACTACGAATCATGGGCTGTCAGACAGCGAGACTGACCACGAGGCAGACAGGGAGACTAACCACAAGGCCGACAGGGAGACTGGACACGAGGCAGACAGGGAGACGGACCACAAATCATGTGCCGACAGACGGGAGACTGGCTACGAGGCAGACAGAGAGACTGGCCATGCGGCAGACAGGGAGACTGACCACAAGGCAGACAGGGAGACTGACCACGAATCATGTGCCGGCAGACAGGGAGACTTGCCACGAGGCAGACAGGGAGAATGACCACGAGATAGACAGGGAGACTGACCACAAATTATGTGCCGGCAGACAGAGAGACTGGTCACGAGGCAAACAGGGAGACTGGCCACGAGGCAGATAGGGAGACTGGCCACGAGGCAGATAGGGAGACTGGCCACGAGGCAGACAGGGATACTGACCACGAATCAAGGGTTGTCAGACAGGGAGACTGACCACGAGGCAGACAGGGAGACTGACCACGAATCATGTGGCGGCAGACACCCGTCTCCCTGTCTGCCTCGTGTGCAGTCTCCCTATCTGCCTCGTGGCCAGTCTCCCTGTCTGCCTCGTGGCAAGTCTCCGTGCCTGCCGGCACATGATTCGGGGTGAGTCTCCCTGTCTGTCTCGTGGCCAGTCTCCCTGTCTGCCTCGTAGCCAGTCTCCCTGTCTGCCTCGTGGCCAGTCGCCATGTCTGCCGCCACCTGCTTCGTGGTCAGTCTCCCTGTCTGCCTCGTAGTCAGTCTCCCTTTCTGACAGCCCTTGATTCGTGGTCAGTCTCCCTACCTGCCTCGTGGCCAGTCTCCCTGTCTGCCTCGTGACCAGTCTCTCTGTCTGCCGGCACATGATTCGTGGTCAGTCTCCCTGTCTGTCTCGTGGTAATTCTCCCTGTCTGCCTCGTGGCAAGTCTCCGTGTCTGCCGGCACATTATTCGGGGTCAGTCTCCCTGTCTGTCTCGTGGCCAGTCTCCCTGTCTGCCTCGTAGCCAGTCTCCCTGTCTGCCTCGTGGCCAGTCGTACTCTCTGCCGCCACCTGCTTCGTGGTCAGTCTCCCTGTCTGCCTCGTGGTCAGTCTCCCTGTCTGACAGCCCTTGATTCGTGGTCAGTCTCCCTATCTGCCTCGTGGCCAGTCTCCCTGTCTGCCTCGTGACCAGTCTCTCTGTCTGCCGGCACAAGATTCGTGGTCCGTCTCCCGGTCTGCCTCGTGTCCAGTCTCCCTGTATGTCTTGTGGTCAGTCTCCCTGTCTGCCTCGTGGCCAGTCTCCCTGTCTGCCTCGTAGCCAGGATCCCGTCTGTCGGCACATGCGTCATGGACAGTCTCCCTGTCTGCCTCGTGGCCAGTCTCCCTGTCTGCCTCGTGGGCAGTGTCCCTGTCTGACAGCCCATGATTCGTGGTCAGTCTCCCTGTCTGGCTCGTGGCCAATCGCCCTGTCTGCCGGCACATGATTCGTGGTCAGTCTCCCTGTCTGCCTCGTGATCAGTCTCCCTGTCCTCCTCGTAGCCATTCTCCCTGTCTGCCTCGTAGCCAGTCTCCCGTCTGTCCGCACATGATTCGTGGTCAGTCTCCCTGTCTGCCTCGTGGCCAGTCTCCCTATCTGCCTCGTGGCCAGTCTCCCTGTCTGCCTCATGACCAGTCTCTCTGTCTGCCGCCAAATGATTCGTGGTCAGTCTCCCTGTCTGCCTCGTGGTCAGTCTCCCTGTCTGACAACCCTTGATTCGTGGTCAGTATCCCTGTCTGCCTCGTGGCCAGTCTCCCTCACTGCCTCCTGGCAAGTCTCCCTGTCTGCCTCGTGACCAGTCTCTCTGTCTGCCGGCACATGATTCGTGGTCAGTTTCCCTGTCTGTCTCGTGGTCATTCTCCCTGTCTGCATCATGGCAAGTCTCCCTGTCTGCCGGCACATGATTCATGGTCAGTCTCCCTGTCTGCCGCGTGGCCTGTCTCTCTGTCTGCCTCGTAGCCAGTCTCCCGTCTGTCGGCACATGATTCGTGGTCAGTCTCCCTGTCTGCCTCGTGGCCAGTCTCCCTATCTGCCTCGTGGCCAGTCGCCCTGTCTGCCTCGTGGCCAGTCTCTCCGTCTGTCGGCACATGATTCGTGGTCAGTCTCCCTGTCTGCCTCGTGCTCAGTCTCCCTGTCTGACAGCCCATGATTCGTGGTCAGTCTCCCTATCTGCCTCGTGGCCAGTCTCCCTGTCTGCCTCGTGACCAGTCTCTCTGTCTGCCGGCACATGATTCGTGGTCAGTCTCCCTGTCTGTCTCGTGGTCATTCTCCTTGTCTGCCTCGTGGCAAGTCTCCCTGTCTGCCGGCACATGATTCGTGGTCAGTCTCCCTGTCTGCCTTGTGGTCAGTCTCCCTGTTTGCCACATGGCCAGTCTCTCTGTCTGCCTCGTGACCAGCCTCCCGTCTGTCGGCACATGGTTCGTGGTCAGTCTCCCTGTCTGCCTCGTGACCAGTCTCTCCGCCTGTCGGTACATGATTCGTGGTCAGTCCCCCTGTCTGCCTCGTGGTCAGTCTCCCTGTCTGACATCCCATGATTCGTGGTCAGTCTCCCTATCTGCCTCGTAGCCAGTCGCCCTGTCTGCCGGCACATGATTCGTGGTCCGTCTCCCTGTCTGCCTTGTGGTCAGTCTCCCTGTCTGCCTCGTGGCCAGTCTCTCTATCTGCCTCGTAGCCGGTCTCCCATCAGTCGGCACATGATTCGTGGTCAGTCTGTCTGTCTGCCTCGTGGCCAGTCTCACTATCTGCCTCGTAGCCAGTCGCCCTGTCTGCCGGCACATGATTCGTGGTCCGTCTCCCTGTCTGCCTTGTGGTCAGTCTCCCTGTCTGCCTCGTGGCCAGTCTCTCTATCTGCCTCGTAGCCGGTCTCCCATCTGTCGGCACATGATTCGTGGTCAGTCTGTCTGTCTGCCTCGTGGCCAGTCTCCCTATCTGCCTCGTGGCCAGTCGCCCTGTCTACCTCGTGACCAGTCTCTCCGTCTGTCGGCACATGATTCGTGGTCAGGCTCCCTGTCTGCCTCGTGGTCAGTCTCCCTGTCTGACAGCCCATGATTCGTGGTCAGTCTCCCTGTCTGCATCGTTGTCAGTCTACCTGTCTGCCTCGTGATCAGTCTCCCTGTCTGCCTCGTAGCCATTCTCCCTGTCTGCCTCGTAGCCAGTCTCCCGTCTGTCGACACATGATTCGTGGTCAGTCTCCCTGTCTGCCTCGTGGCCAATCTCCCTATCTGCCTCGTGGCCAGTCTCCCTGTCTGCCTCATGACCAGTCTCTCTGTCTGCCCCCAAATGATTCGTGGTCAGTCTCCCTGTCTGCCTCGTGGTCAGTCTCCCTGTCTGACAACCCTTGATTCGTGGTCAGTATCCCTGTCTGCCTCGTGGCCAGTCTCCCTCTCTGCCTCGTGGCAAGTCTCCCTGTCTGCCTCGTGGCAAGTCTCCCTGTCTGCCGGCACATGATTCATGGTCAGTCGCCCTGTCTGCCTTGTGGTCAGTCTCCCTGTCTGCCGCGTGGCCAGTCTCTCTGTCTGCCTCGTAGCTAGTCGCCCTGTCTGCCTCGTGGCCAGTCTCTCCGTCTGTCGGCACATGATTCGTGGTCAGTCTCCCTATCTGCCTCGTGGCCAGTCTCCCTATCTGCCTCGTGGCCAGTCACCCTGTCTGCCTCGTGGCCAGTCTCTCCGTCTGTCGGCACATGATTCGTGGTCAGTCTCCCTGTCTGCCTCGTGGTCAGTCTCCCTGTCTGACAGCCCATGATTCGTGGTCAGCCGCCCTATCTGGCTCGTGGCCAGTCTCCTTGTCTGCCTCGTGACCAGTCTCTCTGTCTGCCGGCACATGATTCGTGGCCAGTCTCCCTGTCTGCCTTGTGGTCAGTCTCCCTGTTTACCTCGTGGCCAGTCTCTCTGTCTGCCATGTGCCCAGTCTCCCGTCTGTCGGCACATGATTCGTGGTCAGTCTCCCTGTCTGCCTCGTGACCAGTCTCCCTGTCTGACAGCCCATGATTCGTGGTCAGCCGCCCTATTTGGCTCGTGGCCAGTCTCCTTGTCTGCCTCGTGACCAGTCTCTCTGTCTGCCGGCACATGATTCGTGGCCAGTCTCCCTGTCTGCCTTGTGGTCAGTCTCCCTGTCTGCCTCGTGGCCAGTCTCTCTGTCTGCCTCGTAGCCAGTCTCTCCGTCTGTCGGCACATGATTCGTGGTCAGGCTCCCTGTCTGCCTCGTGGTCAGTCTCCCTGTCTGCCTCGTGATCAGTCTCCCTGTCTGCCTCGTAGCCATTCTCCCTGTCTGTCTCGTGGCCAGTCTCCCGTCTGTCGGCACATGATTCGTGGCCAGTCTCCATATCTGCCTCGTGGCCAGTCTCCCTGTCTGCCTCATGGCCAGTCTCTCTGTCTGCCACCAAATGATTCGTGGTCAGTCTTCCTGTCTGCCACGTGGTCAGTCTCCCTGTCTGACAACCCTTGATTCGTGGGTGGGTGGGTGGGTGGGTGGGTGTCTGTCTCGTGGTCATTCTCCCTGTCTGCCTCGTGGCCTGTCTCTCTGTCTGCCTCGTAGCCAGTCTCCCGTCTGTAGGCACATGATTTTTGGTCCGTCTCCCAGACTGCCTCGTGGCCAGTCCCCCTATCTGCCTTGTGGTCAGTCTCCCTGTCTGCCTCGTGGCCAGTCTCCCTGTCTGCCTCGTTGCCAGGCTCCAGTCTGTCGGCACATGATTCGTGGTCAGTCTCCCTGTCTGCCTCGTGGCCAGTCCCCCTATCTGCTTCGTGGCCAGTCTCCCTGTCTGACAGCCCATGATTCGTGGTCAGTCTCCATGTCTGCCTCGTGGCCTATCGCCCTGTCTGCCGGCACACGATTTGTGGTCAGTCTCCCTGTCTGCCTCGTCAGACGGTAGACTGGCTACGAGGCAGACAGGGAGACTGGCTTCGAGGCAGACAGGGAGACTGATCACAAGGCAGACGCGGAGATTGACCACGAATCATGGGGCGGCAGACAGGGCGATTGGCCACGAGGCAGACAGGGAGACTGACCACGAATCATGGGCTGTCAGACAGGGAGACTGACCACGAGGCAGACAGGGAGCCTGACCACGAATCATGTGCCGACAGACGTGAGACTGGCTACGAGGCAGACAGAGAGCCTGGCCACGAGGCAGACAGGGAGACTGACCACAAGGCAGAGAGGGAGACTGACCACGAATCATGTGCCGGCAGACAGGGCGACTGGCTACGAGGCAGATAGGGAGACTGGCAACGAGGCAGACAGGGAGACTGACCACGAATCATGTGCCGAGAGACGGAGAGACTGGTCACGAGGCAGACAGGGAGACTGACCACGAATCATGTGCCGACAGACGGGAGACTGGTCACGAGGCAGACAGAGAGACTGGCCACAAGGCAGACAGGGAGACTGACCACGAATCATGGGCCGGCAGACAGGGAGACTTGCCATGAGGCAGACAGGGAGATTGACCACGAGACAGACAGGGACACTGACCACGAATCATATGCCGGCAGACAGAGAGACTGGTCACGAGGCAGACAGGGAGACTGGCCACGAGCCAGATAGGGAGACTGGCCACGAGGCCGACAGGGATACTGTCCACGAATCAAGGGCTGTCAGACAGGGAGACTGACCACGAGGCAGACAGAGAGACTGACCACGAATCATGTGGCGGCAGACAGAGAGACTGGTCACGAGGCAGACAGGGAGACTGGCCATGAGGCAGATAGGGAGACTGGCCACGAGGCAGACAGTGAGACTGACAACGAATGATGTGCCGGCAGACAGGGAGACTTGCCACGAGGCAGACAAGGAGAATGACCACGAGACAGACAGGGAGACTGACCACGAATCATGTGCCGACAGACGGAGAGACTGGTCAGGAGGCAGACAGGGCGACTGGCCACGAGGCAGACAGGGAGACTGACCACGAATCATGTGCCGACAGACGGGAGACCGGCTACGAGGCAGACAGAGAGACTGGCCACGAGGCAGACAGGGAGACTGACCACAAGGCAGACAGGGAGACTGACCACGAATCGTGTGCCGCCAGACAGGGAGACATGCCACGAGGCAGACAGGGGTAATGACCACGAGACAGACAGGGAGACTGACCAAGGATCATGTGCCGGCAGACAGAGAGACTGGTCACGAGGCAGACAGGGAGACTGGCCACGAGGCAGACAGGGATACTGACCACGAATCAAGGGCTGTCAGACAGGGAGACTGGCCACGAGCCAGATAGTGAGACTGGCCACGAGGCAGACAGGGATACTGACCACGAATCAAGGGTTGTCAGACAGGCAGACTGACAACGAGGCAGACAGGGAGACTGACCACGAATCATGTGGCGGCAGACAGAGAGACTGGTCACGAGGCAGACAGGGAGACTGGCCACGAGGCATATAGGACTGGCCACGAGGCAGACAGGGAGACTGACAACGAATGATGTGCCGGCAAACAGGGCGACTGGCCACGAGGCAGACAGAGAGACTGACCACGAATCATGTGCCGACAGACGGAGGGACTGGTCACGAGGCAGACAGGGCGACTGGCCACGAGGCAGACAGGGAGACTGACCAAGAATCATGTGCCGACAGACGGGAGACTGGCTACGAGGCAGACAGAGAGACTGGCCACGAGGCAGACAGGGAGACTGACCACGAATCATGTGCCGCCAGACAGGGAGACTTGCCACGAGGCAGACATGGAGGATGACCACGAGACAGACAGGGAGAGTGAGCACGAATCATGTGCCGGAAGACAGAGAGACTGGTCACGAGGCAGACAGGGAGACTGGCCACGAGGCAGACAGGGATACTGACCACGAATCAAGGGCTGTCAGACAGGGAGACTGACCACGAGGCAGACAGGGAGACTGACCACGTATCATGTGGCGGCAGACAGAGAGACTGATCACGAGGCAGACAGCGAGACTGGCCACGAGGCAGACAGGGAGACTGACCACGAATCATGTGCCGACAGACGGTAGACTGGCTACGAGGCAGTGAGGGAGACTGGCTACGAGGCAGACAGGGAGACTGATCACATGGTAGACAGGGAGACTGACCACGAATCATGTGCCGGCAGACAGGGCGATTGGCCATGAGGGAGACAGGGAGACTGACCACCAATCACGGGCTGTCAGACAGGGAGACTGACCACAAGGCAGACAGGGAGACTGACCACGAATCGTGTGCCGGCAGACAGGGCGATTGGCCATGAGGGAGACAGGGAGACTGACCACGAATCATGGGCTGTCAGACAGGGAGACTGGCCACGAGGCAGATAGGGGGTCTGGCCACGAGGCAGACAGGGAGACTGTCTACGACTCATGTGCCGACAGACGGGAGCCTGGCTACGAGGCAGACAGGGAGACTGGCCACGAGGCAGACAGGGAGACTGACCACGAATCATGTGCCGACAGACGGTAGACTGGCTACGAGGCAGTGAGGGAGACTGGCTACGAGGCAGACAGGGAGACTGATCACATGGTAGACAGGGAGACTGACCACGAATCATGTGCCGGAAGACAGGGCGATTGGCCATGAGGGAGACAGGGAGACTGACCACCAATCACGGGCTGTCAGACAGGGAGACTGACCACAAGGCAGACAGGGAGACTGACCACGAATCGTGTGCCGGCAGACAGGGCGATTGGCCATGAGGGAGACAGGGAGACTGACCACGAATCATGGGCTGTCAGACAGGGAGACTGGCCACGAGGCAGATAGGGGGTCTGGCCACGAGGCAGACAGGGAGACTGTCTACGACTCATGTGCCGACAGACGGGAGCCTGGCTACGAGGCAGACAGGGAGACTGGCCACGAGGCAGACAGGGAGACTGACCACAAGGCAGACATGGAGACTGGACACGGGGCCGACAAGGAGACTGACCACGAATCATGGGCTGTCAGACAGGGAGACTGGCCACGAGGGAGATAGGGGCACTGGCCACGAGGCAGACAGGGAGACGGTTCACGACTCATGTGCCGACAGATGGGAGCCTGGCTACGAGGCGGACAGGGAGACTGGCCACGAGGCAGACAGGGAGACTGGTCCCGAGGCAGACAGGGCGACTGGCCACGAGGCAGATAGGGAGACTGGCCACGAGGCAGACAGGGAGACTGGACACGGGGCCGACAAGGAGACGGACCACGAATCATGTGCCGACAGACGGGAGACTGGCTACGAGCCAGACAGAGAGACTCGCCACGAGGCAGACAGCGAGACTGACCACCAATCATGGGCTGTCAGACAGGGAGAGTGACCACGAGCCAGACAGGGAGACTGACCACGAATCATGTGCCGACAAACGGGAGACTGGCTACGAGGCAGACAGAGAGACTGGCCACGAGGCAGACAGGGCGCCTGGCCACGAGGCAGACAGGGATACTGACCACGAATCATGTGCCGGCAGACAGAGAGACTGGTCACGAGGCAGAGAGGGAGACTGGCCACGAGGCAGATAGGGAGACTGGCCACGAGGCAGACAGGGATACTGACCACGAATCAAGGGCTGTCAGACACGGAAACTGACAACGAGGCAGACAGGGAGACTGACCACGAATCATGTGGCGGCAGACAGAGAGAATGGTCACGAGGCAGACAGGGAGACTGGCCACGAATCATGGGCTGTCAGACAGGAAGACTGACTACGAGGCAGACAGGGAGACTCACCACGAATCATGTGCCGACAGACGAGAGACTGGCTACGAGGCAGACAGTGAGACGTACCACGAATCATGGGCTGTCAGACAGGGCGATTGGCCACGAGGCAGACAGGGAGACTGACCAGGAATCATGGGCTGTCAGACAGGGAGACTGACTACGAGGCAGACAGGGAGACTCACCACGAATCATGTGCCGACAGACGGGAGACTGGCTACGAGGCAGACAGGGAGACTGGCAACGAGGCGGACAGGGAGACTGATCACAAGGCAGACAGGAAGACTGACCACGAATCATATGCCGGCAGACAGGGCGATTGGCCATGAGGCAGACAGGGAGACTGACAACGAATCATGGGCTGTCAGACAGGGAGACTGACGACGAGGCAGACAGGGAGACTCACCACGAATCGTGTGCCGGCAGACAGGGCGATTGGCCACGAGGCAGACAGGGAGACTGACCACGAATCATGGGCTGTCAGACAGGGAGACTGACCACAAGGCAGACAGGGTGACTGGACACGAGGCAGAGAGGGAGACGGACCACGAATCATGTGCCGGCAGACGGGGGACTGGCTACCAGGCAGACAGAGAGACTGGCCACGAGGCAGACAGGGAGACTGACCACAAGGATGTGCCGGCAGACATGGAGACTGGCCACGAATCAAGGGCTGTCAGACAGGGAGACTGACCACGAGGCAGACAGGGAGACTGACAACGAATCATGTGGCGACAGGCAGAGAGACTGGTCACGAGGCAGACAGGTAGACTGGCCACGAGGCAGATAGGGAGACTGGCCACGAGGCAGACAGGGAGGCTGACCACGAATCATGTGCCGACAGACTGGAGACTGGCTATGAGGCAGACAGGGAGACTGGCTACGAGGCAGACAGGGAGACTGATCACAAGGCACACAGGGAGACTGACCACGAATCATATGCTGGCAGACAGGGAGACATGCCAAGAGGCAGACAGGGAGAATGACCACGAGGCAGACATGGAGACTGACCACGAATCGTGTGCCGGCAGAGAGGGCGATTGGCCACGAGGCAGACAGGGAGACTGACCACGAATCATGGGCTGTCAGACAGGGAGACTGGGCACGATCAGATAGAGAGAATGGCCACGAGGCAGACAGGGAGACTGACCACGACTCATGTGCCGACAGACGGGAGACTGGCTACGAGGCAGACAGGGAGACTGGCCACGAGGCAGACAGGAAGACTGACCACAAGGCAGACAGGGAGACTGGCCACGAGGCAGACAGGGAGACTGACCACAAGGCAGACAGCGAGACTAACTATGAGGCAGACAGGGAGACTGGCCACGAAGCAGATAGGGAGACTGGGCACGAAGCAGACAGGGAGATTGTTCACGAATCATGTGCCGGCAGACAGGGAGACTGGCCACGATGCAGACAGGGAGACTGGGCACGAAGCAGACAGGGAGATTGTTCACGAATCATGTGCCGGCAGACAGGGAGACTGGCCACGAATCATGTGCCGACAGACTGGAGACTGGCTACGAGGCAGACAGGGAGACTGGCTACGAGGCAGATCGGGAGACTGATCACAAGGCAGACAGGGAGACTGACCACGAATCATGTGCCGGCAGACAGGGCGATTGGCCACGAGGCAGACAGGGATAATTACCACGAATCATGGGCTGTCAGACAGGGAGACTGACCACGAGGCAGACATGGAGACTGACCACGAATCGTGTGACGGCAGACAGGTAGACTGGCCACGAGGCAGACCGGGAGACTGGCCACGACGCAGACAGGGAGAATGGCCACGAGGCAGACAGGGAGACTGACTACAAGGCGGTCAGGGAGACTGGCCACGAAGCAGACATGGAGATTGTCCACGAAACATGTGCCGGCAGACAGGGAGACTGGTCACGAGGCAGACAGGGAGACTGGCTACGAGGCAGACAGGGAGACTGGTAACGAGTCAGACAGGGAGACTGATCACAAGGCAGACAGGGAGACTGACCACAAATCATATGCTGGCAGATAGGGAAAATGCCAAGAGGCAGACAGGGAGAATGACCACGAGACAGACAGGGAGACTGACCACAAATCATGTGCCGGCAGACAGGGCGTTTGGCCACGAGGCAGACAGGGAGACTTACCACGAATCATGGGCTGTCAGACAGGGAGACTGACCACGAGGCAGACATGGAGACTGACCTCGAATCGTGTGCCGGTAGACAGGGCGATTGGCCACGAGGCAGACAGGGAGACTGACCACGAATCATATGCTGGCAGACAGGGAGACTGGCCACGAGGCAGATAGGGAGACTGGCCACGAGGCAGACAGGGAGACTGACCACGACTCATGTGCCGACAGAAGGGAGCCTGGCTACGAGGAAGACAGGGAGACTGGACACGAGGCAGACAGGGAGACGGACCACAAGGCAGACAGGGAGACTGGACACGAGGCAGACAGGGAGGCTGACCACGAATCATGTGCCGACAGACTGGAGACTGGCTATGAGGCAGACAGGGAGACTGGCTACGAGGCAGACAGGGAGACTGATCACAAGGCACACAGGGAGACTGACCACGAATCATATGCTGGCAGACAGGGAGACATGCCAAGAGGCAGACAGGGAGAATGACCACGAGGCAGACATGGAGACTGACCACGAATCGTGTGCCGGCAGAGAGGGCGATTGGCCACGAGGCAGACAGGGAGACTGACCACGAATCATGGGCTGTCAGACAGGGAGACTGGGCACGATCAGATAGAGAGAATGGCCACGAGGCAGACAGGGAGACTGACCACGACTCATGTGCCGACAGACGGGAGACTGGCTACGAGGCAGACAGGGAGACTGGCCACGAGGCAGACAGGAAGACTGACCACAAGGCAGACAGGGAGACTGGCCACGAGGCAGACAGGGAGACTGACCACAAGGCAGACAGCGAGACTAACTATGAGGCAGACAGGGAGACTGGCCACGAAGCAGATAGGGAGACTGGGCACGAAGCAGACAGGGAGATTGTTCACGAATCATGTGCCGGCAGACAGGGAGACTGGCCACGATGCAGACAGGGAGACTGGGCACGAAGCAGACAGGGAGATTGTTCACGAATCATGTGCCGGCAGACAGGGAGACTGGCCACGAATCATGTGCCGACAGACTGGAGACTGGCTACGAGGCAGACAGGGAGACTGGCTACGAGGCAGATCGGGAGACTGATCACAAGGCAGACAGGGAGACTGACCACGAATCATGTGCCGGCAGACAGGGCGATTGGCCACGAGGCAGACAGGGATAATTACCACGAATCATGGGCTGTCAGACAGGGAGACTGACCACGAGGCAGACATGGAGACTGACCACGAATCGTGTGACGGCAGACAGGTAGACTGGCCACGAGGCAGACCGGGAGACTGGCCACGACGCAGACAGGGAGAATGGCCACGAGGCAGACAGGGAGACTGACTACAAGGCGGTCAGGGAGACTGGCCACGAAGCAGACATGGAGATTGTCCACGAAACATGTGCCGGCAGACAGGGAGACTGGTCACGAGGCAGACAGGGAGACTGGCTACGAGGCAGACAGGGAGACTGGTAACGAGTCAGACAGGGAGACTGATCACAAGGCAGACAGGGAGACTGACCACAAATCATATGCTGGCAGATAGGGAAAATGCCAAGAGGCAGACAGGGAGAATGACCACGAGACAGACAGGGAGACTGACCACAAATCATGTGCCGGCAGACAGGGCGTTTGGCCACGAGGCAGACAGGGAGACTTACCACGAATCATGGGCTGTCAGACAGGGAGACTGACCACGAGGCAGACATGGAGACTGACCTCGAATCGTGTGCCGGTAGACAGGGCGATTGGCCACGAGGCAGACAGGGAGACTGACCACGAATCATATGCTGGCAGACAGGGAGACTGGCCACGAGGCAGATAGGGAGACTGGCCACGAGGCAGACAGGGAGACTGACCACGACTCATGTGCCGACAGAAGGGAGCCTGGCTACGAGGAAGACAGGGAGACTGGACACGAGGCAGACAGGGAGACGGACCACAAGGCAGACAGGGAGACTGGACACGAGGCAGACAGGGAGACTGACCACGAATCATGGGCTGTCAGAGAGGGAAACTTGCCACGAGGCAGACAGGGAGAATGACCACGAGACAGACAGCGAGACTGACCATGAGGCAGACAGGGAGACTAACCATGAGGCAGACAGGGAGACTGGCCACGAAGCAGATAGGGAGATTGTCCACGAATCATGTGCCGGCAGACAGGGAGACTGGCCACGAGGCAGACAGGGAGACTGGTCACGAGGCAGACAGGGAGACTGGCTACGAGGCAGACAGGGAGACTGGTAACGAGTCAGACAGGGAGACTGATCACAAGGCACACAGGGAGACTGACCACGAATCATATGCTGGCAGACAGGGAGACATGCCAAGAGGCAGACAGGGAGAATGACCACGAGGCAGACATGGAGACTGACCACGAATCGTGTGCCGGCAGACATGGCGATTGGCCACGAGGCAGACAGGGAGACTGACCACGAATCATGGGCTGTCAGACAGGGAGACTGGGCACGAGGCAGATAGGGAGAATGACCACGAGGCAGACAGGGAGACTGACCACGACTCATGTGCCGACAAACGGGAGACTGGCTACGAGGCAGACAGGGAGACTGGCCACGAGGCAGACAGGAAGACTGACCACAAGGCAGACAGGGAGACTGGCCACGAGGCAGACAGGGAGACTGACCACAAGGCAGACAGCGAGACTAACTATGAGGCAGACAGGGAGACTGGCCACGAAGCAGATAGGGAGATTGTCCACGAATCATGTACCGACAGACAGGGAGACTGGCCACGAGGCAGACAGGGAGATTGTTCACGAATCATGTGCCGGCAGACAGGGAGACTGGCCACGAATCATGTGCCGACAGACTGGAGACTGGCTACGAGGCAGACAGGGAGACTGGCTACGAGGCAGATAGGGAGACTGATCACGAGGCAGACAGGGAGCATGACCACGAATCATGTGCCGGCAGACAGGCCGATTGGCCACGAGGCAGACAGAGATAATTACCACGAATCATGGGCTGTCAGACAGGGAGACTGACCACGAGGCAGACATGGAGACTGACCACAAGGCAGACAGGGAGACTGGACACGGGGCCGACAAGGAGACTGACCACGAATCATGGGCTGTCAGACAGGGAGACTGGCCACGAGGGAGATAGGGGCACTGGCCACGAGGCAGACAGGGAGACGGTCCACGACTCATGTGCCGACAGATGGGAGCCTGGCTACGAGGCGGACAGGGAGACTGGCCACGAGGCAGACAGGGAGACTGACCACAAGGCAGACAGGGAGACTGGACACGGGGCCGACAAGGAGACTGACCACGAATCATGGGCTGTCAGACAGGGAGACTGGCCACGAGGGAGATAGGGGCACTGGCCACGAGGCAGACAGGGAGACGGTCCACGACTCATGTGCCGACAGATGGGAGCCTGGCTACGAGGCGGACAGGGAGACTGGCCACGAGTCAGACAGGGAGACTGGTCCCGAGGCAGACAGGGCGACTGGCCACGAGGCAGATAGGGAGACTGGCCACGAGGCAGACAGGGAGACTGGACACGGGGCCGACAAGGAGACGGACCACGAATCATGTGCCGACAGACGGGAGACTGGCTACGAGCCAGACAGAGAGACTCGCCACGAGGCAGACAGCGAGACTGACCACCAATCATGGGCTGTCAGACAGGGAGAGTGACCACGAGCCAGACAGGGAGACTGACCACGAATCATGTGCCGACAAACGGGAGACTGGCTACGAGGCAGACAGAGAGACTGGCCACGAGGCAGACAGGGCGCCTGGCCACGAGGCAGACAGGGATACTGACCACGAATCATGTGCCGGCAGACAGAGAGACTGGTCACGAGCCAGAGAGGGAGACTGGCCACGAGGCAGATAGGGAGACTGGCCACGAGGCAGACAGGGATACTGACCACGAATCAAGGGCTGTCAGACACGGAAACTGACAACGAGGCAGACAGGGAGACTGACCACGAATCATGTGGCGGCAGACAGAGAGAATGGTCACGAGGCAGACAGGGAGACTGGCCACGAATCATGGGCTGTCAGACAGGAAGACTGACTACGAGGCAGACAGGGAGACTCACCACGAATCATGTGCCGACAGACGAGAGACTGGCTACGAGGCAGACAGTGAGACGTACCACGAATCATGGGCTGTCAGACAGGGCGATTGGCCACGAGGCAGACAGGGAGACTGACCAGGAATCATGGGCTGTCAGACAGGGAGACTGACTACGAGGCAGACAGGGAGACTCACCACGAATCATGTGCCGACAGACGGGAGACTGGCTACGAGGCAGACAGGGAGACTGGCAACGAGGCGGACAGGGAGACTGATCACAAGGCAGACAGGAAGACTGACCACGAATCATATGCCGGCAGACAGGGCGATTGGCCATGAGGCAGACAGGGAGACTGACAACGAATCATGGGCTGTCAGACAGGGAGACTGACGACGAGGCAGACAGGGAGACTCACCACGAATCGTGTGCCCGCAGACAGGGCGATTGGCCACGAGGCAGACAGGGAGACTGACCACGAATCATGGGCTGTCAGACAGGGAGACTGACCACAAGGCAGACAGGGTGACTGGACACGAGGAAGAGAGGGAGACGGACCACGAATCATGTGCCGGCAGACGGGGGACTGGCTACCAGGCAGACAGAGAGACTGGCCACGAGGCAGACAGGGAGACTGACCACAAGGATGTGCCGGCAGACAGGGAGACTGGCCACGAATCAAGGGCTGTCAGACAGGGAGACTGACCACGAGGCAGACAGGGAGACTGACAACGAATCATGTGGCGACAGGCAGAGAGACTGGTCACGAGGCAGACAGGTAGACTGGCCACGAGGCAGATAGGGAGACTGGCCACGAGGCAGACAGGGAGGCTGACCACGAATCATGTGCCGACAGACTGGAGACTGGCTATGAGGCAGACAGGGAGACTGGCTACGAGGCAGACAGGGAGACTGATCACAAGGCACACAGGGAGACTGACCACGAATCATATGCTGGCAGACAGGGAGACATGCCAAGAGGCAGACAGGGAGAATGACCACGAGGCAGACATGGAGACTGACCACGAATCGTGTGCCGGCAGAGAGGGCGATTGGCCACGAGGCAGACAGGGAGACTGACCACGAATCATGGGCTGTCAGACAGGGAGACTGGGCACGATCAGATAGAGAGAATGGCCACGAGGCAGACAGGGAGACTGACCACGACTCATGTGCCGACAGACGGGAGACTGGCTACGAGGCAGACAGGGAGACTGGCCACGAGGCAGACAGGAAGACTGACCACAAGGCAGACAGGGAGACTGGCCACGAGGCAGACAGGGAGACTGACCACAAGGCAGACAGCGAGACTAACTATGAGGCAGACAGGGAGACTGGCCACGAAGCAGATAGGGAGACTGGGCACGAAGCAGACAGGGAGATTGTTCACGAATCATGTGCCGGCAGACAGGGAGACTGGCCACGATGCAGACAGGGAGACTGGGCACGAAGCAGACAGGGAGATTGTTCACGAATCATGTGCCGGCAGACAGGGAGACTGGCCACGAATCATGTGCCGACAGACTGGAGACTGGCTACGAGGCAGACAGGGAGACTGGCTACGAGGCAGATAGGGAGACTGATCACAAGGCAGACAGGGAGACTGACCACGAATCATGTGCCGGCAGACAGGGCGATTGGCCACGAGGCAAACAGGGATAATTACCACGAATCATGGGCTGTCAGACAGGGAGACTGACCACGAGGCAGACATGGAGACTGACCACGAATCGTGTGCCGGCAGACAGGGAGACTGGCCACGAGGCAGACAGGGAGACTGGTCACGAGGCAGACAGGGAGACTGGCTACGAGGCAGACAGGGAGACTGGTAACGAGTCAGACAGGGAGACTGATCACAAGGCACACAGGGAGACTGACCACGAATCATATGCTGGCAGACAGGGAGACATGCCAAGAGGCAGACAGGGAGAATGACCACGAGGCAGACATGGAGACTGACCACGAATCGTGTGCCGGCAGACATGGCGATTGGCCACGAGGCAGACAGGGAGACTGACCACGAATCATGGGCTGTCAGACAGGGAGACTGGGCACGAGGCAGATAGGGAGAATGACCACGAGGCAGACAGGGAGACTGACCACGACTCATGTGCCGACAGACGGGAGACTGGCTACGAGGCAGACAGGGAGACTGGCCACGAGGCAGACAGGAAGACTGACCACAAGGCAGACAGGGAGACTGGCCACGAGGCAGACAGGGAGACTGACCACAAGGCAGACAGCGAGACTAACTATGAGGCAGACAGGGAGACTGGCCACGAAGCAGATAGGGAGATTGTCCACGAATCATGTACCGACAGACAGGGAGACTGGCCACGAGGCAGACAGGGAGATTGTTCACGAATCATGTGCCGGCAGACAGGGAGACTGGCCACGAATCATGTGCCGACAGACTGGAGACTGGCTACGAGGCAGACAGGGAGACTGGCTACGAGGCAGATAGGGAGACTGATCACGAGGCAGACAGGGAGCATGACCACGAATCATGTGCCGGCAGACAGGCCGATTGGCCACGAGGCAGACAGAGATAATTACCACGAATCATGGGCTGTCAGACAGGGAGACTGACCACGAGGCAGACATGGAGACTGACCACGAATCGTGTGACGGCAGACAGGTAGACTGGCCACGAGGCAGACCGGGAGACTGGCTACGAGGCAGACAGGGAGACTGGCCACGAGGCAGACAGGAAGACTGACCACAAGGCAGACAGGGAGACTGGCCACGAGGCAGACAGGGAGACTGACCACAAGGCAGACAGCGAGACTAACTATGAGGCAGACAGGGAGACTGGCCACGAAGCAGATATGGAGACTGGGCACGAAGCAGACAGGGAGATTGTTCACGAATCATGTGCCGGCAGACAGGGAGACTGGCCACGATGCAGACAGGGAGACTGGGCACGAAGCAGACAGGGAGATTGTTCACGAATCATGTGCCGGCAGACAGGGAGACTGGCCACGAATCATGTGCCGACAGACTGGAGACTGGCTACGAGGCAGACAGGGAGACTGGCTACGAGGCAGATAGGGAGACTGATCACAAGGCAGACAGGGAGACTGACCACGAATCATGTGCCGGCAGACAGGGCGATTGGCCACGAGGCAGACAGGGATAATTACCACGAATCATGGGCTGTCAGACAGGGAGACTGACCACGAGGCAGACATGGAGACTGACCACGAATCGTGTGACGGCAGACAGGTAGACTGGCCACGAGGCAGACCGGGAGACTGGCCACGACGCAGACAGGGAGAATGGCCACGAGGCAGACAGGGAGACTGACTACAAGGCGGTCAGGGAGACTGGCCACGAAGCAGACATGGAGATTGTCCACGAAACATGTGCCGGCAGACAGGGAGACTGGTCACGAGGCAGACAGGGAGACTGGCTACGAGGCAGACAGGGAGACTGGTAACGAGTCAGACAGGGAGACTGATCACAAGGCAGACAGGGAGACTGACCACGAATCATATGCTGGCAGATAGGGAGAAATGCCAAGAGGCAGACAGGGAGAATGACCACGAGACAGACAGGGAGACTGACCACAAATCATGTGGCGGCAGACAGGGCGATTGGCCACGAGGCAGACAGGGAGACTTACCACGAATCATGGGCTGTCAGACAGGGAGACTGACCACGAGGCAGACATGGAGACTGACCTCGAATCGTGTGCCGGTAGACAGGGCGATTGGCCACGAGGCAGACAGGGAGACTGACCACGAATCATATGCTGGCAGACAGGGAGACTGGCCACGAGGCAGATAGGGAGACTGGCCACGAGGCAGACAGGGAGACTGACCACGACTCATGTGCCGAAAGAAGGGAGCCTGGCTACGAGGAAGACAGGGAGACTGGACACGAGGCAGACAGGGAGACGGACCACAAGGCAGACAGGGAGACTGGACACGAGGCAGACAGGGAGACGGACCACGAATCATGGGCTGTCAGAGAGGGAAACTTGCCACGAGGCAGACAGGGAGAATGACCACGAGACAGACAGCGAGACTGACCATGAGGCAGACAGGGAGACTAACCATGAGGCAGACAGGGAGACTGGCCACGAAGCAGATAAGAGATTGTCCACGAATCATGTGCCGGCAGACAGGGAGACTGGCCACGAGGCAGACAGGGAGACTGGTCACGAGGCAGACAGGGAGACTGGCTACGAGGCAGACAGGGAGACTGGTAACGAGTCAGACAGGGAGACTGATCACAAGGCACACAGGGAGACTGACCACGAATCATATGCTGGCAGACAGGGAGACATGCCAAGAGGCAGACAGGGAGAATGACCACGAGGCAGACATGGAGACTGACCACGAATCGTGTGCCGGCAGACAGGGCGATTGGCCACGAGGCAGACAGGGAGACTGACCACGAATCATGGGCTGTCAGACAGGGAGACTGGGCACGAGGCAGATAGGGAGAATGGCCACGAGGCAGACAGGGAGACTGACCACGACTCATGTGCCGACAGACGGGAGACTGGCTACGAGGCAGACAGGGAGACTGGCCACGAGGCAGACAGGAAGACTGACCACAAGGCAGACAGGGAGACTGGCCACGAGGCAGACAGGGAGACTGACCACAAGGCAGACAGCGAGACTAACTATGAGGCAGACAGGGAGACTGGCCACGAAGCAGATAGGGAGATTGTCCACGAATCATGTACCGACAGACAGGGAGACTGGCCACGAGGCAGACAGGGAGACTGGCCACGAGGCAGACAGGGAGATTGTTCACGAATCATGTGCCGGCAGACAGGGAGACTGGCCACGAATCATGTGCCGACAGACTGGAGACTGGCTACGAGGCAGACAGGGAGACTGGCTACGAGGCAGATAGGGAGACTGATCACGAGGCAGACAGGGAGACTGACCACGAATCATGTGCCGGCAGACAGGCCGATTGGCCACGAGGCAGACAGGGATAATTACCACGAATCATGGGCTGTCAGACAGGGAGACTGACCACGAGGCAGACATGGAGACTGACCACGAATCGTGTGACGGCAGACAGGTAGACTGGCCACGAGGCAGACCGGGAGACTGGCCACGACGCAGACAGGGAGAATGGCCACGAGGCAGACAGGGAGACTGACTACAAGGCGGTCAGGGAGACTGGCCACGAAGCAGACATGGAGATTGTGCACGAAACATGTGCCGGCAGACAGGGAGGCTGGTCACGAGGCAGACAGGGAGACTGGCTACGAGGCAGACAGGGAGACTGGTAACGAGTCAGACAGGGAGACTGATCACAAGGCAGACAGGGAGACTGACCACGAATCATATGCTGGCAGACAGGGAGAAATGCCAAGAGGCAGACAGGGCGATTGGCCACGAGGCAGACAGGGAGACTTACCACGAATCATGGGCTGTCAGACAGGGAGACTGACCACGAGGCAGACAGGGAGACTTACCACGAATCATGGGCTGTCAGACAGGGAGACTGACCACGAGGCAGACATGGAGACTGACCTCGAATCGTGTGCCGGTAGACAGGGCGATTGGCCACGAGGCAGACAGGGAGACTGACCACGAATCATATGCTGGCAGACAGGGAGACTGGCCACGAGGCAGATAGGGAGACTGGCCACGAGGCAGACAGGGAGACTGACCACGACTCATGTGCCGACAGAAGGGAGCCTGGCTACGAGGAAGACAGGGAGACTGGACACGAGGCAGACAGGGAGACGGACCACAAGGCAGACAGGGAGACTGGACACGAGGCAGACAGGGAGACGGACCACGAATCATGGGCTGTCAGAGAGGGAAACTTGCCACGAGGCAGACAGGGAGAATGACCACGAGACAGACAGGGAGACTGACCATGAGGCAGACAGGGAGACTAACCATGAGGCAGACAGGGAGACTGGCCACGAAGCAGATAGGGAGATTGTCCACGAATCATGTGACGGCAGACAGGGAGACTGGCCACGAGGCAGACAGGGAGACTGGCCACGAAGCAGACAGGGAGATTGTTCACGAATCATGTGCCGGCAGACAGGGAGACTGGTCACGAGGCAGACAGGGAGACTGGCTACGAGGCAGACATGGAGACTGGCCACGAGGCAGATAGGGAGAATGACCACGAGACAGACTGGGAGACCGAGCACGACTCATGTGCTGTCAGACAGGGAGACTGATAGAGAATCATGTGCCGGCAGACAGAGAGACTGGTCACGAGGAAAATAAGGAGACAGGGCACGAGGCAGACAGGGAAACTGACCACGAATCATGTGCCGACAGACGGGAGACTGGCTACGAGGCAGACAGGGAGACTGGCCACGAGGCAGACAGGGAGACTGACCACAAGGCAGACAGCGAGACTGACCACGAATTATGTGCCGGCAGACAGGGAGACTTGCCACGAGGCAGACAGGGAGAATGGCCATGAGACAGACATGGAGACTGACCACGAATCATGGGCTGTCAGACAGGGAGGCTGGCCACGAGGCAGACAGGGAGACTGACCACGAATCATGGGCTGTCAGACAGGGAGACTCACCACGAATCATGTGCCGACAGACGGGAGCCTGGCTACGAGGAAGACAGGGAGACTGGACACGAGGCAGACAGGGAGACGGACCACAAGGCAGACAGGGAGACTGGACACGAGGCAGACAGGGAGACGGACCACGAATCATGGGCTGTCAGAGAGGGAAACTTGCCACGAGGCAGACAGGGAGAATGACCACGTGACAGACAGGGATACTGACCATGAGGCAGACAGGGAGACTAACCATGAGGCAGACAGGGAGACTGGCCACGAAGCAGATAGGGAGATTGTCCACGAATCATGTGCCGGCAGACAGGGAGACTGGCCACGAGGCAGACAGGGAGACTGGTCACGAGGCAGACAGGGAGACTGGCTACGAGGCAGACAGGGAGACTGGTAACGAGTCAGACAGGGAGACTGATCACAAGGCACACAGGGAGACTGACCACGAATCATATGCTGGCAGACAGGGAGACATGCCAAGAGGCAGACAGGGAGAATGACCACGAGGCAGACATGGAGACTGACCACGAATCGTGTGCCGGCAGACAGGGCGATTGGCCACTAGGCAGACAGGGAGACTGACCACGAATCATGGGCTGTCAGACAGGGAGACTGGGCACGAGGCAGATAGGGAGAATGGCCACGAGGCAGACAGGGAGACTGACCACGACTCATGTGCCGACAGACGGGAGACTGGCTACGAGGCAGACAGGGAGACTGGCCACGAGGCAGACAGGAAGACTGACCACAAGGCAGACAGGGAGACTGGCCACGAGGCAGACAGGGAGACTGACCACAAGGCAGACAGCGAGACTAACTATGAGGCAGACAGGGAGACTGGCCACGAAGCAGATAGGGAGATTGTCCACGAATCATGTACCGACAGACAGGGAGACTGGCCACGAGGCAGACAGGGAGACTGGGCACGAAGCAGACAGGGAGATTGTTCACGAATCATGTGCCGGCAGACAGGGAGACTGGCCACGAATCATGTGCCGACAGACTGGAGACTGGCTACGAGGCAGACAGGGAGACTGGCTACGAGGCAGATAGGGAGACTGATCACGAGGCAGACAGGGAGACTGACCACGAATCATGTGCCGGCAGACAGGCCGATTGGCCACGAGGCAGACAGGGATAATTACCACGAATCATGGGCCGTCAGACAGGGAGACTGACCACGAGGCAGACATGGAGACTGACCACGAATCGTGTGACGGCAGACAGGTAGACTGGCCACGAGGCAGACCGGGAGACTGGCCACGACGCAGACAGGGAGAATGGCCACGAGGCAGACAGGGAGACTGACTACAAGGCGGTCAGGGAGACTGGCCACGAAGCAGACATGGAGATTGTCCACGAAACATGTGCCGGAAGACAGGGAGACTGGTCACGAGGCAGACAGGGAGACTGGCTACGAGGCAGACAGGGAGACTGGTAACGAGTCAGACAGGGAGACTGATCACAAGGCAGACAGGGAGACTGACCACGAATCATATGCTGGCAGACAGGGAGAAATGCCAAGAGGCAGACAGGGAGAATGACCACGAGACAGACAGGGAGACTGACCACAAATCATGTGCCGGCAGACAGGGCGATTGGCCACGAGGCAGACAGGGAGACTTACCACGAATCATGGGCTGTCAGACAGGGAGACTGACCACGAGGCAGACATGGAGACTGACCTCGAATCGTGTGCCGGTAGACAGGGCGATTGGCCACGAGGCAGACAGGGAGACTGACCACGAATCATATGCTGGCAGACAGGGAGACTGGCCACGAGGCAGATAGGGAGACTGGCCACGAGGCAGACAGGGAGACTGGACACGAGGCAGACAGGGAGACGGACCACGAATCATGGGCTGTCAGAGAGGGAAACTTGCCACGAGGCAGACAGGGAGAATGACCACGAGACAGACAGGGAGACTGACCATGAGGCAGACAGGGAGACTAACCATGAGGCAGACAGGGAGACTGGCCACGAAGCAGATAGGGAGATTGTCCACGAATCATGTGACGGCAGACAGGGAGACTGGCCACGAGGCAGACAGGGAGACTGGCCACGAAGCAGACAGGGAGATTGTTCACGAATCATGTGCCGGCCGACAGGGAGACTGGTCATGAGGCAGACAGGGAGACTGGCTACGAGGCAGACATGGAGATTGGCCACGAGGCAGATAGGGAGAATGACCACGAGACAGACTGGGAGACCGAGCACGACTCATGTGCTGTCAGACAGGGAGACTGATAGAGAATCATGTGCCGGCAGACAGAGAGACTGGTCACGAGGAAAATAAGGAGACAGGGCACGAGGCAGACAGGGAAACTGACCACGAATCATGTGCCGACAGACGGGAGACTGGCTACGAGGCAGACAGGGAGACTGGCCACGAGGCAGACAGGGAGACTGACCACAAGGCAGACAGCGAGACTGACCACGAATTATGTGCCGGCAGACAGGGAGACTTGCCACGAGGCAGACAGGGAGAATGGCCATGAGACAGACATGGAGACTGACCACGAATCATGGGCTGTCAGACAGGGAGGCTGGCCACGAGGCAGACAGGGAGACTGACCACGAATCATGGGCTGTCAGACAGGGAGACTCACCACGAATCATGTGCCGACAGACGGGAGACTGGCTACGACTTAGACAGGGAGATGGGCTACGAGGCGGACAGGGAGACTGATCACAAGGCAGACAGGAAGACTGACCACGAATCATATGCCGGCAGACAGAGCGATTGACCATGAGGCAGACAGGGAGACTGACAACGAATCATGGGCTGTCAGACAGGGAGACTGACCACAAGGCAGACAGGGTGACTGGACACGAGGCAGACAGTGAGACGGACCACGAATCATGTGCCGACAGACGGGAGACTGGCCACGAGGCAGACAGAGAGACTGGCCACGAGGCAGACAGGGAGACTGACCACAAGGATGTGCCGACAGACGGGAGACTGGCCACGAGGCAGACAGAGAGACTGGCCACGAGGCAGATAGGGAGACTGGCCACGAGGCAGACAGGGATACTGACCACGAATCAAGGGCTGTCAGACAAGGAGACTGACCACGAGGCAGACAGCGAGACTGACCACGAATCATGTGGCGACAGACAGAGAGACTGGTCATGAGGCAGACAGGTAGACTGGCAACGAGGCAGATAGGGAGACTGGCCACGAGGCAGACAGGGAGTGTGACCACGAATCATGTGCCGACAGACTGGATACTGGCTACGAGGCAGACAGGGAGACTGGCTACTAGGCAGACAGGGAGACTGATCACAAGGCAGACAGGGAGACTGACCACGAATCATGTGCCGGCAGACAGGGCGATTGGCCACGAGTCTGACAGGGAGACTTACCACGAATCATGGGCCGTCAGACAGGGAGACTGACCACGAGGCAGACATGGAGACTGACCACGAATCGTGTGCCGGCAGACAGGGAGACTGGCCACGAGGCAGACCGGGAGACTGGCCACGACGCAGACAGGGAGACTGGCCACGAGGCAGACAGGGAGACTGACTACAAGGCTTTCAGGGAGACTGGCCACGAAGCAGACATGGAGATTGTCCACGAAACATGTGCCGGCAGACAGGGAGACTGGTCACGAGGCAGACAGGAAGACTGGCTACGAGGCAGACAGGGAGACTGGTAACGAGTCAGACAGGGAGACTGATCACAAGGCAGACAGGGAGACTGACCACGAATCATATGCTGGCAGACAGGGAGACATGCCAAGAGGCAGACAGGAAGAATGACCACGAGACAGACAGGGAGACTGACCACGACTCATGTGCCGACAGACGGGAGCCTGGCTACGAGGAAGACAGGGAGACTGGACACGAGGCAGACAGGGAGACGGACCACAAGGCAGACAGGGAGACTGGACACGAGGCAGACAGGGAGACGGACCACGAATCATGGGCTGTCAGAGAGGGAAACTTGCCACGAGGCAGCCAGGGAGAATGACCACGAGACAGACAGGGAGACTGACCATGAGGCAGACAGGGAGACTAACCATGAGGCAGACAGGGAGCCTGGCCACGAAGCAGATAGGGAGATTGTCCACGAATCATGTGCCGGCAGACAGGGAGACTGGCCACGAGGCAGACAGGGAGACTGGCCACGAAGCAGACAGGGAGATTGTTCACGAATCATGTGCTGGCAGACAGGGAGACTGGTCACGAGGCAGACAGGGAGACTGGCTACGAGGCAGACATGGAGACTGGCCACGAGGCAGATAGGGAGAATGACCACGAGACAGACTGGGAGACCGAGCACGACTCATGTGCTGTCAGACAGGGAGACTGATAGAGAATCATGTGCCGGCAGACAGAGAGACTGGTCACGAGGAAAATAAGGAGACAGGGCACGAGGCAGACAGGGAAACTGACCACGAATCATGTGCCGACAGACGGGAGACTGGCTACGAGGCAAATAGGGAGACTGGCCACGAGGCAGACAGGGAGACTGACCACAAGGCAGACAGCGAGACTGACCACGAATTATGTGCCGGCAGACAGGGAGACTTGCCACGAGGCAGACAGGGAGAATGGCCATGAGGCAGACCGGGAGACTGGCCACGACGCAGACCGGGAGACTGGCCACGACGCAGACAGGGAGACTGGCCACGAGGCAGACAGGGAGACTGACCACAAGGCGGACAGGGAGACTGGCCACGAAGCAGACAGGGAGATTGTCCACGAATCATGTGCCGGCAGACCGGGAGACTTGCCACGAGGCAGACAGGGAGAATGGCCATGAGGCAGACCGGGAGACTGGCCACGACGCAGACCGGGAGACTGGCCACGACGCAGACAAGGAGACTGGTCACGAGGCAGACAGGGAGACTGGCTACGAGGCAGACATGGAGACTGGCAACGAGGCAGACAGGGAGACTGATCACAAGGCAGACAGGGAGACTGGCCACGAGGCAGACAGGGAGACTGACCACAAGGCAGACATGGAGACTGACCACGAATGATATGCTGGCAGACAGGGAGACTTGCCAAGAGGCAGACAGGGAGAATGACCACTAGACAGACAGGGAGACTGACCACGAATCATGGGCTGTCAGACAGGGAGGCTGGCCACGAGGCAGACAGGGAGACTGACCACGAACCATGGGCTGTCAGACAGGGAGACTGACTACGAGGCAGACAGGGAGACTCACCACGAATCATGTGCCGGCAGACGGGAGACTGGCTACGAGCTAAACAGGGAGACGGGCTACGAGGCGGACAGGGAGACTGATCACAAGGCAGACAGGAAGACTGACCACGAATCATATGCCGGCAGACAGGGCGATTGGCCATGAGGCAGAGAGGGAGACTGACAACGAATCATGGGCTGTCAGACAGGGAGACTGACCACAAGGCAGACAGGGTGACTGGACACGAGGCAGACAGTGAGACGGACCACGAATCATGTGCCGACAGACGGGAGACTGGCCACGAGGCAGACAGGGAGACTGACCACAAGGATGTGCCGGCAGATAGGGAGACTGGTCACGAGGCA
Source organism: Chaetoderma sp. LZ-2023a (assembly GCA_034401795.1). Lineage (NCBI taxonomy): Eukaryota > Metazoa > Mollusca > Caudofoveata > Chaetodermatida > Chaetodermatidae > Chaetoderma > Chaetoderma sp. LZ-2023a. Next base: position 142,464,629 of record CM067374.1, on the reverse strand, counting down.
GATAGGGAGACTGGCCACGAGGCAGACAGGGATACTGACCACGAATCAAGGGCTGTCAGACAAGGAGACTGACCACGAGGCAGACAGGGAGACTGACCACGAATCATGTGGCGACAGACAGAGAGACTGGTCATGAGGCAGACAGGTAGACTGGCAACGAGGCAGATAGGGAGACTGGCCACGAGGCAGACAGGGAGTGTGACCACGAATCATGTGCCGACAGACTGGAGACTGGCTACGAGGCAGACAGGGAGACTGGCTACTAGGCAGACAGGGAGACTGATCACAAGGCAGACAGGGAGACTGACCACGAATCATGTGCCGGCAGACACGGCGATTGGCCACGAGGCAGACAGGGAGACTTACCACGAATCATGGGCCGTCAGACAGGGAGACTGACCACGAGGCAGACATGGAGACTGACCACGAATCGTGTGCCGGCTGACAGGGAGACTGGCCACGAGGCAGACCGGGAGACTGGCCACGACGCAGACAGGGAGACTGGCCACGAGGCAGACAGGGAGACTGACTACAAGGCTGTCAGGGAGACTGGCCACGAAGCAGACATGGAGATTGTCCACGAAACATGTGCCGGCAGACAGGGAGACTGGTCACGAGGCAGACAGGAAGACTGGCTACGAGGCAGACAGGGAGACTGGTAACGAGTCAGACAGGGAGACTGATCACAAGGCAGACAGCGAGACTGACCACGAATCATATGCTGGCAGACAGGGAGACATGCCAAGAGGCAGACAGGAAGAATGACCACGAGACAGACAGGGAGACTGACCACGAATCATGTGCCGGCAGACATGGCGATTGGCCACGAGGCAGACAGGGAGACTTACCACGAATCATGGGCTGTCAGACAGGGAGACTGACCACGAGGCAGACATGGAGACTGACCACGAATCGTGTGCCGGCAGACAGGGCGATTCGCCACGAGGCAGACAGGGAGACTGACCACGAATCATGGGCTGTCAGACAGGGAGACTGGCCACGAAGCAGACAGGGAGACTGACCACGACTCATGTGCCGGCAGACAGAGAGACTGGTCACGAGGGAGACTGGCCACGAGGCAGATAGGGAGACTGGACACGAGGCAGGGAGGGAGACTGGCCATGAGGCAGACAGGGAGACTGGCCACGAAGCAGATAGGGAGATTGTCCACGAATCATGTGCCGGCAGACAGGGAGACTGGCCACGAGGCAGACAGGGAGACTGACCACGACTCATGTGCCGACAGACGGGAGCCTGGCTACGAGGCAGACAGGGAGACTGGACACCAGGCAGACAGGGAGACAGACCACAAGGCAGACAGGGAGACTGGACACGAGGCAGACAGGGAGACGGACCACGAATCATGGGCTGTCAGAGAGGGAAACTTGCCACGAGGCAGACAGGGAGACTGACTACGAATCATGTGCCGGCAGACAGAGAGACTGGTCACGAGGGAGACTGGCCACGAGCCAGATAGGAAGACTGGACACGAGGCAGACAGGGAGACTGGCCACGAGGCAGACAGGGAGACTGACCACAAGGCAGACAGGGAGACTAACCATGAGGCAGACAGGGAGACTGGCCACGAAGCAGATAGGGAGATTGTCCACGAATCATGTGCCGGCAGACAGGGAGACTGGCCACGAAGCAGACAGGGAGACTGGCTACGAGGCAGACATGGAGACTGGCCACGAAGCAGATAGGGAGATTGTCCACGAATCATGTGCCGGCAGACAGGGAGACTGGCCACGAGGCAGACAGGGAGACTGGCCACGAAGCAGACAGGGAGATTGTTAACGAATCATGTGCCGGCAGACAGGGAGACTGGTCACGAGGCAGACAGGGAGACTGGCTACGAGGCAGACATGGAGACTGGCCACGAGGCAGATAGGGAGAATGGCCACGAGGCAGACAGGGAGACTGGCCACGAGGCAGACAGGGAGACTGACCACAAGGCAGACAGCGAGACTGACCACGAATTATGTGCCGGCAGACAGGGAGACTTGCCACAAGGCAGACAGGGAGAATGTCCATGAGGCAGACATGGAGACTGACCACGAATCATGTGCCGGCAGACAGGCAGACTGGCCACGAGGCAGACCCGGAGACTGGCCACGACGCAGACAGGGAGACTGGCCACGAGGCAGACAGGGAGACTGACCACAAGGCGGACACGGAGACTGGCCATGAAGCAGACAGGGAGATTGTCCACGAATCATGTGCCGGCAGACAGGGAGACTGGTCACGAGGCAGACAGGGAGACTGGCTACGAGGCAGACAGTGAGACTGGCAACGAGGCAGACAGGGAGACTGATCACGAGGCAGACAGGGAGACTGGCCACGAGGCAGACAGGGAGACTGACCACAAGGCAGACATGGAGACTGACCACGAATCATATGCAGGCAGACAGGGAGACTTGCCAAGAGGCAGACATGGAGACTGGCCACGAGGCAGATAGGGAGAATGACCACGAGACAGACAGGGAGACCGAGCACGACTCATGTGCTGTCAGACAGGGAGACTGATAGAGAATCATGTGCCGGCAGACAGAGAGACTGGTCACGAGGAAGATAAGAGGACAGGGCACGAGGCAGACAGGGAGACTGACCACGAATCATGTGCCGACAGACGGGAGATTGGCTACAAGGCAGACAGGGAGACTGGCCACGAGGCAGACAGGGAGACTGACCACAAGGCAGACAGCGAGACTGACCACGAATCATGTGCCGGCAGACAGGGAGACGGGCCACGAGGCAGACCGGGAGACTGGCCACGACGCAGACAGGGAGACTGGCCACGAGGCAGACAGGGAGACTGACCACAAGGCGGACACGGAGACTGGCCACGAAGCAGACAGGGAGATTGTCCACGAATCATGTGCCGGCAGACAGGGAGACTGGTCACGAGGCAGACAGGGAGACTGGCTACGAGGCAGACAGTGAGACTGGCAACGAGGCAGACAGGGAGACTGATCACAAGGCAGACAGGGAGACTGGCCACGAGGCAGACAGGGAGACTGACCACAAGGCAGACATGGAGACTGACCACGAATCATATGCAGGCAGACAGGGAGACTTGCCAAGAGGCAGACAGGGAGAATGACCACGAGACAGACACGAGACTGGCCACGAATCATGGGCTGTCAGACAGGGAGGCTGGCCACGAGGCAGATAGGGAGACTGGGCACGAGGCAGACAGGGAGACTGACCACGACTCATGTGCCGACAGACGGGAGCCTGGCTACGAGGCAGCCAGGCAGACTGGCCACGAGGCAGACAGGGAGACTGGCTACGAGGCAGACATGGAGACTGGCCACGAGGCAGATAGGGAGAATGACCACGAGACAGACAGGTAGACTGACCACGACTCATGTGCTGTCAGACAGGGAGACTGATAGAGAATCATGTGCCGGCAGACAGAGAGACTGGTCACGAGGAAGATAAGCAGACAGGGCACGAAGCAGACAGGGAGACTGACCACGAATCATGTCCCGACAGACGGGAGACTGGCTACGAGGCAGACAGGGAGACTGGCCACGAGGCAGATAGGGAGACTGACCACAAGGCAGACAGCGAGACTGACCACGAATTATGTGCCGGCAGACAGGGAGACTTGCCACAAGGCAGACAGGGAGAATGTCCATGAGGCAGACATGGAGACTGGCCACGAATCATGTGCCGGCAAACAGGGAGACTGGCCACGAGGCAGACCGGGAGACTGGCCACGACGCAGACAGGGAGACTGGCCACGAGGCAGACAGGGAGACCGACCACAAAGCGGACAGGGAGACTGGCCACGAAGCAGACAGAGAGATTGTCCACGAATCATGTGCCGGCAGACAGGGAGACTGGTCACGAGGCAGACAGGGAGACTGGCTACGAGGCAGACAGGGAGACTTGCCAAGAGGCAGACATGGAGACTGACCACGAATCATAGGCTGGCAGACAGGGAGACTTGCCAAGAGGCAGACAGGGAGAATGACCACGAGACAGACACGAGACTGACCCCGAATCATGGGCTGTCAGACAGGGAGGCTGGCCACGAGGCAGATAGGGAGACTGGCCACGAGGCAGACAGGGAGACTGACCACGACTCGTGTGCCGACAGACGGGAGCCTGGCTACGAGGCAGCCAGGGAGACTGACCACAAGGCAGACAGGGAGACTGGACACGAGGCAGACAGGAAGACGGACAACGAATCATGGGCTGTCAGACAGGGAGCCTGAGCACGAGGCGGACAGGGAGACTGACCACAATCCTGTGCCGGCAAAGAGAGAGTCTGGTCACGAGGCAGACTAGGAGACTGGCCACGAGGCAGACAGGGAGACTGACCACAAGGCAGACAGCGAGACTGACCACGAATTATGTGCCGGCAGACAGGGAGACTTGCCACAAGGCAGACAGGGAGAATGTCCATGAGGCAGACATGGAGACTGACCACGAATCATGTGCCGGCAGACAGGGAGACTGGCCACGAGGCAGACCCGGCGACTGGCCACGACGCAGACAGGGAGACTGGCCACGAGGCAGACAGGGAGACTGACCACAAAGCCGACAGGGAGACTGGTCACGAAGCAGACAGGGAGATTGTCCACGAATCACGTGGCGGCAGACAGGGAGACTGGTCACGAGGCAGACAGGGAGACTGGCTACGAGGCAGACAGGGAGACTGGCAACGAGGCAGACAGGGAGACTGATCACAAGGCAGACAGGGAGACTGGCCACGAGGCAGACAGGGAGACTGACCACAAGGCAGACATGGAGACTGACCACGAAATATGTGCCGGCAGACAGGGAGACTTGCCAAGAGGCAGACAGGGAGAATGACCACGAGACAGACAGGGAGACTGAACACGAATCATGTGCCGGCAGACAGAGAGACTGGTCATCAGGCAGACAGGGAGACTGGACACGATGCAGACAGAGACGGACCACAAGGCAGACAGGGAGACTGGACAGGAGGCAGACAGGGAGACGGACCACGAATCATGGGCTGTCAGAGAGGGAAACTTGCCACGAGGCAGACAGGGAGAATGACCACGAGACAGACACGAGACTGACAACGAATCATGGGCTGTCAGACAGGGAGGCTGGCCACGAGGCAGATAGGGAGAATGGCCACGAGGCAGACAGGGAGACTGACCACGACTCATGTGCCGACAGACGGGAGCCTGGCTACGAGGCAGCCAGGGAGACTGGCCACGAGGCAGACAGGGAGACTGACCACAAGGCAGACAGGGAGACTGGACACGAGGCAGACAGGAAGACGGACCACGAATCATGGGCTGTCAGACAGGGAGCCTGACCACGAGGCGGACAGGGAGACTGACCACAATCCTGTGCCGGCAGACAGAGAGTCTGGTCACGAGGCAGACAAGGAGACTGGCCCCGAGGCAGAGAGGGAGACTGATCGCAAGGCAGACAGGGAGACTGGCCACGAGGCAGACAGGGAGACTGGCCACAAGGCAGACATGGAGACTGGCCACGAATCATGTGCCGGCAGAGAGGGAAACTTGCCACGAGGCAGACAGGGAGAATGACCACGAGACAGACAGGGAGACTGACCACGAATCATGTGCCGGCAGACAGAGAGACTGGTCACGAGGGAGACTGGCCACGAGGCAGATAGGGAGACTGGACACGAGGCAGGGAGGGAGACTGGCCATGAGGCAGACAGGGAGACTGGTTACGAAGCAGATAGGGAGATTGTCCACGAATCATGTGCCGGCAGACAGGGAGACTGGCCACGAGGCAGACAGGGAGACTGGCCACGAAGCAGACAGGGAGATTGTTCACCCATAATGTGCCGGCAGACAGGGAGACTGGTCACGAGGCAGACAGGGAGACTGGATATGAGGCAGACATGGAGACTGGCCACGAGGCAGATAGGGAGAATGACCACGAGACAGACAGGGAGACTGACCACGACTCATGTGCTGTCAGACAGGGAGACTGATAGAGAATCATGTGCCGGCAGACAGAGAGATTGGTCACGAGGCAGATAGGGAGACTGGACACGAGGCAGACAGGGAGACTGGCCATGAGGCAGACAGGGAGACTGGCCACGAAGCAGATAGGGAGATTGTCCACGAATCATGTGCCGGCAGACAGGGAGATTGGCCACGAGGCAGACAGGGAGACTGGCTACGTAGCAGACTGGGAGATTGTTCACGAATCATGTGCCGGCAGACAGGGAAACTGGTCACGAGGCAGACAGGGAGACTGGATACGAGGCAGACATGGAGACTGGCTATGAGGCAGATAGGGAGAATGACGACGAGACAGACAGGGAGACTGACCACGACTCATGTTCTGTCAGACAGGGAGACTGATAGAGAATCATGTGCCGGCAGACAGAGAGACTGGTCACGAGGAAGATAAGGAGACAGGGCACGAGGCAGACAGGGAGACTGACCACGAATCATGTCCCGACAGACGGGAGACTGGCTACGAGGCAGACCCGGCGACTGGCCACGACGCAGACAGGGAGACTGGCCACGAGGCAGACAGGGAGAATGTCCATGAGGCAGACATGGAGACTGACCACGAATCATGTGCCGGCAGACAGGGAGACTGGCCACGAGGCAGACCCGGCGACTGGCCACGACGCAGACAGGGAGACTGGCCACGAGGCAGACAGGGAGACTGACCACAAAGCGGACAGGGAGACTGGCCACGAAGCAGACAGGGAGATTGTCCACGAATCACGTGGCGGCAGACAGGGAGACTGGTCACGAGGCAGACAAGGAGACTGACCACAAGGCAGACATGGGGACTGACCACGAAATATGTGCCGGCAGACACGGAGACTTGCCAAGAGGCAGACAGGGAGAATGACCACGAGACAGACAGGGAGACTGACCACGAATCATGTGCCGGCAGACAGAGAGACTGGTCACGAGCGAGACTGGCCACGACGCAGACAGGGAGACTGGCCACGACGCAGACAGGGAGACTGGCCACGAGGCAGACAGGGAGACTGACTACAAGGCGGTCACGGAGAGTGGCCACGAAGCAGACATGGAGATTGTCCACGAAACATGTGCCGGCAGACAGGGAGACTGGTCACGAGGCAGACAGGGAGACTTACCACGAATCATGGGCTGTCAGACAGGGAGACTGACCAAGAGGCAGACTGGGAGAATGACCACGAGACAGACAGGGAGACTGACCACGAATCATGTGCCGGCAGACAGGGCGATTGGCCACGAGGCAGACAGGGAGACTTACCACGAATCATGGGCTGTCAGACAGGGAGATTGGCCACGAGGCAGACAGGGAGACTGACCACGAATCATGGGCTGTCAGACAGGGAGACTGGCCACAAGGCAGATAGGGAGACTGGCCACGAGGCAGCCAGGGAGACTGACCACGACTCATGTGCCTACAGACGGGAGCCTGGCTACGATGCAGACAGGGAGACTGGACACGAGGCAGACAGGGAGACGGACCACAAGGCAGACAGGGAGACTGGACACGAGGCAGACAGGGAGACGGACCACGAATCATGGGCTGTCAGAAAGGGAAACTTGCCACGAGGCAGACAGGGAGAATGACCACGAGGCAGACAGGGAGACTGACCACGAGCCAGATAGGGAGACTGGACACGAGGCAGACAGGGAGACTGGCCACGAGGCAGACAGGGAGACTGACCACAAGGCAGACAGGGAGACTGGCCACGAAGCAGATAGGGCGATTGTCCACGAATCATGTGCCACCAGACAGGGAGACTGGCCACGAAGCAGACAGGGAGACTGGCCACGAAGCAGACAGGGAGACAGGGAGATTGTTCACGAATCATGTGCCGGCAGACAGGGAGACTGGTCACGAGGCAGACAGGGAGACTGGCTACGAGGCAGACATGGAGACTGGCCACGAGGCAGATAGGGAGAATGACCACGAGACAGACAGGGAGACCGAGCACGACTCATGTGCTGTCAGACAGGGAGACTGATAGAGAATCATTTGCCGGCAGACAGAGAGACTGGTCACGAGGAAGATAAGGGGACAGGGCACGAGGCAGACAGGGAGACTGACCACGAATCATGTGCCGACAGACGGGAGACTGGCTACGAGGCAGACAGGGAGACTGGCCACGAGGCAGACAGGGAGTCTGACCACAAGGCAGACAGCGGGACTGACCACGAATTATGTGCCGGCAGACAGGGAGACTTGCCACGAGGCAGACAGGGAGAATGGCCATGAGGCAGACATTGAGACTGACCACGAATCATGTGCCGGCAGACAGGGAGACTGGCCACGAGGCAGACCGGGAGACTGGCCACGACGCAGACAGGGAGACTGGCCACGAGGCAGACAGGGAGACTGACCACAAGGCGGACAGGGAGACTGGCCACGAAGCAGACAGGGAGATTGTCCACGAATCATGTGCCGGCAGACAGGGAGACTGGTCACGAGGCAGACAGGGAGACTGGCTACGAGGCAGACAGGGAGACTGGCAACGAGGCAGACAGGGAGACTGATCACAAGGCAGACAGGGAGACTGGCCACGAGGCAGATAGGGAGACTGACGACAAGGCAGACATGGAGACTGACCACGAATCATATGCTGGCAGACAGGGAGACTTGCCAAGAGGCAGACAGGGAGAATGACCACGAGACAGACAGGGAGACTGACCACGAATCATGGGCTGTCAGACAGGGAGCCTGACCACGATGCGGACAGGGAGACTGACCACAATCTTGTTCCGGCAGACAGAGAGTCTGGTCACGAGGCAGACAAGGAGACTGGCAACGAGGCAGAGAGGGAGACTGATCGCAAGGCAGACAGGGAGATTGGCCACGAGGCAGGCAGCGAGACTGGCCACAAGGCAGACATGGAGACTGGCCACGAATCATGTGCCGGCAGAGAGGGAAACTTGCCACGAGGCAGACAGGGAGAATGACCACGAGACAGACAGGGAGACTGACCACGAATCATGTGCCGGCAGACAGAGAGACTGGTCACGAGGGAGACTGGCCACGAGGCAGATAGGGAGACTGGCCATGAGGCAGACAGGGAGACTGGCCACGAAGCAGATAGGGAGATTGTCCACGAATCATGTGCCGGCAGACAGGGAGACTGGCCACGAGGCAGACAGGGAGACTGGCCACGAAGCAGACATGGATATTGTTCACGAATCATGTGCCGGCAGACAGGGAGACTGGTCACGAGGCAGACAGGGAGACTGGCTACGAGGCAGACATGGAGACTGGCCACGAGGCAGATAGGGAGAATGACCACGAGACAGACAGCGAGACTGACCACGACTCATGTGCTGTCAGACAGGGAGACTGATAGAGAATCATGTGCCGGCAGACAGAGAGACTGGTCACGAGGAAGATAAGGAGACAGGGCACGAGGCAGACAGCGAGACTGACCACGAATCATGTCCCGACAGACGGGAGACTGGCTAGGAGGCAGACAGGGAGACTGGCCACGAGGCAGACAGGGAGACTGACCACAAGGCAGACAGCGAGACTGACCACGAATTATGTGCCGGCAGACAGGGAGACTTGCCACGAGGCAGACAGGGAGAATGTCCATGAGGCAGACATGGAGACTGACCACGAATCATGTGCCGGCAGACAGGGAGACTGGCCACGGGCAGACCCGGAGACTGGCCACGACGCAGATAGGGAGACTGGACACGAGGCAGGGAGGGAGACTGTCCATGAGGCAGACAGGGAGACTGGCCACGAAGCAGATAGGGAGATTGTCCACGAATAATGTGCCGGCAGACAGGGAGACTGGCCACGAGGCAGACAGGGAGACTGGCCACGAAGCAGACAGGGAGATTGTTCACGAATCATGTGACGGCAGACAGGGAGACTGGTCACGAGGCAGACAGGGAGACTGGATACGAGGAGGACAGGGAGACTGACCACGAATCATGGGCTGTCAGACAGGGAGGCTGGCCACGAGGCAGATAGGGAGACTGACCACGAGGCAGACAGGGAGACTGACCACGACTCATGTGCCGACAGACGGGAGCCTGGCTACGAGGCAGACAGGGAGACTGGACACGAGGCAGACAGGGAGACGGACCACAAGGCAGACAGGGAGACTGGACAGGAGGCAGACAGGGAGACGGACCACGAATCATGGGCCGTCAGAAAGGGAAACTTGCCACGAGGTAGACAGGGAGAATGACCACGAGACAGACAGGGAGACAGACCACGAATCATGTGCCGGCAGACAGAGAGACTGGTCACGAGGGAGACTGGCCACGAGCCATATAGTGAGACTTGACACGAGTCAGACAGGGAGACTGGCCATGAGGCAGACAGGGAGACTGACCACAAGGCAGACAGGGAGACTAACCATGAGGCAGACAGGGAGACTGGCCACGAAGCAGATAGGGAGATTGTCCACGAATCATGTGCCGGCAGACAGGGAGACTGGCCACGAGGCAGACAGGGAGACTGGCCACGAAGAAGACAGGGAGATTGTTCACGAATCATGTGCCGGCAGACAGGGAGACTGGTCACGAGGCAGACAGGGAGACTGGCTACGAGGCAGACATGGAGACTGGCCACGAGGCAGATAGGAAGAATGACCACGAGACAGACAGGGAGACCGAGCACGACTCATGTGCTGTCAGACAGGGAGACTGATAGAGAATCATGTGCCGGCAGACAGAGAGACTGGTCACGAGGAAGATAAGGAGACAGGGCACGAGGCAGACAGGGAGACTGACCACGAATCATGAGCCGACAGACGGGAGACTGGCTACGAGGCAGACAGGGAGACTGGCCACGAGGCAGAAAGGGAGACTGACCACAAGGCAGACAGCGAGACTGACCACGAATTATGTGCCCGCAGACAGGGAGACTTGCCACGAGGCAGACAGGGAGAATGGCCATGAGGCAGACATGGAGACTGACCACTAATCATGTGCCGGCAGACAGGGAGACTGGCCACGAGGCAGACCGGGAGACTGGCCACGACGCAGACAGGGAGACTGGCCCCGAGGCAGACAGGGAGACTGACCACAAAGCGGACAGGGAGACTGGCCACGAAGCAGACAGGGAGATTGTCCACGAATCATGTGCCGGCAGACAGGGAGACTGGTCACGAGGCAGACAGGGAGACTGGCTACGAGGCAGAGAGGGAGACTGGCAACGAGGCAGACATGGAGACTGATCACAAGGCAGACAGGGAGACTGGCCAAGAGGCAGACAGGGAGACTGACCACGAATCATGTGCCGGCAGACAGAGAGACTGGTCACGAGGGAGACTGGCCACGAGGCAGATATGGAAACTGGACACGAGGCAGGGAGGGAGACTGGCCATGAGACAGACAGGGAGACTGGCCACGAAGCAGATAGGGAGATTGTTCACGAATCATGTGCCGGCAGACAGGGAGACTGGCCACGAGGCAGACAGGGAGACTGGCCACGAAGCAGACAGGGGGATTGTTCACGAATCATGTGCCGGCAGACAGGGAGACTGGTCACGAGGCCGACAGGGAGACTGGATACGAGGAGGACAGGGAGACTGACCACGAATCATGTGCCGACAGACGGGAGGCTGGCTACGAGGCAGACAGGGAGACTGGCCACGAGGCAGAAAGGGAGACTGCCCACAAGGCAGACAGCGAGACTGTCCACGAATTATGTGCCGGCAGACAGGGAGACTTGCCACAAGGCAGACACGGAGAATGTCAATGAGGCAGACATACAGACTGACCACGAATCATGTGCCGGCAGACAGGGAGACTGGCCACGAGGCAGACCCGGAGACTGGCCACGACGCATACAGGGAGACTGGCCACGAGGCACACATGGAGACTGACCACAAGGCGGACAGGGAGACTGGACAGGAGGCAGACAGGGAGATTGTCCACGAATCATGTGCCGGCAGACAGGGAGACTGGGTACGAGGCAGACAGTCAGACTGGCAACGAGGCAGACAGGGAGAATGACCACGAGACAGACAGGGAGACAGACCACGAATCATGTGCCGGCAGACAGAGAGACTGGTCACGAGGGAGACTGGCCACGAGCCATATAGTGAGACTTGACACGAGTCAGACAGGGAGACTGGCCATGAGGCAGACAGGGAGACTGACCACAAGGCAGACAGGGAGACTAACCATGAGGCAGACAGGGAGACTGGCCACGAAGCAGATAGGGAGATTGTCCACGAATCATGTGCCGGCAGACAGGGAGACTGGCCACGAGGCAGACAGGGAGACTGGCCACGAAAAAGACAGGGAGATTGTTCACGAATCATGTGCCGGCAGACAGGGAGACTGGTCACGAGGCAGACAGGGAGACTGGCTACGAGGCAGACAGGGAGACTGGCCACGAGGCAGATAGGGAGAATGACCACGAGACAGACAGGGAGACCGAGCACGACTCATGTGCTGTCAGACAGGGAGACTGATAGAGAATCATGTGCTGGCAGACAGAGAGACTGGTCACGAGGAAGATAAGGAGACAGGGCACGAGGCAGACAGGGAGACTGACCACGAATCATGAGCCGACAGACGGGAGACTGGCTACGAGGCAGACAGGGAGACTGGCCACGAGGCAGACAGGGAGACTGACCACAAGGCAGACAGCGAGACTGACCACGAATTATGTGCCGGCAGACAGGGAGACTGGCCACTAGGCAGACCGGGAGACTGGCCACGACGCAGACAGTGAGACTGGCCCCGAGGCAGACAGGGAGACTGACCACAAAGCGGACAGGGAGACTGGCCACGAAGCAGACAGGGAGATTGTCCACGAATCATGTGCCGGCAGACAGGGAGACTGGTCACGAGGCAGACAGGGAGACTGGCTACGAGGCAGAGAGGGAGACTGGCAACGAGGCAGACATGGAGACTGATCACAAGGCAGACAGGGAGACTGGCCACGAGGCAGACAGGGAGACTGCCCACGAATCATGTGCCGGCAGACAGAGAGACTGGTCACGAGGGAGACTGGCCACGAGGCAGATAGGGAGACTGGACACGAGGCAGGGAGGGAGACTGGCCATGAGACAGACAGGGAGACTGGCCACGAAGCAGATAGGGAGATTGTTCACGAATCATGTGCCGGCAGACAGGGAGACTGGCCACGAGGCAGACAGGGAGACTGGCCACGAAGCAGACAGGGGGATTGTTCACGAATCATGTGCCGGCAGACAGGGAGACTGGTCACGAGGCCGACAGGGAGACTGGCTATGAGGCAGACATGGAGACTGGCCACGAGGCAGATGGGGAGAATGACCACGAGACAGACAGGGAGACTGGCCACGACTCATGTGCTGTCAGACAGGGAGACTGATAGAGAATCATGTTCCGGCAGACAGAGAGACAGGGCACGAGGCAGACAGGGAGACTGACCACGAATCATGTGCCGACAGACGGGAGGCTGGCTACGAGGCAGACAGGGAGACTGGCCACGAGGCAGACAGGGAGACTGCCCACAAGGCAGACAGCGAGACTGACCACGAATTATGTGCCGGCAGACAGGGAGACTTGCCACAAGGCAGACAGGGAGAATGTCCATGAGGCAGACATACAGACTGACCACGAATCATGTGCCGGCAGACAGGGAGACTGGCCACGAGGCAGACCCGGAGACTGGCCACGACGCAGACAGGGAGACTGGCCACGAGGCACACAGGGAGACTGACCACAATGCGGACAGGGAGACTGGCCACGAAGCAGACAGGGAGATTGTCCACGAATCATGTGCCGGCAGACAGGGAGACTGGTCACGAGGCAGACAGGGAGACTGGGTACGAGTCAGACAGTCAGACTGGCAACGAGGCAGACAGGGAGACTGATCACAAGGCAGACAGGGAGACTGGCCACGAGGCAGACAGGGAGACTGACCACAAGGCAGACATGGAGACTGACCACGAATCATGTGCCGGCAGACAGGGAGACTTGCCAAGAGGCAGACAGGGAGAATGACCACGAGACAGACAGGGAGACTGACCACGAATCATGTGCCGGCAGACAGAGAGACTGGTCATGAGGCAGACGGGGAGACTGGCCACGAGGCAGATAGGGAGAATGACCACGAGACAGACAGAGAGACGGACCACGAATCATGTGCCGGCAGACAGAGAGACTGGTCACGAGGCAGACAAGGAGACTGGCCACGAGGCAGATAGGGAGACTGGCCACGAGGCAGACAGGGAGACTGACCACAAGGCAGACAGGGAGACTGACCACGAATCATGTGCCGGCAGACAATGAGACTTGCCACGAGGCAGACAGGGAGAATGACCACAAGGCAGACAGGGAGACTGACCACGAATCATGTGCCGGCAGACAGGGAGACTGGCCACGAGGCAGACAGTGCGACTGACCACGAATGATTGGCTGTCAGACAGGGAGACTGACCACGAGGCAGACAGGGAGACTGACCACGAATCATGTGCCGACAGACGGAGAGACTGATCACGAGGCAGACAGGGCGACTCGCCACGAGGAAGATAGGGAGACTGGCCACGAGGCAGACAGGGAGACTGACCACGAATCACGTGCCGACAGACTGGAGACTGGCTACGAGGCAGACAGAGAGACTGGCCACGAGGCAGACAGGGAGACTGACCACAAGGCAGACAGGGAGACTGACCACGAATCATGTGCCGGCAGACAGGGAGACTTGCCACGAGGCAGACAGGGAGAATGACCACGAGACAGACAGGGAGACTGACCACGAATCATGTGCCGGCAGACAGAGAGACTGGCCACGAGGCAGACAGGGAGACTGGCCACGAGGCAGATAGGGAGACTGGCCACGAGGCAGACAGTGATACTGACCACGAATTAAGGGCTGTCAGACAGGGAGACTGACCACGAGGCAGAAAGGGTGACTGAGCACGAATCATGTGGCGGCAGACAGAGAGACTGGTCACGAGGCGGACAGGGAGACTGGCCACGAGGCAGACAGGGAGACTGACCACGAATCATGTGCCTACAGACGGGAGACTGGCTACAAGGCAGACAGGGAGACTGGCTACGAGGCAGACAGGGAGACTGATCACAATGCAGACAGGTAGACTGACCACGAATCATGTGCCGGCAGACAGGGCGATTGGCCACGAGGCAGACTGACCACGCATCTTGGGCTGTCAGACAGGGAGACTGACCACGAGGCAGACAGGGAGACTGACCACGAATCATGGGCTGTCAGACAGGGAGACTGGCCACGAGGCAGATAGGGAGACTGGCCACGAGGCAGACAGGGAGACTGACCACGACTCATGTGCCGACAGACGGGAGCCTGGCTACGAGGCAGCCAGGGAGACTGACCACAAGGCAGACAGGGAGACTGACCATGAATCATGTGCCGGCAGACAGGGAGACTTGCCACGAGGCAGACAGGGAGAATGACCACGAGGCAAACAGGGAGACTGACCGCGAATCATGTTCCAGCAGACAGGGATTCTGGCCACGAGCCAGACAGGGAGACTGGCCACGAAGCAGACAGGGAGATTGTCCACGAATCATGTGCCGGCGGACAGGGAGACTGGCCACCAGACAGACAGGGAGACTGGCCAGGAGGCAGACAAACTAGTTAAGAGGATATTCATGGATATTCAAATACTCTCTGGCTAAAGTAAACAGCAAACAAATCATGTTTATAATTTCAACATCAGTCATTCTGTTCAAGTTCCCGTGATTGTTATTATTATTATTATTTTATCTTTTTTTAATAATAATAATACCGATAATACTGCCGATACTGGTGTGAGTATTGTTGTTCGTGCTGTCTTTCTCTGTCTGTCCGCCAGTCCGTCCTGTATCTGTCTGTCTGTCTGTCTATCTGGCTGGCTGGCTGGCTGGCTGGCTGGCTGGCTGGCTGGCTGGCTGGCTGGCTGGCTGGCTGGCTGGCTGGCTGGCTGACTCGCCGTCTGTCCATCCGCCCGTCTCTCCGAGGGAAATATTGCCAATCCTATGAGGTAGAATCATACGCACATACATTCATATTATGAGTGGCTAGCAGGATTTTTAGTTTGTTGTCAAAAGGTAAAGAATCGAAATCACGGAGGTCAATTAGTGCATATAGGAATACACATTTTCGTCAATAACTCTGCAATGCAAGACGGTAGAATCACCAAATTGGTAACACACATTCATATTGCGGTTGGCTAGAACGTACATTTTCTTTCGAGGCAACTGTTCAAATATCTAGGTCATCAGGTCACTAAATTTATCCCGAAATACTTTAGCCATAAATCGGGAAGTCAAGTATGTACGTAGCATCACCACATTTGGCACATCCATTCATGTTATAGGTGTCTAGAAGTTATATGTGTTTCAGGACAAAGCATCACATGTCACAGGGTGACAAAGTGCCACCTGGAATACACATTTTTGACCATAACTCTGAAATGCAATAAGGTAGAATCACCAGATTTACCACCCCGTCATATTGAGACAGTTTATCGTTGTTTTGAATTTTAGGTTAACCTGACAAGCCATGTAGGTCAGAGGTCCATAATTGCATTGTCATGACAGAGCGCAAAGGCGCGAGTCACCATCTCCCTCGAGTGCTTTCTAGTTATTATTATTATTATTATTATTATTATTATTATTATTATTATTATTATTATTATTATTATCATTATTATTATTATTATTATTATTATTATTATTATTATTATTATTATTATTATTTCAAGTTTCTATTTTGACTCGAAATATAAATACGCGCTTTCTTTCGTTATCTTCAAAGTGTACTGCTCGTGTTGATATATCCGCGGCTATTAGCTCTCTTCAATAATGAGGCGTGTTTCTCATTTGGACTGGTTTGAAGATTATAAATGGCCGCAGTGCCGTTGTTTTAGTTAATTCGTGTTGACATTCGGAATGCTAAACTATCGACTCAAGCATTTAAGATCATCGTGTTGTTTTTCGAATGGCTAAGTGATGCGTCCGAGGTCTAATTGAAATCCAGCTCGCTACCTACTATTAGTTCTGGTCCGCTTCACAAGCAAAATTATATACTCTCTCGAGACGCGCACGTGAAAGGCGCTCGAGATGGTTAGGGTAATTAAAGAGTTGGGATCAGACAGCAGTCACTTGGCGCGCGCCCACTTAAGTAGCGCTCTGGCTCGTCATGACACGCCATGATTGATCTCCTCTTTGTGCGCGCGTGCTACAAAGGGGCGAACTATTCTAACTGACAATTGTGGGCTTGTGTTACCAAAACTTCACTTAATTTATGCTGTCCGTTTGTGCACCCACACTCCATCCCCTCTTTTTTCGAGGGTCATTTCTAGCCATGGCTCACGTATCGCAGACATTTTCAACAGCTTATCCTGAATACATGGCTAGGCAAGGCAGCCGCTACACATGATCTATGAAGCGCACAACTTGTTGATTTTATCATTACAGCTCCCGCAAACAGCATTCGAGCGTCGCACGACAGTATTACACGCGCCTTACGCATGGGCGCAAACACCAATACAACTAGGGGAGTGGGGTGGGGGTTGGGGGTCTTTAGTTCCCTCCCACCTGGAAAAAAGGATCTTTAGAGCATATCGTTAGCCCCCACCCCACCCCACCCCACACGCAGAATCTTGGGCAGATTTATTTTGTATATTATCAGGCCCAAGTGCCTTTGTTGATTCTTCTATCCGGCTATTGTAATTTTATATGGGTGGCAAAAGCAATTTTCCACAAGTGCTGTTAAATAGGTTTTAATATTTAACAGCTGAATCGCTATACCATACTTCAGACAGCATAGTTATCTAACTTTGATTCTTTTACTCCTGTTCTGACATCTGACATTTATTACAGGTATGCCTGTTAGATAAACGTTTTCACTTCAAATTATTCACACTTAGAAATTTGTTTTAGTTTTCAGTGAAACTATTGATGAAAATGGCTCAATGGTTTGAGAATGATTTGATTGAAAGGTGTTGCTGCCAATGGACCTTTCCGGTTTTAGCTATGCCCCGCCCATCTCTAGCTAACCTCCACCCACACCTCGCTCGTGTTGGGATCGATCGATCTCTGAACACCATGACTATCAATTTCCAAAGAAACTACACAGGTAAGCTGCTGAATATTTTGAAGCTAAATTAGTTTCAAAATATTCATCAGCAAGTTTGCTAAATAGCAAAGAATTACAAAGACTTACAATTTATACAACGTGTCGGACCATTTGAGATTTGATGACGGTCTATATGGAACCTTTAGTGACGTAATGATTGTGACGTCATCATACACGCGATGAGCTTATTATGACGTCATACGAGGTCAGATGATGGATGGATGGTGTAGCACGGACCGACCGAACGGGTACTAACCGTCCCAGCAAAGACAAAACGTGTGGTGCGCATGTGCGCACGTCAGAGCTTCCCTGACAACACGTCTCGGAATTGGAAGCGAGTGCATGCCTATAGTGTAGCGAGTTGGTACTCGTAAAAACCTTTAATTACTTCATTCTCGTTGGTCTTGGTACCGATCAGCACCAGCTATATAGAACTTTTTATTATTTTAAAATCGGGCCAGAAATGGCTGAGTTATCCGCGAAAATCCCCGTAAATTATTTTTAAAATATTGCTTTTTGACGTCGTAATCGCGTTGATGCATAAACAGATCTAGAATGTTCTGTACACGTGATAAATACGTCACTGATCTAGCTGCACGCTGATTGGCTACTGCTCGTCCGCTGATTGGATGAGGCATTTGCCTCTGACGTCACGGGTAGTATAAAAGGGGTGAAAAACCGAGAATCAGGAGCATCACCAGCGTCGAAGCCGGCCCGTGCAGGACGACTGAACCATCAGGATAGACGTGTGCAAACCTACGGTGATTCCTATTTCATCCGGTGCCCTTCGGATTTCAGCTCATCCGCAGTGGTAAGGAGTCCTCAGCTTCCACAGTTTTTGGACACCCTCGGACGGCCATCCGAGAGTAATAAACTAAATTTAAAGTTATAACTCCCGCATCCGAACCTTCCTAAGGGAGTCCCGGGATGTAATTCTATGGAATGTAGAGCCGATGGTGATTCTTGGTGGTTGACTCCCCGGATCTGCCAACCACGCTGAAAAGTGGACTTCAATTTCCGCACTGCAAGTCGTGTGTGTTATAATTAACCTTTTGACCACAGTCTGGTGGAACTTTGCTAGGTGCGCAGCATGAGCTATGCGACGCATCCCGCACCGTGTGCCAGTTATTGCACTTGCTTAAAATTATATACAGCCCTCTCTGTTAATGGGCAAACTTCAACTTTCTTATTTCCGTCGCCGGATGGATAACTTTCCAACTTCCGTATAAATTATATACTAGCTGAGAGACTATCTAATAGACATTTCCTGAACTGCTCTGTATCACTGTCATGAGCGTGTACCGTGTCTACCCTGCCTGGAGAAGTCAGCTTGCAGAGCTCTGCCTGTGCAAATCAGCTTGCGGAAATCTGCCTGCAGAAATCTTTCGAGTTCCAGAGAACGTGTCGACTCACGCTATGAATATGGTAGTGCCTCAATTTCAGTAACATAGTAGCCTGTTCCGTACCGATGACTATTAGGTACTCAAGTAGCTATACTGTTGTATATCTAATTATTATTTCCGTATATGGTACTAATGACTAATAGGTACCTTCCCGGTCCATAATCCTGCTTTCTTGAGGTCACCTCGTAGCACGCTTAGCAGATTTATGCAATGACGTCCTTTCCTGGCTCTGTATTTGCTGGCTCCCAGTAGGGCGAGTTCCAAGGCTCTCTGTACTGGTGTGTCTAGTTGATATGTTTTGTTTATTTGTAAAAACTCTGGACCGCAGTATGCTAGGAAATACTAAACAGCAACACATATACCCGCATTACCTTATCCCGCCAACATCACTTTTACACTGAGGTCGCTGATCATGCTCTAATTGTTTGAGCCTGACATGCTACCGACTAAACTTTACTATTCAGCTCGAAGGATAAGTTAAAGTGGTTAGGGACAATTTCTTCGTTTAGAGACATACAGTGTACGCCTCTTTTCTGGTTGTTGTAGTAATGTAGCCCCGCACTCCAGCAAGGTTGTGTAAAATTGGCCAGTGACCTATAGGGCCTCATATATATATATATATATATATATATATATATATATATATATATATATATATATATATATATATATATATATATATATATATATATATATATATATATATATATATATATATATATATATATATATATATATATATATATATATATATATATATATATATATATATATATATATATATATATATATATATATATATATATATATATATATATATATATATATATATATATATATATATATATATATATATATATATATATATATATATATATCTCAAGTTATTGTCTCTTTCCACGATCCACCAGCCACTGGGCTTATTAATTGACTGGATTCCCCATCCGCACGTTGATCGGATCCGAGCCTGGGAAACTATCGGAGGTTCCGAGCGGTGATAGGTAAAGTGCTGATTTACATACACCTCCCCCATATCTTTGGATACTTGTTAGCTAGATAACCCCGCCAATGTAGGAAGCACTGCGAAAACATTTAGTTAGAAATATGTGTTAGTTAGTTTATATACCAGCCCGCAGTGCATATCTGGGCATATTGGAAATTAATCCTAACGACAGGTCAACTGTTAGATCCATAGGATCCGGTGACGGATGGGACGTGAATCTCCATCCAACTCATTGCAGCGTCTGGGTGAGATCTTGGAATCCGCCATGCACTCACGGGAAGGACGCTCGTGATCCTTGTGCTCGTGATCGTGATCGTGTCTCTCTATCCCCACCTAAATGACATGTTAGTGATAAAAAATTAGCTTGTGTGAAATCTAGCCATTGTCAAGGTAATGTTATATGTGGTTGCGGGACAAGGTAGCCGGATTTTCATCTAATTCGGAGGCCTTGTGTCGTAGCATGTATGCATGCTGTCCTTGGAGGTAAATCGGTGACCTGGGAATTCCTCGGAAATTGTTCGGTCCGTCTTCACATAGACCAGTATGCATCACATTAGTTATGGCTTCACTAGGATCTTCAGCACTTAGCACTTTCTGTTGAACAAAAGAGTGGCCCCTTTTTGCCAGCTCTTTTCCTCCTCTTCGGCGTTGAAGGCATTTTCCTATGACGGAGGCCCGCTCGAGGCACCTTCCTCTCGCAACAACAATATTTTCTTTGTGCGTGTTATTATTAGCTTAGATTAAGCTACCTAGTGACTTTGTTGCGGGTGTTTCTCTTGCGGGGATAACCCTGCGGATTCAAGGACCTGTGTGGTACCTCCAGCGACACCATGTGGAAAGGACACTGGATAGCTCTATATTGTGCTCATTTACTGTCAAACGAAACACGTTGTTTGTATAGTATATTAATATTTCTACTGTTTAATTATAATTGTTCCATATCCCTAAATTAGTATGGATGGACACACACCGGTGACACAAACAGTTGGGACGACACCATGTGGTTCAATTTCGGCGGCAATGGTCGCACGGGTCCCACTGGAACATCAGTGTTCCACTGGCTCTAGAAGTCGGTCTTTGTACTTCTCGGAGAGACGTGATACGGGATCCGCAACCCCGAGATCCGCAGCTAACCAGCACTCCCGAACATCGTGCACTTGCGGTGCGATGGGCAGAAACGTCATGGCGGACCAGTGCGTACCACCCCCCCCCCCCCATCCCCCGAGAGCTCCAATGCTCTGGAAAGGTGAATTGGACAAATGACATTCAGGCGTTAGTCTCAAACTAACCAGAAATAGTTACCCACCCAAACATGCTAAATCAGGTAAACAGGCTAATAAATAGTATCTGGTTAATACCAATATAGAGCAGCTATTATCAGCCGGAATTGTGCATTGCCATAGGCCTTTACAGCATTACATTGGTAAGTGGTGACGTCGCCATCTTCCAGCCTGTACTTGAAACTTAATTACCTTGCTGAACAGTGCAGTGCCTAACCATACATTTAAAGGATAACTAACCTCATCTCTTGATAGCTTTTCCTAATATTCCACTCATAAACTATGCCGGTAATTTTAAGCTTTTTATCATGCCGCTAAAGAGAAGATATTCAGGCTTTAGTAGCTAAATATTGGGACATCGCTACACCCGATGATGGTTGTCATAATTTACTTTTTAACCAATCATAAAAAAACCTAGCGTGTCTGCCTCAGTATACCCGCTCAGTCATATAGGTGCTATCTATAGTTTGACAAGGTCGTGTAAAAGCAACCATACAGGTAATCTGTTGAATGTTTTGAAACTAAATTGACTTGAAGTCGTTGCTGCCTTAGGCAGCATCAACTTCCAGTCAAATTGGTTCCAAAATATTCAACGGCATGAGTATTACATAGTAAAGAATGTAATGCATTGGCACTTACATGACATCACACACAATTGCTTGAGAAGGCAAAATGGCGGCGATCACTGTTCAACATTTACGCGATATTAGAAAGCGAATAATTGTGATAGAGATGATGGAATGTGACAGGATATGAATGATATGGAATCTATCAACCATAAGCTATCGGTGCTAAACAACATTTGAGATGAGATTATCATCTCTTTAAAACAAACACATGTATTGTAACCCGAGGAGTCATGTAAAAGTATGGGTTCTCTTTCTCTCATGATCGCTCTCAGTCTCTCTTTTTTGTCTTTATATTGGAGAGTTTTAGATTCATTTTACAGTGTACATAATTTTGTGACGATACCAGCAGTTAAGCTAACTTATAAATTGTTTAATATTGATTGTTATTTTCCCTGCGCCATATAATTATTAACTTATTTTACGTCATTTTCTAGCAGTTCAATCTCTTCTATTTGAAAAGTGTCCGTTTTGTTCAATGTTAGTAATGTCTTAGCGTATTGTTCCTCATATGTTGGTTATATGTCAAGATTTACATGGTAGGTGTTTTAATTATTAACTCAATTTAGGTTATGCTGAATTAATAATATGTAAACCATTGATTGTGCATAATGAAGTGTTATCTCAAAATATCAAAGTGTAATGTTTGTAATGCCCAATTACAGGTTAGGAAAAATTGTTTGAAAATTTCTAAGTGGAATGACTGGCTCTGTTATCTAGCCAAGTCAGTCTAGTGATAAATTTTCAAAAATAATCTACTTGGTAAGCAAGTGAACATTTCTCAAGGTTGCCGAGCACAATTTTAATCGCTTTAACCAATATAGTGTTAAAGGCCAAACAAAATGGATATGCAAAGCAGGTTTCTTGCATAATCCTGAATCATTTTTAAAATCTTACATATAAGTAATGCATTAGCAGCATTATATTACATAGGTTTGAAATTTTTATTAACATTTTAATGATCTATAGTGGTCGGAACTCGAAAGTAATGTCAATTTAAAGGCCACTAGACAACTATTTTTGAAAATTTATAACTGGAATGTCTGGCACTCTGGCTCCATAGCCAGGTCAGTCATTCCAGTGGCATATTTTCAAATCTTGTCATCTCGCCATCTAGGAATGGACATTTGCTAAGCAAAAACCTTGATTTTCTTGATGCATCTTGGCCAGCACTCGAGTGGAGGATGACAAATTAATCCTTTCATGAAGAAACTGGCCTCTGCAGTTATATTGAGGAATGTCCATTTGCAGGCCAAGAGAAGACGACTTTTGAATATTCTACCCCCTGAAATGACGTGCTCGGTTACCAAGCCTGTTATTTCAATGATAAACTTTAAAAAATAGCCTTCTTTTGGCTTGCAAATGGACATTCAATAAGCAAACAGTTTGACTTTCTTGACAAAATTTAAGCATTAAAGGGTTAAAATATATTGCAAACAATGTGCGGTTTACATCAATTAACGATTGTTGAAGTCGGATTCTTAGTTTCTCATTTCCTCTGTATGAACATGCTAAATGTTTGATAGTAAGCCTATTGGTGATTAAGTTTATCTTGCAATATCTCTCTACCAGGAAATATGTAAAAAAATATTTTTAATATAATACTTTGTTTCATGGGAAGGGAAATGGGAAGTGCGAAATGCTATTGAATAAAAATATTGTAAGATAATAAAAAGAGTACCACCAGTAACGAACCTTAAATGAGTTCGAATAATGTTTTAAACGCACATAACACTCTCATTTACTATCTTAATTAATACCGCCATTTTGCATGGCTGATATTGGATTGCCGTGCTGGATGACTAGCCTAGCTGCGTGTGTGAAAGATATTTTATTGCTAGGAATGTATGCTCAATATGCTCTATGGAATCATCACGTATCAGCATCATAGGTGTTCTTAAATACAACCAAACTAGGTATACTGACGACCCTCTAGTAGTAAAACTGTCAGCAGAGCAGAACGCGTTACGGCTGCGCATCTATCAAAGTAGCCAAAGTGAAGACCGCACCAAACTACGCCGGGAGCACAATAACATTCTATGCCACATTAGCGAACGCTTAAAAGATCTTGCTATTCAACAAGCAGACTCCCTAGCAGATGAAATCACTGCCACGGATGACTGTCACAAAGTGTTGCGGGCAGCCTGAGCCCTGAGGGTTACTGACTACACACCACCACTCACTGTACACAACTCTGAAGGACACTTTATCGGGACTGACCACGGAAAAGCCGAGGCGATTTGAGAATGCTTCAAGGAACAGTTCACTGACAACGATGATGAGCCCTTGCACCCATTCTCAGAAGATCCCAGGCCATTACAAACACCAATTAAAATAGCAGAAGTTGAGAAGGCGCTTAAAGCCCTGAAAAATGGGCGTGCATCTGGACCTGATGGGATGACAAATGAACAATTCAAATATGCAAGTGACATTATCTCAAAACCGATCACGCACCTAATCAATTCAGCTTTTATGCAACACCTTCCCATCGACCCTGTAGGCCAAAGCACCCTTATCGCACTACCCAAGCCTAAGAAGCCACCTGGCCCGCCAGCCAATCTGCGGCCCATTGTACTCCTCAATAGCATACGGAAAATCCTATCCAATTTTACTCGATGCCGCATCTGACACAAGATCGATGACTTCACCGGATCATGTCAAAGTGGCTTCAAACGTAGACGCAGCTGCGAAGACACTGTCTGGGCTCAACGCATGCGTGTGTTAGTAGTCATGTCCAACCACAGGGATTTTCACAAAATGGGCATTGACATGTCACGAGCCTTCGACACAATTAAACGCTCAAAGATCCTAGATGTACTACGCCAGGCCAGTTGCAGTGAGGATGAGCTACGACTAGTGAGACTACTGCTTGCAGACACCGAACTGAGAGTACGAGTCAAGTCAGTAAAGTCTGTAGAGTTTGAGACATCAATCGGCCCCCACAGGCAGATGGTCTATCTCCGGTACTCTTCACCTGTTAACTTGATGCCGCATTGAAATTTGTGCGGGAAAGTTCCACAAGCCCAAAACCCCTAGTGGCAGTACTGGATATGCTGCTAGAGATGGAATATGCTGACGATGTGGATTCATAGACGAGGAAAAGAAGCCCCTTGACGAACTTCTCCCAATAGCTGCAAGCAAACTAAAAATTGAGAATCTCTTTATGAATGAATCCAAACAGAGTTCACCCACATATACCTATCTACAAAGCTTGAAACTAAAGAAAATGACGACCCACTTTGTGGCGGCGAACCATGGAGGAAAAGTACAATCCTGGACTCACTACTTTGCAGTACTGCTGACATTGCTGCGCGCTGCGCCATGGGGAACATAGCTTTCCAGTCCTTGTAGAAGATATTTGATTCATAAGATAAGCATGCTACGGTTTTCTGTGCTGCTAGTGTTGGTTGTCATGCTGCTTGGTGTTGGTTCTGCGCCTGTTTGCTGATTGCATGAATCCGATGTTGCTGATTGCTGTGTTTTTAATGATTTGTCTTTGGATTTAGTCTGTGATTTAGTGTTGTGGCTCCTAGTCTGTGGTCTGTTCTCTATGACTGCCATGTTTGAGTATGATCTATGACAGGATAATTTTTATGGGGAGTAAATGGTTACAGTGTCATGACTCTCGGCGAGTAAAGCGTTAGTAAATTTAATTGTGCCCCTGGTGCTACATCGTGTTTTGTAATTTGGAAGTAAATGTGGGATATGGACGACAATAGAGATAATATGCTACCGTGTCTACAGATCTAGGGTGTAATTGATTATATCACCATGGCTCTAGCCACGGAGGGATTCCTAATCAAATATCTATGGATAGATGGAAGATAAATGGCTTTATTATCTGGCTCTCAGTGTGAAGGGTTAATAATTGTATATTGCTCTTCGCGTGAAAGGGTTAATAATTTTAACAACTATCTAGGATATATATCCAAAGAACAAATTCTTTTCTTGGACACATTGGTATATAAGGACAACACTCAGCTAAAATTAGACATTTACAGGAAGCCTACAGACAGACAACTGTACCTCCACAAACCTACAGACAGACAACAGTACCTCCACAAGCCTACAGACAGACAGCAGTACCTCCACAAGCTTTCACCCCACCTTGCAAACACGAAACGATCAATCATATACAGTCAATCACTCACTTATAACAGACCCGACCAGATTAGAACAACGGAGTCAAGAATTAGCAGATGCTTTCATGGATCGAGGTTACAAGAAACAAGAAATTATGGGCATCATTAAAAAACACAAAATATCACCAGAGAAAGCATTCTCTACAAGCAACCTAAACAGCTACAGACTACATCTCGACTAGCCTACGTACTACACTACCACCCAACACTGGGACACGTTTCAAAATCTATTAGAACATACTGGGAAATGTGCATGCTCTATGCCCCATTTTTCATGAGTACCCAGTAGTCGCATTCAAGAAAAACAAATCCATTTGAGACTACCTCGTCCACTCTAGTCTAGTGAAAATAAGAAACCCAGTTGCACCACCGAAGACTATAATGGAGACAATTTCACCCGAATTCAATTCTAGCTGTATAACCAAATGCAACAGCACTAACTGCATAGCTTGTAAACAATACATGAACACAGAAGACACATTCACAAGTTATGTTACAGGGAAACGCCACAAAATCATATCACAAATGAGCTACAGCACTACCAGCATTTTGACCTAATAGAATGTAAGCAATGCAGCTTACAGTACATAGGTGAAACTGTACAGCCCCGCAAGAAAAGTCTCAGTCAACACATTCATGCAATCAGACAAAACACAGATTCTAGAATCGCATAGCGCTTCAACGCACTACGCCACTCAGATAAGGACCCTAGTATGAGACCTATAGAAAAGATATAGACCTCCGTGCAGTTGATGCTATCTACTATCATGTTTGTAGCGTGAACTTTCGGATGCGGAAACAAATTCGCCAGCATTACCAAAGTGACAGTAAAAACACAAGCCCCATAAGTTGGGTAAGTGTGTCAATATTTCGCGTGAGGAAGCATTGCGAGAGAATGATGATGAACAGTCAATAATAGCAGACTTTATTGACCGAATGTCTAAGACATGTTCCGATCCATTTAGCCCAAAATATGCGTAAAAAGTCAACTGAACTTTTAGGAGATAGTGTAGTGATTACTAATATAAATGGTAAGCCTAATGTGGTACCATTTTGTACTTCGGCATCCAAAATATTTCAAAAGATTTATCACCATTCAAAAAGCCAAGAGCTCCCCAAAAGCAATATTTAAGAAGTATAAACAATTTTCCAAGGGCCCAGAAATATATGAACTTGATTTCAAAGCAGCCACAAAAATATTATTTTAATATTTCAAGGATAATTTGATTGGTTGTTGTTTCAGGTCCTCTGTTAATCTTGATCACTGAATGAGTGTGAATCATACCGTAATATACACCTGTGCAAAAGTTAAGCACCACCCTATTTTTACGCACATGCGAGGGTATATTCATGTGCTATGAAGAAAGCAATAGCATAAACATTTATGTACCCATCCATCTTAGTGCAAGAGGTAATAATGCAACTAGAGGAATGCTGATTATGATGGTGGGGAAACACTGTATGTTTTTGTTTGAACTTGAAAACGAGGCCTGAATATTGTTACGTTGACACAACTGACAACTATTGCCCTACAGTTGACACACGTGGCTAGATTGTCATTAATGGTGTCTGAAAACGAAGTTTAACATCTGTGCACGAGTTTGAGACTGTCATTATTAATACCGGGTATATCCACCTTGTGCCTGGATGACGGCCTGGACACGACGTCTCATGCTGGTCACCAACCGACTGATACGCCATTGTGGTATTCGTTGCCATTCAAGATGGAGTGCGTCTGTTAATTCCTGTAGGTTCTGCACAGGAGGATCCCTCCTTCTCACCATGTTTCCGAGAATGTCCCAGATATGCTCAATAGGGTTCATGTCAGGGCTCCATGCTGGCCATGGTAGGGTTTCGATGGCATTCTGGCGGAGGTATTCATGCACAGCTCTAGCAAGATGTGGTCGGGCGTTGTCATCCATGAATATAGGGTGGCTTCCAGGTGCATGATTTACAAAATGAGGGACCACAACTCTATCCAGTATGGAATCTTGATATCTTTGTCCATTTAGTGTTCCAGGTACAGTCAACAGATCCAGCTTACAATCAAATGAGATGCACCCCCATATCATAACGGAACATCCACCAAATGGAACTTCTTCCATGATGTTACGTTGGTCGTACGCCGTGCGTCTGGACCTCCATACACGAGTTCGACCATCTGTGGCATGAAGCAGGAACCGACTTTCATCGGACCAGTGTACCCGTCTCCAGGATCTCATGTTCCAGTGTCTTCTTTCGTTGCACCACCTCAGACGCTCCTCTTTGTGGTGTGCAGTGAGGAGAGGACGTCTGACAGGTCTCCTAGCTTTCATGCCAGCAGCATACAGTCTCCTTTTGACGGTAGACATTGACACTCTATTGCGCGTTTCCCATTGCTGGCTGAGCACTCTGCTGTTGGTGAATGGAGATCTCCTAACAAGGCGTACTAGGGCTCGATCATCATGGGCAGTAGTCTTCTTCGGTCTTCCAGATCTAGGCCTGTCCTTCACCTCGTTAGTTTGTCCATGTTTTGCAATCAAACGACTGATTACAGTATGGTTAATGTTCAGCTGTCTGCCAATCTCTCTGCATGACATACCAGTGGTATGCATGCCTATGATTTGCCATTTCACACGATCACTTAACCTTCGTCTTGCCATAGCGGTTCACAATCAAGAGCTAATTCTCTCTGTACAAATAAACCACGGTCATGAACACAAAATTCCTCATCTTGTCGCCTAAATCTGTATGTAATGTTCTACACCTCAAACTGGACTTTTACATAACTGAACACGTGTGCTGTTTCCCGCCACGCACGGACATCAAGCGGCGTGAAGTCATGCATGTATGTGCATTTCGTACTTGGAATTATGTCAGCTAACGCGGGGACAAAAAGTATGGCAGCCTAGTTGTACCATCATGTTTCTACGTTCTATTGTTTTTGCTGGTGCTTAACTTTTGCACAGGTGTATATAACACAATGACCATTTAATATAATAAATACTATTGAAAATTTGACAAATAAATTATTACGGCAACAACATCTAGCTAAAGTACTTTCCACATGTTCAATAATATTTCTTATTTATTTTACGTGCAGAAGCTGTTTTATAATGGACCTTTCCGGTTTTAGCTATCTCTAGCTAAGCTCCACCCACACCTCGCTCGTGTTGGGATCGATCGATCTCTGAACACCCTGACTATCAATTTCCAAAAATCTACACAGATAAACTGTTGAATATTTTGAAACTAATTTGACTGGTTGCTGTTGCTGCCACAGCGCCCAGTCAAATTAGTTTCAAAATATTCAACAACATGTTTATTAAATAGCAAAGAATTACAAAGACATACAATTCATACAACGTGTCGGACTGTTTGAGATTTGATGATGGTCTATATGGAACCCTTTGTGACGTAATGATTGTGACGTCATCATACACGCACCGGGCTGATTATGACGTCATACGAGGTCTGATGATGGATGGATACTCTGGAAAGGTGAATTAGGATTTTATATAGAGCGTTGGAAACATTGAAATCATTTCCAGAATATTAATGTTTCAACCAGGGGCTCAGACTAAAATTTAGGGTTTATGTGTCCATGGTGATCATTTTCATCACTGTTCTGAGTATTCCATTAATTTGCGTCATAAAGATTATCAAATTTTGCAATTTATAGTCAAACCTGTCTATCGCGGACACTCAAAGGACCACCAAAAGTCGTTTATAAAGACACTTGGTTTGTAAAATTAATAAGCCCCTTACCTGTCCATATCATTTGGATGGCGGTTCTTACAGACAGATGGTCTTCCGTCAACTCGTCTTTAAGAACTGCAATCTTGTGGCTCTAAAACCAGGTATCCGCTATATGAAGGTTTGACTGTAAAAGTTATTTGGCAAAAATTACTTAACAAGACACCATAATGGCGTCGTAGAATAGCTCTAATATGATTTCCGGACTCTTGACTATCAGTTTCCTGTTTACTTGTAATGACAGGTTTATGTGATCTAAACCCATCAATTGTGGGGGATAACTCGAGTGTCAATGTTAAAATGGGCACCAAATAGAATTAAACAAATTATACCCGTTCCGTTGTTTGGATTTTGTCTTATTTCGGAGTGACCACCTGAACAAGATAAAAGCAAAAACCCTTCTGTAGCTATCTGTCTCGATGGAGTGTCGATTATGCGACCGGCACTTCAGGTCTGACCACATGTCACTCAGTGATCGCACATATCACGTCATTCTCTCTTCTAGTCTGACCACATGTCACTCAGTGATCGCATACATCACGTCATTCTCTCCTCTAGTCTGGCCACGTGTCACACATTGGTCGTATATATCACGCCAGTCTCTCCTCTAGTCTGACCGCATTTCACTCAGTGATCGCATATATAACGTCAGTCTCTCCTCTAGTCTGACTGCATGTCATACAGTGACCTCAGATATCACGTCAGTCTCTCTTCTAGTCTGACCACATATCACACAGTGATTGCACATATCACACCAGTCTCTCCTCTAGTCTGACCGCATATCACACAGTGATTGCACATATCATGTCAGTCTCTCCTCTAGTCTGACCGCATGTCACACAGTGACCTCAGATATCACGTCAGTCTCTCCTCTAGTCTGACCGCATATCACACAGTGATTGCACATATCACGTCAGTCTCTCCTCTACTCTCACCACATGTCATACAGTGATTGCACATATCACGTCAGTCTCTCCTCTAGTCTGACCGCATGTCACACAGTGACCTCAGATATCACGTCAGTCTCTCCTCTAGTCTGACCGCATATCACACAGTGATTGCACATATCACGTCAGTCTCTCCTCTACTCTCACCGCATGTCATACAGTGATTGCACATATCACGTCAGTCTCTCCTCTAGTCTGACCGCATGTCACACAGTGACCTCAGATATCACGTCAGTCTCTCCTCTAGTCTGACTGCATATCACACAGTGATTGCATTTATCACGTCATTCTCTCCTCTAGTCTGACCGCATGTCATACAATGACCTCAGATACCACGTCGATATCTTATAAAAGCATCTTTCACTCAAATTAATGATTGCAGGCATATTGTTTGATTCACGAGTATAGTAGGGCGACTGGATTTCGCTTGCAGTATCCAGCTTCTTACCGAGATACGGCATAGTGCTTGTCCATGCTTGAAAGAGAACATGCCCAATTTGATGGAAGCAGTTGTTATTGCTGATGTACTCCTATTGTATCACTCAGTCATATGGTCGCTCGGTCGGCCAGTCAGATGGTCGGCCAGTCGGTCAGTCAGTAGGTCAGTTGGGCGGTCGCTCAGTCAGTCTGTTGGTCGGACAGATAGCCGGCCAGGGCGTGCTCTGTATATACATTGTATGGGGCTTGTTGTTAGGACGGAGTCTATATTACATTGTTAGGCCTTGTTACGAGGGCGTGGTCTGTAAATGCATTGTTGTTAGGGCGTGACCTATGTCCATTGTTAGGCCTTGTTACTAGGACGGGGTCCGTATGTACATTATTAGGCCTTGTTTCTAGGGCGGGGTCTGTATATAAATTGTTAGGGCGGGTTTAAGGGCATGGCCTACGTACATTGTTAGGCATTGTTACTAGGGCGGGGTCTGTATGCGTATTGTTGTGTTGTTAGACATTGTTACTAATGTGTGGTCTGTATGCCTGATTGTAGCACTTGTCAATATGGCACGGTCTGGTCTGTAGGTAGGGGCGAGACGACAGCAAGAAGCGAGAGAATGGAGTCATATATTTACAAACTTGATTTAGAGCTGAGATAAATGTGTAATGCTCTTGTTATGGCATTGGCGAGTAATATAGTTGTGTAAGATGTCAGCGCACACGTGACAAGAAAATCGCAAACTATGAACGCAAAACAACAAACAATTAGTTGTAGCTCGTTATGTTGTTGAAGACGAATGTTGCGTGACAACTGTTGCGCGTGTTTACGTGGTCTCAAGCACCACTTCACGTGATGTAAAGCCAGCCGCTCGTACAGCGACAGAGACAAATTACTCTCCTCTTCACTGCCCTCCTACCCTTGCATACCCCACTTAGAATATTTGTTCTTGAAGATATTTAAAAGTCTTACTCTACATTAATCATGTTCAGAGCAAACTCTCCCCAGCACTAGCCTGAGATTGTATGATCCTCGTCCATGTGCTCAGTAGTCATCGAAGGGGCCCATGTTGTATTTTTAGGACCAATAAATCCAGATTTCTTGGTCCGAATGCACATAGAAAGAATGATATTAATGCGCACTACACTTAGTACACATGCGTCATAAAATAGTTCGCATAACTGCGAATGCAAATTCAAATTCAATGCGAGTAGCTTTACAGTTATCATTTACAAAAGTACAAATATATACATGTCTGTCCTTGTTACAGCATAGATCTAAGACATAAACCATTAAATAAAACATTTTTTTACTGTAAATTACTGACACGAAGTTCATAGCTGGTGATGGTGATGGTGATGATGATGATGGTGATGGTGATGGTGATGGTGATGGTGATGGTGGTGATGGTGGTGGTGATGATGATGATGGTGATGATGGTGGTGATGATGATTGTGATGATGGTGGTGATGGTGATGGTGGTGATGGTCATGATGGTGGTGGTGGTGATGGTGATGGTGATGGTGGTGGTGGTGGTGGTGGTGGTGGTGGTGGTGGTGGTGATGGTGATGGTGATGGTGATGGTGATGGTGGTGATGGTGAGGGTGATGATGATGATGGTGGTGGTGGTGGTGGTGGTGATGATGGTGGTGATGATGATTGTGGTGATGGTCATGATGGTTATATGATTAAACGCACTGGCTCAGGATCTCCCAAGGTTGGGAGATATTTTTTATTTATTTTATTGTCCGAGATTTGTTATGTTTGTTTGATAGAGGCGGTATGGCCTATAAAATATGAATAATATATATCATTCATTCTGAAGGTTTTTGAAGAGTTAATTTCGAATTAACCAAGATGTCACGTAGATTGGAGTTTTTCTTAAAGGCTATCACTGGACGCAAATTGAGAGGTTCTTTCATTTTATCCTGCAATTTATGATATTCATCTTTCAAAATTTCAGAAATTTCAACATTTTTTCGATTGTATGTTAAACTGAATGGAATAATTTCACGTTGATCAGCAAGACCAGGGTCCACGTTTATGTCTCTCGGCCATTTTGTTTTCAGTTGCTTAATCCAAAATGATTCTCGAAGTTTTCTTTGTTTATCAGTTTCTTCGGCCGTAGCAGAAAGAGGCAGTTGCTCAATAGGCCTAATTTCAAAGTGTCTATCGACAGAATGACCAGGAAGATTGAAATGTTGAGCTACGTTGGTGTCCTCGTCGTGTCTAATATCGCAAAGGTGTCTAGTTGCTCGCCATCTTAAAGGACATTTTGTTTCACCGACATACTGCTTTTGGCATAATTTGCAAGATATTAAATAGATAACATTTTTAGAATCGCAATCTAAATTAGACTGAAGTTGGAATTTGCTTTTGTTCTGATAACTGACAAATGTTTTCTGATTAGGTAGATAGAGGTCCAATTTACACCTCTTCTTTCCACATTTCTGAGATTGTCCTACGCCTATAATCGGACGATTGTGACGAATTTTGGTAGGCTTTTGATCGGCAGCCTTATCAGTAATAGTTTCCAAATCATGTAAAGTTTCGGATTTTATTTTGCCCAAAAATCGTGTTTAATATCCCCTCGGTTTGAGGGCTTTAAATAAGGTGGAACACGCAGATTCAAAATTCTTTCTATCACTAGGATTTCGGTGAAATCGGATAATCTGTGATTTGACAATACCTTTAAAAGTATGAGGTGGATGGAAAGATTTCTTATGCAGTAGTTGATGGGAATCGGTGGGCTTAAAGAATACCTTGTAATCAAGAAACTCACTCGTGTTATAATTTACACCTTTGTAGAGAGTAACGTCTAAAAAGTCTACGGACGACTGGTCGATGTTGGCTTTAAGTTTGATGTGAGGATCGTGATTGTTAAAAATAGTGAAAAATTCATCAAACTCTTCCCTCGAATGATTCCAGATCATAAAAATATCATCGAGGTACCGGCGGTAAAATAAGGGCTGCTTAGGACATTTGTTAAGCGCATCTTCTTCCCACTCAGCTACATAGATGTTGGCAAAACTAGGACTAAAACGTTTACCCATAGCGCATCCACAGATTTGTTGGTAGATTTCGCCAGCGAATTCGAAATCATTGCCCTTTAAACTCAGCTCTAGGAGAGCTAATATTTCGCTAGTGGGCCTATTGTTATCAGGATATTTATCAAATGCTCTGCGAACAGAAGTCAAACCCCTTTCGATGTCAACGTTTGTGTACATAGCATCGATGTCGAGGGTTATCAAGAGTGAGTTTGGAGGAACAGAAATTTTGGAGACCTCGGATAGGAAATCCTCAGTGTTGTTCAAAAAGCTGAAATGTCTATTCGCAATTGGTTGTAGGTGGTAATCAATAATTTCACTAATTCGATAAGATTCAGAGCCGCAACCAGAGATAATAGGTCGACCCGGTGGTGTCAGATGGTCGGACCATGACTCAATAGGTTTATGATTTTTTGGCAAAAGGTAAAACGTACGTGGATTTGAATCTCGTTTAGCAGTAAGGTATTTAAACTGCTTTTTCGTTATGGCCTTGTTGTCAGCCATTTCTTGAAGGATTCCATTAAATTTATCACAATTATTTTGCCAGAGTGGTTCGTCTAATCTGCGGTAGTGTTTCAGATTACCGAGTTGCCGATGCCCTTCACGAATATAATTATCCTTACGCATTATTACAGTAGCAGATCCCTTGTCAGCAGGCTTTATAACGATGTCATTGTTTTTACGCAAACCTGTTAAGGCTAAACGTTCTTGATATGACAAATTTTGATGATTTTTAGGAAATTCTAACTTTTCAACACGCTCCTTGATAGCTTTTATACTATCAGGGATCGCAGGGTCAACCAACTTCGAGTTAGGTG
This sequence comes from Chaetoderma sp. LZ-2023a, assembly GCA_034401795.1. Classification (NCBI taxonomy): domain Eukaryota; kingdom Metazoa; phylum Mollusca; class Caudofoveata; order Chaetodermatida; family Chaetodermatidae; genus Chaetoderma; species Chaetoderma sp. LZ-2023a. Next base: position 142,429,186 of record CM067374.1, on the reverse strand, counting down.
CCCATCCAGTTTTTTCAACAAAAGGTAGAAAGTAGTTTTTCTTGGAATTTCGAAAAAAGTCTGCTAATTTTACACGGTGAGAAAATTCTTCAATTTCCCATAAGCCATTATCTAAAAGGGCATCTATGTCGACTTTTGGCCGTGGTGTTGGTACATATGTTAGACCGAGATTTAGCAAAGATCTTTCTGCTTCAGACAATGTAGAACCAGTTAGGTTAACGATATTACCACCCAGGCCAATTTCTGGCTGGTTAGTACTCTGACCCGTAGTTAGTTTAAATTAAGGTGCGATAACCAACTATTATACATCCTATTTGCAGTGCACTCAGTCCAGTGGATGTTGTCCTCAACCACCTGAAATTCAGACACAGGGAGTCTGGGAAGGATAGGGACCTTGGCCCTTAAGGCCGCTACACGGCTGTTAACGAATTGTATGTTTCGTTTCTGGGTTGTAGTCAGGTGCTTCGAATAATTTAGTTTGGCAAAGTGAACTTTAGCATTTGGAAATTTTGAACGCATGGTACTAAACAGATTCTCAATTCTTTGGGAGGTGTCATGCTGAAGTTCGTCCTTATCATTAATTCCGATGTTAAGGATGATACGCTGAGGTTGGAAGACCTCATTGTATTTTCTAACCATATTCCTAATGTGGTTTATCTTAGCACCTGGATAGATTGCTACCTGCATATCTGGATGAGGTGTCTGATTGATACGAGCTAAATTTGAAGACCCAATCAGCAGAATCTTCTTGTTCAGAGTAGGAAGGCGCCATTCATTCTTGTTATCCACCACGAACCGAAACTTATAGAAAGACCTATGCTCTTTGGGTGTAACCCTAGGCGTAGGTTTGGGCTTAGGTGTGGGCATAAATTTAGGTTGTGGTGGCATGGACCTCGGCGTCGACGATCTGGTCTTTTGACCAGGTCGGTCAGTAGCAGCTCTCTGTGGAAGGGGAGGAAACTCGACTGGGGACAGTGGTGAGACGGAAGAGGGATCTGACTGGGATCCACACGAGCAGACACTGACGGTGACCATTCTGGCAGTGGAATCAGGAGCGGATCCACCACAGGAGACTGCAGGGGGAACACTGGTGAGCACTGGTTATTCACCCGCTTAACTACTGGGGGACTCTCAGTGGGTGATCTATTCCGTTTCCGATTTGATTGTGGGATGACTGGTATGGTCAAGGCTGACCTTGCAGTCGGTGTGCCTGGTAGGGCCACAGAGGGCCCTGCAGTTGATGTTCCTGGTAAGGCCACAGGTGACCCTACAGGGGGTGTTGTACTATGGCAGGTTCTAAAATGCGGATCAAAAGGTCTGATGAAATCATAAAACTGATCAATTGATGAAGAATGAAACTTCCTGCCATAGTTATTTCGGGCCCAATTTATTGCTGTCGTCTTCGCGCTACCTAATTCTAAATTTGGTTTGGACTGAGCTTCGATGAGGAGCGACATAAGACGACCAAGCTGGAAATTATAGTGACTAATGTTAACCTGAAGTAAAGATATGGCCCATTTCAAATTTTCTACTAAGATGTCCTTACGGACCGCGGCCTTAGGCATCGCCGGTTTACAGAAGAAATTCTGTCTCTCTAACTCTGACACTTTCCAGCTCAATCCAGGAGGCAAACTGCCCCTACGTACATGAGCATTCAAGATGCCAAGGTGGTGAAAGCATTGTATAATCATGTAGTAACACTTGGTTAGTGCAGCCTGGGCAGACGGCGGGCGACTGTCGTTAGACCTCCTGTCATCCCGTCTTCTACTCTTGCTAACTCCAGCCATAATGTTACTAGTTAGATAATTCAATGTTTCGGCCACTAAAATCTACAAGAATACCAAAAATTTGAGGGGACCTAATGGAATCGTGAACCAAGGGAAGTCTATCGAATTACAAGCCTAACAAATTCTACAAGCGTATCAAAAACCTACCGCTGAAAAAAAGAAGGTTATGATTAAGCATGTTAATATTTAAATAATTAATATAAGCTATCAAAGGATAATTGTGTATATTACCAATAATCTTATGCACCGTCGTGAAGTGGGCGACCGGTTTCGACAAGGTTTGTCAGCTTCAGGCCACAGAACAAATTTGCCCGTCCACCAAAAATCTGTCTATTTATTAGAATTGATGGCCTTATGGATGTGGCTTAGATTAGTGTTCAATTGTACTTTGAAAATTTTAAATTTTATTCACATTAAAGATGTGGAATGCCACAGATGTTTAAAAAGTATTGGCTAAGTCCATTTACGTTGATTAAGTTCTAGGGTTGCTGAGTGAGCTTCCAGTAACACTCTCATGAATGAGTGGTGGTTGATCAAAGAGATCAAGCCATGCATATTAACCCGGTGAGCTCGATTCTGTTTATTCCGAAGGTGTCCCTTTCTGAACGAGGTTCTAGTATCACTCTGTTGATTGAGTGTTGGTTGATCAAAGGGATCACACAACTGTCATTAATCATTTGAACAGTGAACTATATTTCCAAATGTGTTAGTTTGACTTTGTTTGCAAGTCTTTTGAAGTCGAATTTAGGAAAAAACATTTTTAAATTTCTAACAATTAAATAATTGTCTATAAAATTTGGACTAATAGGATTCAAGTGTATTTGAAATGATCAATATGAATTTCGAGTTCCATCCATCCATCCATCCATCCATCCACCCATCCATCCATCCATCCATCCATCCATCCATCCATCCATCCATCCATCCATCCATCCATCCATCCATCCATCCACCAATGCATCCCACCATCCACCCACCCACCCACCTATCCATCCATCCACCAATACACCAATCCACCCATCCACTCATCCACCCATTCATCCACCCATTCACCCACGCATCCATCCACCCACCCGTCAATCCATCCATCCATCCATCCATCCACCCACCCATCCACCCTCCCATCCATCCATCCATCGACCCATCCATGCATCCATCCATTAATCCATCAATCCATCCAGTTAATGAAGGAAGGAGTGACAGAAGAAATATGAAGGAGGAAACGATGAAGGAAGGAAAGAAGGAACGAAGGAAGGAAGGAAGGAAGGAACGAAGGAAGGAACGAAGGAACGAAGGAAGGAACGAAGGAAGGAACGAAGGAAGGAACGAAGGAAGGAACGAAGGAAAGAGGGAGGATGGAGGGAGGGGGAGGAGGGAGTGAGAGATGGGGGGGGGGAGGAAGGAAGGAAAGAAGGAAGGAATGAATGGAGGCAGGAATGGAGGGTGGAATGGAGGGAGGGAGGGAGGAAGGGAGGGGGGAGGGAGGGAGGGAGGGAGGGCGGGAGGGATGGAGGGGGGAGGAAGGAAGGAAGGAAGTAAGGAAGGAAGGAAGGACGGACGGACGGAAGGGAGGGAGGACGGGAGGGAGGGAGGGAGGGAGGGAAGGAGGGGAGGAGGGAGGGAGGGAGGGAGGAAGGAAGGAAGGAAGGAAGGAAGGAAGGAATGAAATGATGAACGAATCAAACTATTATTAAGAAGACAGACTAAATTGATGGAATGATGGTTTGCCAGACAGATTTGCCACGACGGTATGGTGCAATAATTAGTGTGTTAATAAGACAATAAAACAATAGAACTGGCACTCGCTTGTAGGTGGTTATATGATTAAACACACTGGCTCAGGATCTCCCAAGGTTGGGAGATATTTTTTATTTATTTTATTGTCCGAGATTTGTTATGTTTGTTTGATAGAGGCGGTATGGCCTATAAAATATGAATAATATATATCATTCATTCTGACGGTTTTTGAAGAGTTAATTTCGATTTAACCAAGATGTCACGTAGATTGGAGATTTTCTTAAAGGCTATCACTGGACGACGCAAATTGAGAGGTTCTTTCATTTTATCCTGCAATTTATGATATTCATCTTTCAAAATTTCAGAAATTCAACATTTTTTCGATTGTATGTTAAACTGAATGGAATAATTTCACGCTGATCAGCAAGACCAGGGTCCACATTTATGCCTCTCGGACATTTTGTTTCCAGTTGCTTAATCCAAAATGATTCTCGAAGTTTTTTTTGTTTATCAGTTTTTTCGGCCGTAGCAGAAAGAGGCAGTTGCTCAATAGGCATAATTTCAAAGTGTCTATCGACAGAATGACCAGGAAGATTGAAATGTTGAGCTATGTTGGTGTCCTCGTCGTGTCTAAAATCGCAAAGGTGTCTAGTTGCTCGCCATCTTAAAGGGCATTTTGTTTCACCGACATACTGCTTTTGGCATAATTTGCAAGATATTAAATAGATAACATTTTTAGAATTTAGTTCATGTACCTCCGCTACACCAATACCTATCGCATCCGTCACATCGAATACGGTAGGGTGATGCTCTTCCACAAGAATGCTCCAGGGAGCCCGTGGCTGAACACGATAGGAGCAGCTCAGGACTGGGTGGCAGCAAGAGAGCAAGCCTGCCTCGACACAGACAATATCGATCGACCCAACACCAAGTGGGCTTTCGTTCGATCAGTCAGCGTTGAGGTCAGGGCTGTCATCGACCGCCAACCTCTGCTTGGAACAGGCCCCCTCCCAGACTGGCTACGACAGAAGAAGAGTATGACTGCCCTCGAAACCTACAGGGACAACATGTGTCTCTGGAGATGTCTAGCAGTCCACCGAGGAGCGAGAGCTGATAGAAGTACAGCTCCTGCACGAGAGCTTGCCACAGTCTTACGGCAAGACAGTACCTGATGTCCACAAGACCTCGCTGGATAAGCTGGACAAGGTAGAGTTCTTCGCCAAGATCGGGATTCACGTGTATGAACAAACTGAAGAGGGCACCTGGCACTTGATCAGGCAAGCGGCTCACTACCGTGACACCATGAACATTGGAGTGTGGGACCACCATGCCGTCTACATCAAGAACATCTCCAAACTGGCACATACACTAGTCTGCAGTCACTGTCAGCAGAGGTTTACACAGGCATGCAGTCTTCAACGCCACGCTGATCACTGTACAGGCGGCAAAACAAAAATCATGTGTCCTGACGAGAAGGTTGAGGCGCCACAGTCTGCGTATGAGAAAGCCTTCTATCCGCCCCAACCATCCAGTTCAGCAGCTACTCATTGGGTCGAGTATGAGTCGAGAAACATAGACATACACATACACATCATGTAGAGTGTGGGCACGGTGGCGAGCATTGGATCGTGGGTGCTCCTGTAGACGGTTATGATCCGACCACCAACACCGTTTACCAGTTCCATGGCTGTCACTGGCACAGGTGTCCACAACACCAGCTAGGTGAGGATGCTGAACAAAGATACCGCAAGACAGTCCTGAGAGAGGAGAAGCTGAGAGCATCTGGATGCACGCTTGTGGTACAGTGGGAGTGCTGTATAAAACGCTGTCCATGCGTCCCTAAACGAGTTCGGACTGTCCCATACCCACACTTCATAGTTTACGACTTCGAAGCACTCCTAGATGGTATCAAGACTCATCCTACAGAGACTCTCACGATCGAGAGTACTCACATACCTATCTCTGTGTCAGTTGGCTGCTCCTTAGAGGGTACCAGGAGTGAGCCCACTCACCTCTGCAATCCTAACCCCAAAGAACTGATCAGAGAGTTCATGCTGGTGATCCAACGGGTAGCATCTCTAATCCAGACAAGGGTTAGGGCACAGTACATACCGACAGACCTGGACAAGCTCCAAAAACAACAGCCACGACTGATCAATGAGTGGTGTGACCAAGTGCCTGTACTGGGGTTCAACTCTGTGTGGTATGACCTGAACCGCAGCAAGAAGTACTTTGTCGATGAGCTGACTGACAGTACACGGACAGTGAAAGTCGCCAAGAAATCTAGTCAGACCATGTTCCTCATAACACCTGAGCTACGGTTTCTCGATGTGCTGAACTACCTTGACCCAGGAGTCTCGTACGAGGTATGGGTCAAAGCTTACGGGTATACACAGCAGAAGAGCTGGCTCCCATATGAATGGTTTGATACACATGAGAAGCTCAACTATCCAGGGCTTCCTGACCACTCAGCATGGACATCTAAGCTCAATGGTGGCTACCTCTTGACGCGAACAGAGTGGGAACAATGTAACCAGACATTCAGCGAGCATGGAATGCAGACATTCGCTGACTGGCTGCGATACTACAATAACCTGGACATCAGTCCATTCATCGAAGCCCTTTGAGCGGATGCGGGAGTTCTACACAGAACAAGAAATAGACATCCTCAAAGACGCGGTGTCTCTCCCAGGTGTGTCACTGCAGTACCTCCTACGTGGAACCGCTCAGCACATGCTGGATGTTAGCCTCTACTCTCCGGGCAAGGAGGCCTACGAGATGCTGAAGGACGCGGTTGTTGGAGGGCACAGCATCATGTTCACCAGATACCACGAGGCAGGTGTGACACACATCCGCCAGAGTGAGCGTGTCTGCCAATGTCTACTCGGCTATGACACAAATGCTCTGTACCTGTCAACGATGGCCAAAGAGATGTTCTGTGGTAAGGAGACAGTGCGCCATTGGTCCAGTGCCAGTGGTGTAGCCTGCTTTAAGGAGGAGCTCCTAGCAGACTGCTGGTTTGGATTTGCTGAGGTGGATATAGAGGTCCCTAAGGCTCTGTGGGCAAAGTTCAAGGAAATGCCCTCACTCTTTTATAACTGCGAGATCACAGTAGAGGCTGTCTCGTCTGAGATGCAGGCATATCTAGAGCGTACAGGGCGGAAGCGACCGACCACCCAGAAGCTGGTCAGCGCCCTCTCCGGCAAGAAGTGGCTGCTGTATGCACAGACACTCAAGTGGTATATAACCCATGGTCTGGAGATCACTGCTGTATATCGCACCATAGACTATGAGGCCAAGCGCCCATTTGAGTGGTTCGTGGAGAATGTTACAGAGGCCTGCCGCTCGGGAGATGTAAAATAAGAGTCAAGCGCTCTTGGCAGATCTCTTCAAACTTCTCGGCCACAGTGCCTACGGGAAGCTCAGTGAGGCCCTAGAACGCCATAGCAACACCAGCTTCACGAAGGATGAACGCGTGGTAGACAAGACCCTGCGTAGTGCATGGTTCGAAGATCTTGAGGAGATCAGTGAGTCCTACGAGCTCCAGAGTCGCAAGCTGAGAATCACTATTCGAAGGCCCTTCCAGGTGGGGATAGCCGTTTATGAGCTCGTGAAGCTGCGAATGCTGGAGTTCTACTACTACTTCCTCGATCACTACGTAGCTCGTGACAGCTTTGAGTACCCGCAGATGGACACTGATTCCACGTATATCGCTATAGCAGGCTCCAACCTCGACGACGTCATTCGCCCTGAGATGCGAGTAGAGTACCAGGTTCAGAAGCGGGACTGGCTAGCTTGGGACAAATGTTCTAGACAGACTCCGGGACTGTTCAAGCTCGAGTTCGAAGGCTCTCATGGAATCTCTCTCTGCTCCAAATGCTACTACGTGGAGAGTGCAGCTGCAAGTAAGTGATCGTCTAAGGGAATGTCAAAGCGGCAGAATGAGGTGCCCTCAGGGTATGGTAACGTATGCGCAGAAAAAACCCAGACTCTCCGCTTACTATGATAAGCACCATGTGCTGCCAGATGGGGTCCATACCGAGCCCATCGAGTATCATGTTAGCACCCTAGGGGGTGGTAGCTGTGTGTCTTCAGGGACTAGCTGAAGCCAGGTAGTACAGTGTAGGCCGCCCCTCCGCCTCCACATACCTGTCAAGCCTGAGAACATCTATCGACCAGTTAGGATCTGTTGCACGACGTCGGCCGCCTTCCAGCTCACCAGGTTCATACAGGTACCGAACCAGAGCATCAGGTGGTAGCCACTCCTCTCCCTTATCCGCTCCTCTAGAGCTGTGACCAGCAGAGTGTCTGATAGCTTCTACTGGCTTCTTCCCAATTCGCCTGGCAACCTCGGCATTGGATCTGTCCACCACAGCAGACAGCCCTCTCACCCATACTCTAGAACGTTCACTCGGTACGGCCATTTCCTGGGCATATTGGTGTGGGAACAGTCTCTCTGCCAGTGTCCAATTCCACCGCTCAACGGTAGCCTGGGAATGGTGATGCCCTACCTCGTCTCGCCTAACTGCCACACTGTGTTTCCGCATGAGGGCTGCAGTCTTCCCTCTGAACTCCTTACCCTCATCCACCTGCAACAATTCCGGCCACTGGAGGGGATTCTGCGAAGCCTCGTAGACACCCTGGAATGCCTGGGCCTCCTGGCCAGCTGACTTGTCTGTGCGGGGTACTGCAGCCTTGTACCTGCTGGCGACATCGACGATGGTGAGGGCATACTTGTAGGTCCTACGACCAACCGAGTCGTGTGGAAGGAATAGAAAATCTGCCTGGTGAACTCTGTTCGGGACAGTTTCATCGAAATGGGCATGCCTGATGTGCCGTGGACGAGGTCTGTATATCTGCCACATCGCTCGGTGGTTGAGCCACTGGCTAACTGTCTCCAATGTGAAGTTGTGGCCCTTGCGACGTGCAGCCTCGAGTAGTTGAGCGGGTTCATGGTAATATCCACCATGCTGATAGTAGAGTTCCTCAAGAAATACGGTTGATAAACTCCCGGATTTCATCACTGACGTCCACCCCCATCCTGTCACGCACAGCCTGGATGAACTCTAAACAGATGAAAAGATGGCCGTCATTCATTTGACCATCACTGAAGACTTCCTCAAACACCTCCGTACACTGGCGTCTAATCTCTGCTGGATCCTCACTGAACAGTAGTTTACCGACCAACCCTCGGAAGTTAAGGGACTTGACAAGGTCGTACAGAGAGGCCATCCTTATATAGTATGGCTTAAATGTTCGGCGGCCCAGATGGCCGTGAGCGCTATGGCAACATATGGTAGCCAAGAGCCTGTGACTCCGAAGAATGTACCTACTCCTGAGGCGATGGCTGGTATGGCTTCAGAAATCTTCTCCACCCCATGGAGAGCATTGTTGGCGATCTTGCGGGCAGTCCCGCCAGCCTTCATTGTGAACAGAGCGATCAGAGCCCTGACTGCTGCCAGCGTACCGATAGAACCTTTTATGTAAGTGCAATAGATTCCTTTTGCTCTGTGCACTAGCCTGCGGGATTCAGGCACCCTCTCCGCTACATCATCATACTCACCCGCTGAGGGACCTATATAATAGCTTTAAACTGTAGTCTATAACATGGCATCCGCAATCTTGAATGCGGGCGTGTTTGCCTTAGCGAACTGGGGATTCAGCTTCGCCGACAAGAAGGCAGCAGAGGTCGAGCGTGAGCGTCATAACCAGGCGATGGAGAAGCTGTCTAAGGAGAAGTTTGAGTACAGCAAAGCCCTCGAGCATATGCGCCAGAGGGAGGCACGCCGACGCCAACTCCGAGCTCAGGTCAACCAGAGCCTCAAAGAGGCAGATGAGAGTCTCGATGAGTACAACGAGGCTGTAAAGATATCTGAGCCAATGCTCGACTATGAAGCATCGACAGGTCAGAAGACAGCAGAGCTTATAGTAGTGGTGGCAGCTGCAGTGGTGACGACAGGAGTCATGCTCTACGCACGCTCAAGCTGAATACCTGATGTGTTCGACATACATACCTTAGTATAGCCAAAGTAAAGTACTGTCACACCTAATGAGCTAGTCCCAGCTATGAGGTTTCTGATGTTGAAGCTGAGCCAGTTGCACTGATTATGTGGAATGTTCCTGCCCCCGATGTGGTGATGGCCCTCGAGTGCCGACTCGAGGTCATCGCTTCCACTGGGTAGTCGCAGAAGTGCATATGACTTAGTTTTTTCTGTCTGCAGAGTTGGCAGTCAGCCAGCTCGCATACCTCACCAAGAATATTGGTCCCAGCAACCACAAACTTGATGTCGTCTAGTTTATCCACCTGCTGGATTCCTCCTCCCTTCTAAACCAGGACTGCAACAGCGACACAGTCCGAGGCACCACGATGCAATGTCAGCTCTACCCATTGGTTAGCTGTGGCTTGGACCTGCTGGTGTTCTCGCTCCACATGCCCGATCCGCTGTTTGGAACCCGTTTGCTTCAGTTCCTGGTCATTCTCGTCATGCCAGACATGAAGTCTTGGAGCATTCATCGTCGCATCTGCGAGCTGCTCAGTGTACACCCGGAGGAACAGCCTATCCTGCATGGCAGCCGGATTCACGTGTGTGTTCTCGAGGAGGGTCAAGAGTGGAACTGCCACAGGCTTCTCGACACATGCCCGTAGTTCGAATTCCGTGAACCCCTCATTGCACCCCACAGCGTAATATCCCTTTCCCTTTGCATAGAAGGTTGGTCCACGAGACAGTTGACCTAGTACTCGGTACTCATCGTTCACATAGGTGGTGTCCACGGTGCTGTTGCTCTGAACGATCTCCCACCTGTTCAGAACCTGCGGGAGCTCTACCATCTGTTCTATTGTGCTCTGAAGCTTGAACTCGAGTGTCATGCTCTTGATCTCGTGGATCTGTGCCGAGATTTCAAAGTCAATGGACTTCCCAGCAGTGGACAAATAACTACTTCAGGGAGGAGGTCATCGTGTATACTGGGTCGAATGACCATCAGGCAGTCCTTCCGAGGCTCAGTGCGGTGCGATGTCACAGGTTCAATGGCCCCATCTGGATGTTGCACATACTGCAGCATGTTTAAGGTCTGGGTATATAGAGGGTTAAACGGCTGCTATGTTTGGTAAAGTTCTCCAGCAGATTATCTATAGGCAGCAGGACAAGTTTGCATGGTAGCCACGGCATGCAATGTCCCACTGTGACAGCGTCCGAGGATTTCGTGGCATTATCCACGAGCGAGCCAAGGTCTCACCTCCGTCTGATGCAGAGATACTGGCCGCCAGAGGGGAAGGAGCGCCAGCTCGTAGTACAAAAGAACTCCTGACTCGGATACTCTACCGGAAGTTTGACAGCACCCAGGGTAGGACACTCGACATACCTGTGGCCGAAACCAACAGTCCTGTTATTCTGGCTCTCCAAAAGGCGAGGGTCGACCCCAAAGATCTACTAATGGTCGGGAAGTGGGCTGCCGTATTTAGCCTCCATAACCAGGAAGAGCCAGAGATGCTGGATAGACTCCAGTCTGGAGCAAATAACTACTTCATGGAGGAGGTCAGTGCCGATGTAGCTGAGAGCCATGACACTGGTCATGCAGAAGGTACTCAGGAGGGGCTCAAAGTTGGCCGCAAGGAGGCTGTTGAGCACATCTTCAACGAAAGAGGGCGTAGGAAATTGGCCAGGAATCTGCCAGCATTTATGAAATTCCCAGATAACTACCAGGACTACCTCATCAAATCCGCTCGCTAGTCAGATGCTCGTCACGCATGGACAAAGTGGATCTTCCATGAGACGTTCCAGAAAAACGAGTCCTACCATCTAACCCTCAGTGGATAGTGTTTCAGCAACAGGCTTCTGACGAAGTTTCTCAAGCTTCTACCGAAGTTCCTCAAGCTTCTGACGAAGTTCCTCAAGCTTCTGACGAAGATTCTCAAGCATCTGACGAAGTAGCAGAGACCGCGGACGAAGTAGCGGAGACCGCGCAGCCTTGAAAAAAGTTACGGAAGCTGCGACAGTCTGTCAGCGATGACGCGTAGAGCATGCTAGTTTCCTAGCTGGATTCATCTTGTAGGTGAAGGTTTGTGCCTCTTCCAGAGATGGCTTGAAGTGTGAGAGCTCACCTGTCTCCTTGTTGCTGAAGATGAAGTGGTACAGCTCAGCTGCCCTATGCACACCTACGATAAAGTCCCCTTTGGTCTCCTTGAGGGTTAGCCTGTCTCGAGCAGGACACGTCCACACTTGGAGCTGAAGTATAGCAACCGGGCATTGTGGCGGATGTCTGGTGAGATCTCGCGGGTGTACTTCTGAAAGAGGATGAAGACAGTTATCTGTGTGTGCCGGATGCGCCTGGTGATGTTGCTGAGGTAGCTGACTGTCTTCTGGTCCATTGCACGGTCATCGATAACTAGCAAAAGTGGTTCTGTCAATCAGGCTGCCAGCAGCTTCTCCATCAGTGCTTGCAGGTTCTGCGTCTTGGTGATTGGGCCATTGTACCATTGCTCATTACGGTCAACCGCCTCAGCAGCGGAGTCAGACACCAGAAGAATGTATTGAGAGTGTAGATGTTCGGCCAGGAGAGCCTGCAGCAAGATGTTTTTCCGATGTCCTGACGGGGCAATGATCAGCACCACCTGGCCAGCATCGGCTGGCCTACTGTCGAATGGTACAGACATGCGTGCGGAGGATGGTTAGCACTTGGTCGGCAGTAGCCTCGTCTATATCTGGGAGACTAAGCGGCAGTACTTCCTGCACCAGCTCTTTCGCCTGCAGAGTGGGGAATCCTGCACCTCCGGCGGATACGAAAGAGGCGATGGAGGCGTCAAGCATGAAATCCCAGCAGCAGCAGAGAAGATGGCGTAGAAGACCTGTGTCATCACCCACAGTGTCTAGCACATCCAGTATCTGTATGACACATGCACGGGAAGCCATGACTCTCCTGTGGTCTTAAACGGCAAACCAAAGAACCCTGACGTCTTCACTTCTGGTAGCTGGAGGCTGGCGGTAGCACCTTTTTTGCCATCGACAGTGATATTGCTCAGGCCAATGGTGCCTACCCTGAGATTCTCTCCATCCTGTTGGAATGAGCTCCGTGGTTTCAGGAGATCCTTAACCAGGTCTTGTGCATAGGACTCAGCCATAACCTTGATGGCACCAGCCTCATCGACTCCGAGGATACCCCGCATCGTTGCCCTGTCTTTGATGCCCATACCTGTGTATACAGTCTTGGCCTTGTTAATGGCCGATTGTCCTACCGTATCAGTGTTCCCGATGAGATCTCAGGCTGGGATGGTACCTCGGATCTTCCGCGGGTCTCTCTTCTCATCGAAGTCTAGGAAGGAGATAGGGGCAACAGTGTCCTCTGAACCGAGGTGTGCCTCGCCTAAGTGAGCAAGATCGCATAGCTCTTTGCTTTCTAGGTCTATGAGTGACAGAGTCATAGTCAAATATACACTGCTTAAACCCACTAGTCATACCCGCAGTGAAATAGTTGGGCATAGGAGGACCACGCAGTCGGCCAAGGGAATAGGTAGCAGTGCTCAGGGTACTGGCGCTCCCTGCAGGGGCATGCCTTGTGGGTGGTCCACCATTCCCGGGCATTGGTGATCCTCAGTCCGTGTGCTCAACTATGGGCTACACACCACCATCCGGTATGCCATGCCTCATATGCTGCAGGGGTCTCGTGACCCATCTCTCACTAGAGGGGTTAAACATAGGCGACGATGATCTCTGCCAATGCACCCATTGCTAGCCCTAGAACCGCGGCCTCCATTAGTGTAACACGTTCACCCATGATCTTGGCAGCAACAGTGTATGAGGCATCACTGAGGGCAATCTTTGGGATGGGGGTGAGTTGTTCTGAGATAGTGCCCAGCCACCCCACTCACCACTGTAGCGAGGACAGCCGCAGTGGTGGCAGGAAGAACCTCATTTCCCCCTGTCATCTTCACCACGGCCACATTGGCCGCCAGGTTACTGGCGACATGGACTGCCAGAGGTTTTGTTTTCGTCAGTAACTTCTGTGTCTTGGTTTGCAGCAGGTTGTCCACCTTCTGAAGACTCGCCTGGCTCTCGGGCAGTTGCTTCATGATCTGTACCATTGATGTCATTGTTTAAGCACTGAGTATACAATGCTGTTAAATGTCTGCGTCCCCTGTCGAGAGATCTATTAAGATCTTCCCAGTCTGCATCTGCCAGTGTTAGTACTCAGGAATATTCATCTCTCTATTGAAACATCTTAAACATGTCCGGGCTCACGCTATGCGAGATGTACTATGAGGTCTTCCGAAGGGAGTTGAAGGACTACAAGAAGAAGACACCAGATGAGCTCGCTCAGCTCTCCAGTGCTGAGCAGACAGAGGAGCTGCCAGCTGTGAAGCTCTATCTAGGATTTGGTAAGGGGCAGATCTGCTTCCTCGAATACCTTATCATGGGTGGTAGTATCGTCGAGCAGCTCCTGCGAGCGAAATGTTTCTACAAGGATCGGGAGCATCTATCAGATGTGTTCTAGCAGTTGCAGATCTCCATGGCCTCACATGACTCGAGCTGAACAAGGCTCTGCGATACTACAAGCTGGAAAAAGGATGCGCTGTGGAGCCATCCAGCCCTTGCATGTGCATGTTGGCAGCGTGTATAGGGGCTGTAGGGCAGGCCAAGCTGGTTCAGTGTCTCACCGTGGTCCCCACCGCTACTGTAGAGATTCAGGATAGTCTTATAGCTGATTTGCTAGCGGTGAAGTAGGCTGATCCAGAGCGCCACGATAACTAGGCCTGACAACACTCATAGAGCTACCACGGGAAGCAGTGTTGTGTCGACTGGCTGCAGTGTCGGGGGCAGAGTTGCCATGGGAAGCGTCATGTCGACTGGCTGCAGTGTCAGGGTCGGAACGACTGTATGGCCCGTACTACACGTGGGTGCGTTGATAGCAGTGTTGAAGCCGAAGTGGACACTGGGGGAACTCCCCTCGACTATCATGTTGTCATATCCCCTGATTGGAAGTCCTCGATGTTCACGATCATGTTGCTCGGAATCAACCAGTGGTGTGGTGAAATAGCAATGTCAAGTTTGCGATGGGCCTTCTGCAATCCCTGCTGGAACTTAGGAATAAGACTACTGGGGTCTGCCACGATGATCATATCCTCAACGAGACTGATGAACATGGCCTGGATCTCTGCTCTGCTGACACCATCTATGGAATGACGCAGCTTGGTCTGTGTTGTAAGGAGGCAGTAGCACAGTGCTTCCAGAGACTGGTTGATCCAAACGATCCCTGCTGGTGTGAGGCCTGAGGTGGTGTGTGGGACAAAGTACTTCCACACATCTGGATAGTCCTGCCGCAAGCCAGTGATGTGCATATTTTGCACCAGCGCTCCAGGGTCGGAGTCTGGATTGAATGAGAATGTCGCTGTCTTCCAGTGGCCTACTCGTCGGGGTGTTCGATAGGGGAATCCTGAGTAGTCATGTCTCGGGTCACCGTACATAACCCCTAGGGCGCTGTTGTCACCACCATGCCACCGATAGTTTGGGTGAGCGCTGAACTCTCTCTCTCTCTCTGTAGTCTGCTGGCTGCTGAGATGCTATGACTGTTGAGCTGTGGGTAAAATTCGTTTGTCTCAGGAAGGCTTGCACCCAGCTCATGGAGGATTCGTCGCACCGTGAAGTACACGTGAAATCTGAGACAGCTGGCGATGAGCACAGCTTCAGGAGTACCAGAATAGGAGTGAAGCAGGGTGGAACTTACTCCACATCCTGCCGTGGCACACCACATGGCAAAGTTCAGCTGCTGATTCCAGTATGAGAGGCTTGGAGCAGCCATCCAAGTATGAGCTTGCTTCGCATCCTTGATGGTGATGGGGTGGTTGGTCAGTGGTCGTGGGTTTATGGAGAAGCTGGTTCGGGACCGTCCATCCACTGTGATGGAGAACGGTGTTAACTCTGGTATATCATCAAGTAGACCTCTCAGGCCAGTCAAGGGTGTACCCAGGAGGGGCGGTTGGCTCCGGATGACTGGTGTGAGGTTCACTGGGAAGGCCATCTATGCTGGTGTTCTTAAAGCTACCGTACAGGCAGCACACTATTTGTAGTTGTCTCGACTCCATAGACCGGCGGGGTGACCTTGCCGTAACATCTCGTTTTTTAGCTCCTCCATATCAACCCGCCCGCTGGAGCCTTTGAAGTATTGCTGTCGCACTTTAGGTTTCTCCATGCAGTACAGGGCTTGGACCTTCAATATATGATGGTACTCTTCATCTGTGACCTGGCCATCCTCGAGAGCTTTGCTGACAGACTTGTCGATAGTCTGTAGCATACTCTGTGCCAGTGTCACATACTTAGCATGCTTCTCCAGCCCCCTTATGATCTGCCGCTGCGATACTCACAAGCCCGTGGCCAAGACAGCGGTGGCTAGTGTCACGCCACCCAGCGGGATGGTGACGAGGGCACCCACCCCTGTAGCGAGAGTGGCCACAGCTGCCACACCCGCACTGGCTCAAATCACACCCGCAGCAGTGGTTGTACGCGTGAGGACATTGTATGCTCTCTTATATCACCTGCACATTCGGCTGTACTTTTCTGCCTCATGGACGGGGTTCTGCCTGATGGTATCTATCTGCTGGAGTCGCCAGCCGTGGATGGTACCACCCTCATCAGCAATCAGGGAGGGGTATAGTTCTGGTTGTTTCCGCCACTCTGATTTTGCCATAGTATATCTGGAGGCTTCAACCCGCATCACCTGCAGAATCTGCTCATGAGTCATAGAAGGGTTCATTTTGGAGAGCCCGGTGAACTGTACCAGCTTGCGGGTGTAGAGACAGACGTCTCTTAGACAGTGGTCATCCAGCACTATGTCGGGTGCCAGTAGCTTTCTGAGACATGACATCTGGACCTTCACCTTATCACCAAGATAGTAGGTCCGCCGCTAGAGGGCTTTCTTGGTCTTACACTCCTGTGCCACCTCCTCTTCCTACTGTATGACCTCTGGCTCATCCTCGTCTGAGACGATACCTGGCTCATCCTCGTCCGTGAAGACATCTGGCTCATCGTCGTATGTGAAGACATCTGGCTCATCGCCGTCTGTCAAGACTCCTGCATCCTGCTTACTCTTCTTCAGGAGGTCCTGCCAGTATTTGGAAGCTTCACTGTCCCTTCGCCTCCTTGCAATGCTCGCATTCTGTTGATACTGGCTCTCCCGCTGTAGTCGCTCTCCTTCTTGTTGCAATGTGAGCATCTGTTCGTTTTGTGCAGGGGTCTTTCATCATCTCGGCAAAGGTAAGATATTCCTGGTATGATATCATGTTGTTGTCAGGTCAAGGAGTAATAATAGTGTAAACTCTAAATGGGCGTCCGATATCCCATCCTTGCAGGCATATATGTTAATGGAGGGGCTGTCAAACAGGTGATTTACAGGTGTGAACAGGCTAGAACTGATAGCTTTCCATATGTTGCTGCTGGCACCTGGGAGATACTCTATCATGTCCCGGCCAACTTCTACCAGTGAGCTGCTGTGTGCACTGCCCGGAGGTTGATGTAGCACATTGTCGTGTATGTATGTTGTGGAAGAGGACCCATTCTACACGGTACTGTACCACCCGTCTCCCCTCTAGAGAGGTCGAGATTACGTTCTCACCACCGGATAGCAGCAGTCGGACAATCGGTATGGTTATATGTCTCATTTAAACCCCTCCTATAGCGTGCTATGGAACCCATATTTGCTCACTTGACTGGTCTTGCTGACCTCGCAGATGTGTACGCAGTTGATGCTGCCAAGGTAGAAGAGAGCGATGGCAAGTCATTCGCCCTACAGTACGAAGCAAGCTCAAAGGTATTCTCCCTCCGCCCTATTGGTGGTGATGGGGTGGAGCTGCTCACAGACCTCAAGGATGTGAGGAAGGAGCGCCTTGGTCGCAACATAGATGGCCACAAGATTGTGTTTTGGTACGATTTCCCGAAGAGGAAGTACATCCTCGAGCTGTTGATTGAGCTCTCGGATACAGAGGTGGCCGACATCAACACCCTAAATAGGGACCTCAGCTTTCATCTGGTCACACCCTATTCGAGTGGTGCCCCGCCGATGGCTCGTGGTGGCCTGCTATTGACCCTGGCAAAAAACCTGCAGTTCATATTTGAGAAGAATGAAGTGTGGTACCGTGCTGGACCTGGGGGTGACTGGCAAACATGGCTGCCCCTATATAGCCCTCCCACACTCATTGACATAGAGGTTACTCCCCTCTCCACTGTTGTGAAAAAGGATGGGACAGATCAAAAGCTCTACAATCGGGGATCATCCTTCCTCACCTACATAGGTGAAGGTGTCTCCCTGACGAGGGTGGGTCACCGGATCGGGGTTACAGGTGGAAAGCTCCTGCTGCGTCGTCCATTTGGTGCACCAGAAGAAGCTGTTACCCTCCAGGAGGGCACCCTACGGGTAGATGGGGTGTCACATGTCTCCAAAGTCAAGGGTGCTGTTAAACTGCTTCAGCGAGTCGGATTCACTAGCCCGCAAATGACTCATATAGTCCTAGAGCTACGTTTCTTAGCCGGCAGCAGAGTGAAGCAGCTAGCCCCTGCTCCTGAGGGGATGAAGATCACTATCGATCCGGATGGAACAGGGCTCGATCTGGCACAGATATTTCTCGAGTGGTTCACTCTGTTCAGTTTAACTCTTCATATATAGTCATGATTCTCATCATACTGCTCATGTTGGCGTCTACAGCAGTGGCACAGGGCGCTGAGACTGCCATGATATGGATGCCAAGTGGGCCCACTTCCGGGATGGCCATGCCTCTGGGTATGAAGGGATTAATCTATTTAACAACTAGGATAAAGTGATCTTAGGAGAATGGTTCAGGGCGCGAATTGGTTAATAAATTTAACAATTAGGATGACAGGCATAGAGAACAGAGCACAAACTAGGAGTCACAATACTAAATCGCAGCTATCCGCCAAAGACAACCCACTACAAACAACATCAGATCCATGCAATCAGCAAGGAGGCACATAACCAACACCAACATCAAGCAACCTGACAATCAACACTGACACCACAGTGAACCTTGCACCCGACCAAAACACAACCCAAGTGAATGCCATAGCAGGTACAGAGACAGTCAACACGAATGACGAACCAAGCCCAGAGACGATGCAGAGGCACACCTTCCTCACATATTCAGCAATAAGGAATTAGAATGTGCAGTTAAGAAAGCCCACGAAAACGATTTCCAGCAGTCCTAATTGCTTTTGCAAGGCAGGAGTAGAAGATGCAAATCACTTTCTTTTAAAATGTCCTTACTACACTATACAAAGACAGCACTTATTACACCAACTACATCTATATATTCCTTTGACAAGTGACTTGCTATGCAAAGGAAATACATCTCTATCCGTCCAGGAAAATGAATACATCTTCAAACAAGTTCAAAATTATATTCAAGCTACTGGCAGATTTTAACCTCATATATGTTCCCAACGTTTGATATGATGTACGAATAGTCCGTATTTTTATTGTCATGGTTACATGGTTAGGATACAAATGACTGTATAGATATACTATATACTTTAAATTTTTGCTTCCGCTGTCGTTACTGTTAAATGTTTATGATAGAAATGACTGCATAGATGTGCTATATACTGTAATGCTTTATTTCCGATGTCGTTACTGTGTATATAGTTCTTCCCGTACTCACAATTAATGTATTACTCTCCAATTGCAATATTATAGCAACTAAATACAATATAATTTTTGTTTTGAAAAGGTTCTTTTCTAAATGCTCATGAGTTAACCTTTAGGACCATATGCATATGGTAAGTCTTCAAGAAATAGGTTCATGCATGCTGCACTTTAGTGAGAACAAATTATAACACACGTTTTTCAGTAACATTATGCACATTTCACCCTGTTATCTATAACACTCAGAAGAATTAGATACGTTTGCCTCCACATATAATAAATATTTAAGGTAGTTTTAATCTGCATCAATTCTTCTTTCATTTGACACCTGACATCTCATGATACCTCTTTAATTGATGTAGTTATAGCAATTAGAAGATGACCACCTATGTACATTTTCGAAAATAGACCACCTTGTGAATCGCGACCTGTTTAATAGTCCACCAAATTATTGAAAAGATGCTTTTTGAGAATAAATTTAAATTATTTTCTCAAATTTTGATCAGTTAAATGTAAATAGTCATAACATTCCTTTAAAATACCTCTTTAAAATGAGTACACAGTGGAGGCTTATGTATAATGTATAGTGTTGTTGTAATCTAAATTTCCGCCTACAGCATTTTTTATTTCTGCTTTTAAATTTCTACTAGTGAAAGATGCTTAAGTGATATGGCAGTATAGTTGAAGTATGTTCTTGCCCAATATATTGGCTGTTAATTCTGTAAATATTTTATAAATAATCGGTTTGAAAATTCAATTTAAAGTGAAAAATGTGAACACAGAAAAATCGAGCATTAAAGTAGCTTGATTTCCACTTATTTCAATGTAATTTTTGTTAGTATTGTGCTTGCAGCTTGTTTAATAATCACATTTTTGATGACATTATACTTGCTATTGTTAACATATACCCTAAGAACTAACATATCAAAAATTTCAAATTTTGTCAAAAAATGCTCTGGAACCGAAAAAAGACCACTTCGTGAATCGCGTCCTACTCTATCCCCTTATGTCATAAATTGGGGCCAAAAACATAAGTAATTGGGAAACCCTCTTGTCGTTATATATAGCATATAAATACCAAATATCGATATTTGAGGACCTCCACACTCATACCCCACCCACCCCAGCACCACCCCCACAAAAAAGGTCAAATTACCTCCACCAATTGGCTCTAACTCGTCTGTCTTCTACTAACATCATGGCTCAGAATCTAATTATATCGAAGATGCCAAGCATGTGAAAATCACTTTTTTAAATAATAATATTTCCTCGTTTCAAGGCTGATTGCATGATGATACATAGAAACTGCACCAACAGCTCAAAGTTAAATTAGTTTCAAAATCGTCATCAAAATATTGCATACATCATAATAACGTTGTCATTTTGATCATTAGCAGGTTAACACGTTTGTGTTCTGGCATCCTCTACGTGCCGGATATTTGTTGCTACTAATAGTATATAACAGCTGATAACGGGCCCTATGCTTTGCTTGAATTATGTAAATTGTACTGACTCCATTTATTTTGTTTTGTTCAAAATTTGCATCTGTCCATGTGGAATGAAGAATGTATACAAGACGCTCACTAGATTGATTTAGTAAACCAGACACATGCATAGTCTATAAATTATGGACACGGACAAATTATTGCTGGCTATCAGGCAGTAAGTCATAGGAATCAGTGCACATCCTCCTGCTATTCAGAACAGAGAATATTCTTGAAACTTGTTGATGATTAGAGAAAGGTTCAGTGTAAATGTTTAAATGATCAGCAGCTGCTGACGTTCATCACATGTCCTGTAACGTTTTGCACTCATAAATATGGAGCTTACAAACTTATAACCGTTAGGCACAGTGGATAAACTTAGTGCATAATATTCATCGCTGTTATTATTATATTATTAATATAATCCTTACATTATAATCATCATTATCACCATTCATGTTGTTGTTGTTGTTGTTGTTGTTGTTGTTGTTGTTGTTGTTGTTGCTGTTGCTGCTGCTGCTGCCGCCGCCGCTTATGCTGCTACTGATGCTGCTGCTGATGCTGCTGTTGTTGTTGATGTCGTCGTCGTCGTCGTCGTCGTCGTCGGCGTCGTCGGCGTCGTCGGCGTCGTTGTTTCCGTTTCCTTTGTCGTTTTCGTTTCGGTTGTCGTAGCCATTGTCGTGGTTGTTGTCGTTGATGTTGCTGTTGATTGTTTCTGATGATGTTGTTGTTGTTGCTGTTGTTGCTGCTGCTGTTGTTGTTATTGTTGTTGTTGTTGTTGTTGTTGTTGTTGTCGATGCTGCTGTTGTTGTTGTTGTTGTTGTTGTTGTTGTTGCTGCTGCTGCTGCTGTTGCTGCTGCTGCTGCTGTTACTGCTGCTGTCGTTGACGTTGTGTTGATGTTGGTGTTGATGTTCCTGTTGTCATTGTAATTTACGTTGTCGTTGTCGTTGTCGTCAATGTCGTTGCTGTTGTTGCTGCTGATGTTACTGCTGCTGTCGTTGATATTGATCTTGCTGTTGTTGTCGTTGTCGTTGTCCGTGTCGTTGATGTTGTTGCCGGCCTATTTACGTGGTGGGCCACTGCTTAGCGTGCATGCGACCTTACCCAGCGACCATGGTTCATATCTCTGTACATGGCTCTCTCGCTTTGGTTGGAAACATAGACAATCTCCTATCGCCTCATATCGTCCTCCCCGCATCTCTCTCTCTCTCTCTCTCTCTCTCTCTCTCTCTCTCTCTCTCTCTCTCTCTCTCTCTCTCTCTCTCTCTCTCTCTCTCTCTCTCTCTCTCTCTCTCTCTCTCTCTCTCTCTCTCTCTCTCTCTCTCTCTCTCTCTCTCTCTCTCTCTCTCTCTCTCTCTCTCTCTCTCTCTCTCTCTGATCCTGACCGATATCGTCAGAAGTTTTCTATCTGGGGAACAATTTCCTAACCATGTTGATATTCCAGCCGGCTGGTGTGTGCGTGTCTGTGCTTTAGCCCCACACGGGGGGGGGGGGATCTGGTGGCTCTTGATTTCTGGTCATTGTACCCCTGCATCCTAGTGTCTTCTTCTTCTTCTTTTCGATCGCTGGTATCACACTTGGAGAGCCATTCTCAAGATGAAATCTGTGGTTTTCTGCAGTTCTTCCACATGCCCATACAGCTTTTCAAGAAAAGAGGGGTTGGCTCTCAGCAGCTGATACGTACTGCAACATTGAAGTATGTGCTCTGTGGTCTGTTCTGCTTCTCCACAAGGACAAGCGGGTGATGTCGTAAGCTGGAACCGCCTGTACATGTGTTGGTTTAGTCTGGTATGTCCAGTTCTGAGACGAAAAATGGTCACTTGCTCTGGCCTTGAGAGATGATGGTAGGCATCTTCTGATTGAGGTGTTCTATAGAGTGACTTGATGATAGTCTTCATCTGTGTATGTGTAACCATGTTTTCTGTCTGATTCTCTTATGCACCCACCTTTGCCATCTTGTCTGCTTCCTCATTTCCTTGGACTCCACAGTGTGAGGGGATCCACTGCAATGCTATCCGAAAGCATTTGATGGTTTGTAGTGCTTCTTCAAGTTGTGGCAGCTTACCTTTGGTGTACCCGGTTTATTTCGAAATTTGGGTACTATTTAGGTGAGGTCTTTTGAGTAGTGGTTGAATCCATCCATGGTTGGGTTTCAATCGAAATGTCTAGCCTCTAATTGATTGAGCCACCAGATAGTAACACATGTAAATTGCACATTTATCTCTGAACATTGAAATTATTGAAAGCCACCAGTCTATATGTGACAAATAAATTTGCACATTTATCTCTGAGCATTGAGAAATTATTGTCTGGTAAATATTAATCAGCCCATCAGCAGTCATACATAACAAGGATTTTATTCAGTCAGTCAGTAGTCATGCATAACAAGGATTTTATTTTCACATCCAGGATCTATCATGGATAAAATACAGGTTATCAGCTAGAAATCTAGATCATTTTTCCAGTGCATATGTGGCTGAGATAGCTAATATGTTATATATTTTTATATTTTTTGAATCACACTTAAAAATTGGTGGTTCAAATCTCGCTATAAAAGTTTATTTGTGATTTATTCTCTTGATAAATGAAACCTGATGCCACTATTCTACTTTTTAATGCATCAGTAGCAAACACCAATACTATTATTACTAATAGGCCTAGTAAATGTAAACAATAAAAAAGTATTGCCAGATGGTAGAGCAGAGTATCCTCAGTTGTTTTAAGCCTCATTTAAATCACTACTAAAAACATATATTTTCCAAAGAGCATTCTAAATTTTGTAAAGCACTTTTGAGCAATTCAGTTTGGAATTGGCGCTATATAAATCCGACATACATACATACATACATACATCATGGTTATGTATCACAGTATACTGAGTACTGGACGTGCTCGTCGAACACACAGTCCAATTAGAGATACGCCTCCTCAGTTTTTATAAGCCTCAACATCATGGTTACTGTATCACAGCTTCTGGCGCTCTAAGGCCAACAAAGCCGAGCTGCTCCAGATGATTGGACAGGCCCATGCTGAGAAGTCACATTTGCGACTCTCCTGAGCACAAAACACGGGGATGCTCCCCGCATTCACCAGAGGTGATCCAGGGAACCCTCATAAGAAAGCACAATGCCACTGCGATCTTAGGCAGGTGGATAAAGAGACAACTGTCACTTTACGAGTCAAGGCTGTAGCAACTCGGATGGCAAACCATCCACTAGAGCACATACCTCTTCTATGGAGAATCGGAAGATGGGTGATGAGGGGACCCTTAGCCTGGAGTATGAGGCGAGAAGGTCAGCATATTCTAGATCAGCGCCCTGGTGAGAGGGAAACAGAGGAGAGAGGATGGCGAACAGTATGCTGGACAGTCTTCAGAAGGCTAGAAGGAGACATTACAGGTCATGGAGAAGATCCAGACATACAGAATGCCTTCTACCTCCGGTATTCCTATACCTAACGAATTCGCCACATCGAGGATGGAAGGGTGAAGCACTTCCACAAGAATTCTCCAGGTAGTCTCTAGATGAATACACTAAGAGCGGTCCAGACCTGGTGGTGGTCAGAGAGCAAGCCCGCCTCAATCCTGACAATATTGATCGACCCAACACCAAGTTGGCCTTCGTCCGATCAATCAACATTGAGGTCAAAGCTGTCATTGACCACCAGCCCTTACTAGGGACTGGACCACTCTCAGTTTGGCTATGACAGAAGAAGAGTATGGCAGCACTTGACACCTACAAGGACAATCTGTGTCTCTGGAGATGTTTAGCAGTCTACCAGGGAGTGGGGCCAGATAGAAGTACAGCTCTTGCATGAGAGCTTGCCAAGCAGGACTAGAACAGAACTATGATCGATGTGCCACGAACCTCACTGGATCAGCTGGGCAAGGTAGAGATCTTTGCGAAGACCGGGATTCACACTTATGAACCTACTGAAAGGGTAGCTGGCATCTGATCAGGAAACCTACTCACTATCCCTGCATTATGACAATAGGAGTATACGACCACCATGCATTCTTCATTAAGGACATCTCCAAGCTGGCTCAGACTTTCATCTGTGGACAATCTCAACAGCAGTTCACCCAATCATGTAGACTCCAACGTCACACTGACTGCTGTATAGGTGGAAAAAGAACCATCGAGTGCCCTGGGGAGAAAGTAGAGGCATCGCAGTCAGCATACGAGAAGGCCTTCTATCCACGCCAACCAGCCACTCATTGGATTGAGTATGAGTTGAGAAGCCAAGGAACTCACATACATCATGCAAAGTGTGGCCACGGTGGCAAGCATTAAATCGAGGGTGCTCCTGTAGATGGTTATGATTCGACAACCAACACCATTTACCCGTTCCATGGCTGTCACTGGCACGGATGTCCACAACACAAGCGAGGTGAGGATGCCGAACAAAGATACCGCAAGACAGTCATGAGAGATGACAAGCTGGGAACATCTGGATGCACGCTTGTGGTACAGTGGGAGCACTGCATAAAACGTTGTCCAAAAGTCCCCACATAGGTGTGGACAGTACCATACCCACACGTCATTGTCTATGACTTTGAAGTGCTCCTAGACGGTATCAACACCCATCCAATGGAAACTCTCATGATCGAGAGTACCCACATACCTATCTCAGTGTCAGTTGACTGCTCCTTAGATGGCAGCATGAGCGACCCAACTCACCTCTGCAATGCTGACCCCAATGTGCTAATCTCAGAGCTCATGAATGAGATCCAATGACAATCATACCGAATCCAGACACATGTCCGTGCACAGTATCTACCCGCAGACTTGGAAAAGTTGCCAAAACACAAGCGGTGACTTATCAACGAGTGGTGTGACCAAGTGCCTGCGCTCAGGTTCAATTCTGGCTAGTATGACCTGAACCGCATGAAGAAGTACTTTGTGGATGAGCTCACAGCCTCGGCAGGCACAGGGAAAGTCGCCAAGAAAGCTAGCCAGGCAATGTTCCTCATCACACCTGAGCTCAGGTTTCTCGATGTGCCGAACTACCTTGGTCCCAGTGTCTTCTACAAGGTGTGGATCAAAGCCTACGGGTGTACACAGCAGAAAAGCTGGTTCCCGTATTAATGGTTTGACATGCCTGAGAAGTTCGACTATCCGGGGCCCCCAAACTACCCAGCATGATGGTCTAAGCTCAAGGGTGGCCACCTCCTGAAGCTGTCAGAATAGAAGCAATGTAAGCAGACCTTCAGAGAGCAAGGGATGTGGACATTCATGGACTGGCTGCGATACTCCAATAACATTCATCGAAGCCCTAGAGTGGATGCAACAGTTCTACACAGAACACGGTATATACATCCTGAAAGATGCTGTATCCCTCCGGGGGTGGTGGGTGGGGGGGGGGGGCTGTCACTACAATATCCACTTCACGGAACCACTCAGCACATGCCAGATGTTTGCCTCAATGTTGTCGGCGGACCCAGCATCGTATTCACAAGACACCATGAGTCTGGTCTGAGCCGAATTCCCCAAGGCGAGCATGTCTGCCAATGTCTCCTAGGCTATGATGTGAATGCCCTGTACCTGTTTACAATGGCCCAAGAGATGTCATGCAGTAAAGAGACAATGCAGCAGTGGTCTGGCACTAGCGATGTAGAATGCTTTAAGGAGATTCCCCTAGCAGATCACTGGTTTGGGTTCGCTGAGGTGGGCATAGAGGTGCCCAAGGCCCTGTGGACGAAGCTCTACAACTGCACACTCCTGGTAGAGGCAGTATCTCCTGAGATGCTCACATACCTTGAGAAAATGGGTTGGAACCATCCCACCACCCCCAAGCTGGTCTGTGCCCTCTCTGGTAAGAAGAGGCTTTTGTACCCCCCCCCCCCACACACTCAAGTGGTATATCGCCCATGGCCTAGAGATTACTGCCGTCTACCGCACCATAGACTACATCCCACAGAAACCATTTGAGTGGTTTGTGAATGCCATTACGGAGGCTCGCCGCTCAGGAGAATTGGATAAGAGAAAAGTGCTCTTGGCAGATCTCTTCAAACTCCTCAGCAACAGTGCCTACGGGAAGCTAATCGGAGCCCTAGAACACCATAGCAACACAAGCTTCACCAATGATGAATGCACAGTAGATAGAGCCCTGCGCAGTGCGCGGTGCATGGTTTGAGAACTTCGACGAGATCAGTGAGTCCTACGAGTTGTAGAGCCAGAAGCATAAAATCACCATTCGGCAGCCCTTCCAGATGGAGATAGCCATATACAAGCTCGCGAAGCTATGGATGCTGGAGTTCTACTACGACTTCCTAGATCATTACGTGGCTCATGACAGCTTCGAATACCTGCAGATGGCCACCTATGCCGCATATATCGACATAGCTGGCTCCAACCTTGATGAGATGATACGTCCAGAGATGCGAACGGATCATGAGGCAAGCAAGCAGAACTGGTTTGCTTGGGACAAATGGTCTGGATAGACACCAGGACTGTTCAAGCTTGAGTTCGAAGGCGCTCATGGTATTGCTCTCTGCTCCAAGTGCTACTACGTGGAGAGCGCAGAGGGAACGGCGAACTGCTCAGCCAAGGGAATGTCTAAATGGGAGAATGAGGTCTCCTGGCAGAGGTTCTACAGCACCCTCCATGGTGTAGTAGACAGAGCCACAAATCGAGGCCTCTGTATGCACAACCAGGGTATGGTAACATATGAACAGGAAGAACTTGGTCTCTCTGCCTACCACTGTGTTACCAGATGGTGTCCACACCGAGCCCATCCAGTATCATGTGACATAGCCTACCATGGTTCAACCGACAGTCAGGGCTTATGATCTGGAGGATGTCTACTCGAGGTAAGCACTCCGGGTGGAGGTAGCTGTGTGTCTGTATGCATGATCTCAAGCTCCTCTCGTACAAACGGTCGCCTAGGACTGCTCTCCGAGCATGACAGGTATTACAGTGTAGGCTGTCAAGCCACCTCCACATACCTGTAAATCTTGTGTACATCTATCGACCAGTCGGGTCAGTCGCTAACTTTCATCCACCCTCCAACTCGCCAGGATCATATAAATACCGAACCAGGCCATCGGATGGAAATCTGTCTTCAGATCATGATTGCCATCGAGGTTGGACCACAGAGGATTGCTGAATAGCCTTGCCAGGCTTCTGCCATATCAGCCTAGTAGCCTCAGCATTGGATCTCTCCACCACAATGGACAAGCCTCTCATCATACCCTGGAAAGATCGCCCGCTGCAGCCATCTTCTGTGCATACTGATGTGGGAACATCCCCTCTGCCAGTGTCCGGTTCCCCTGCTCGATGATAGCCTGGGCACGGTGATGTCCCACCTCGCCTCACCTAATCGCCACACCATGTTTCTGCATGAGGGACACAGTTTTACCTCTAAACTCCTTACCCTCATCCACTCGCAGCAACTCTGGCTACTGGAGGGGATTTTGCGGGTCCTCATAGATACCCTGGAACCCGGCAGCCTCCTGACCCACAGATTTATCTGTGAGCGGCACTGCCACCTTGTACCTGCAGGCTACATCGACGATGATGAGGGCATACTTGTAGGTCTTGCTGCTCACCCGATCATGCGGAAGGAACAGCACATCTGCTTGGTGAACTCTGTTCATGACAGGTTCATTGCAGTGTGCATACAGAATGTAGCATTGGCGAGGTCTGTATATCTGCCACATCGCCTGTTTGGTGAGCCAGTGGCTCACAGTCTCCAAGGTGAATCTATGACCATTGCGACGAGCTGCCTCAAGTAACTGGTGAGGCTCACAGTAATATCCACCAGATTGGTAGTACAGGGTCTCAAGAGAGGCTGTCAGGACGACTGAACTCTCGGATTTCATCACTAACATCAACTCCTGTCATGTCACACACA
The DNA here is from genome assembly GCA_034401795.1 of Chaetoderma sp. LZ-2023a. NCBI lineage: Eukaryota > Metazoa > Mollusca > Caudofoveata > Chaetodermatida > Chaetodermatidae > Chaetoderma > Chaetoderma sp. LZ-2023a. The sequence goes on along the minus strand of CM067374.1, from coordinate 142,400,681 downwards.
GCTTGGACAAACTCTAGACAGATGAACAGACAACCGTCATTTATCCAAGCTTCACTGAACACCTCTTTGAATACCTGGAAACACTGTCATCTAATCTTTGCTGGATCCTCACTTAAAGGAATTGCATTGACAAATCCTCGCCATTTTGGAGTTTTGATCAGGTCATACAGAGAAGTCATCTTATATAGCATATCTTAAATGTGTGGTGGCTCAGATGACTGCAAGTGCCATCGCAACATATGGGAGCCACGGACCGACAATGCCAAAGATTGTACCTACCCCCGAGGCAATGGCTGGAATTGCCTCAGAGACCTTCTCAAATCCATGTAGCATATTGGCAGCGATCTTGCGGACTGTCTCGCCAGCCTTCGTCGTGAACAGAGCAATCAGAGCCCCAACTGCCACTAGTGGGCCAAGAGAGCCCTTCACGTAGGTACGATAAATCCCTTTGGCTCAGTGGATTAGTCAGTGGGATTCTGGCTCGCCCTTATCATAGTCATCTACACCCTCATCATAGTCCTCATCATAGTCATCCTCATCATTGTCCTCCTCTTCATCATAGTCATAATCGATATCCTCAACTGGATCCTCGAAAGCTTCTTGTTCATACATCATCCACTGTTATACACGCATTTTAAACTCGTCATAATCATCCTCATCATAGTCATCCTCGACATCATCATAGTCCTCATCGACCGGATCCTTGAAAGCTTTCAGTTCATGCATTATCGGAACTATATGGTGAGTTTAAAGTGCTTTTTATAGACATGGCATCCGCAATCTTGAATGCAGGCATGTTTGCCTTGGCGAACTGGGGTCTCAGCTTCGCTGATCATAAGGCGGTAGAGATAGAGAGAAAACGTCATAACCAGGCGATGGAGAAGCTGTCTAAGGAGAAGTTTGAGTACAGCAAGGCACTCGAGCATATGCACCAAAAGAGGCACGCCGACGGCAACAAAGGACTTAAGCCACCCCGAACATCAAAGAGGACAATGAGAGTCTCGATGAGTACTACAAAACTGTAAAGCTCTCTGAGGCATTAGGAGGCTAGAAGACGGCCGAGGCCATAGTAGTAGTGGCTGCTGTAGGAGCAGTGGTGACAGCAGGAGTTATGCTCTATGCGCCTTCAAGCTGAATACCTCCATTTTGTGAGAAGTGAACCTTGCTATATCCAAAGTACAGCACTGTTACTCTGACCGATCAAGTGCCCCTCACTCTCCGAGCAGATTCCCAACATGAAGCCTTAGCTGGTTGCCATGGTTAGGTGGGATGTCCCTTCCTCCAAGGTGGCACTGACCATCGAGTGCCAACTCGAGATCCTTGTGGCCACTGGTTAGGCGGAGTAGGGCATATGACTTTGTCTCCTGTTGATGGAGACAGCAATTAACCAGATCACGCACTTCAGGGAGAACGTTGGTCCCAGCCACCACAAGTTTGAAGTCATCTAGCTGCCCACCTCCTGGACCAAGACTGCTACAGCAACGCAATACGAGGCACCTCCTTGCCATGTCAACTCTAGATGCTGATTAGCCACGACATGGACCTGTTGGTGCTCTTGCTCTACATGTAGGATTCTTTGTCTAGAGCCCACACGTTTTAGTTCCTGGTCGTTCTCATCATGCTAGACTTGAAGTCGTGGAGAGGTCATCCTTACATCAGTAAGATGTTCGGTGTACACCTGAAGGAACAGCTTGTCCCGCATCAAGGTCGCGTTCATGTGTGTGTTCTCGATGAGGGAGAAGAGTGGCACCGCAACAGGTGTTTCTATGTCTGGTTGTAAGTTGAATTCTGTGAAGCCTTTATTACATCCGACAGCATAGTACCCTTTCCACTTCACATAGTAGTCTGGTCTATGATTCAGCATAGCCAGGACCCGGTACTCATCATTCACATAGGTGGTGTCCAGGGTGTTGTTGCTCTGCATAATCTCCCAACTGCTCACCACCTGCGCTCTACCACCTTTACCACTGTGCTCTTGAGCTTGAACTTGAGCTTCATGCTCCTAATCTCATGGATCTGTCCGGAGATAGTGAAGTCGATGTACTTCCCTGCCTCGGATAAAGGGTTCACATTATGGATACTAGATCGAATGACTGTCAGACAGTCCTTCTGAGGATTGGTGTGGTGTGCGGTTGCCGGTTCAACTGCCCCCATCTGGATGCTGTACATACTGCTGCATGCTTAATGTCTAGGTATATACAGGTTTTAAATGGTGATGTATAAAGTACTACTTCACAAGCTCGCCTTCGGTCGGCAGAAGAAACCTGTATCACCCTTCAAGAAGAAACCAGTACAGTCTTCCACCCTTCTGCTGATTGACAGGGTCTGACAACTAATTCGTTGAGTCAACATTATCCATGAGCAAGCCAAGGTCCCAACTCCATCTGATGCGGAGATACTGACTGCCATAGAGGAGACCACACTGACCCATAGTATGAAGGAATTATTGACTCAGATGCTCTACCAGAAGCTTGACAGTGTTCAGGGCAGGGCAGTCAGCCTACCCTTCAAATCGACCAAGAGTCCCATCATTCTTGCTCTTCAAAAGGCTTGAGTTGACCCCAAAGATCTCCTAACATTAGGGAAGTGGGCTGGCATATTCGACATCCACACTGATGATGAACACTAAATGCTGGATGCTTTACAAGCTGGAGCCACAGATTACTTCTGAGAGGAGAGCTGTGACTGAGGGCCATGATGCTGGGCATGCCGCTGGTACTTACGAGGGGTTGGCTGCTGGCCACAAGGAGGGCGTTGAGCACATCTTCAACAAAAGAGGGTGCAAGTGGCTGGCGAGAGACGAGGCTCCATTTAGAATATCCCCGGGAACTACCTGGACTACCTCATCAAACCTGCTCGCAAGTCAGATGCCAGCAAATCATGGCTGAAGTGGGTCTTCTGCAAGAAGTTTCAGAAGAAGAGTGTCATGCCATCTGATCCTCAGTTAGCGAAGTTTCAAGCTGACGAAGTTCCTCAACCTTCTGACGAAGTTCCTCATGCTTCTGATGAAGTTCATCAAGCTTCAGACGAAGTTCCTCAACCTTCTGACGAAGTTCATCAACCTTCCGACGAAATTCCTCAAGCCTGAAAAAATAGTTGTGGCTGATCTATGCACTGCCTCCCGACAGACGTGCCAGTCTCCTGGCGGGATTCAGCTTGTAGCTGAAGTTTTCTGCTTTCTCCAGAGAAGGCTTGAAGTGTGACAGCTCACCTGTCTCCTTGTTGCTGAAGATGAATTGGTACCGTTTAACTATCTTCTGCACTCCTGCGACAAAGTCCCATTTGGTCTCCTTGAGGGTCAGGCTGTCATATATGGTCTCAAGCAGGGCACGCCCACAATTCGTGCTGAAGTAAAGCAACCGAGCATTGTGGCAGATATCTAGCAAGATCTCACGGGTATACTTCTGAAAGAGGATGAACGCAGTGATCTTGGTGTTCTGGATGCGTTTGGTGATGTCGCTGAGGTAGTTGACTGTCTTATGGTCCATTGCAGGGCCATCGATGACTAGAACAAGTGGGTCAGTCAGTAGAGCTGCTAGCAGCTTCTCCATTAGCACCTGTAGGTTCTGCGTTTTGGACATTGGGCCATTATACCACTGGTCGCTGTTGTCGACAGCGTCAGTGGCAGAGTCGGACACCAGGAGTATGTAGCACTCATGCAGATGTTCTGTCAGCAAGGTGCGCAGTAAGATGATTTTTCTGTGTCTCGAATTGGCGATGATCAGCACCACCTGCCCAGCATCATCCGGTCCACTGCTGTATGGTAAGGACATGTTCCCGGAAGATGGCCAGTACCTGTTCGGCTGTAGCCTCATCTATATCTGGGAGTTTAAATGGAAGCACTTCCTGTATGAGCACTATTGCCTGCAGGACCGGCATCATTGTACCGCTGGCTGAGACAAATGATGTGAGGGAGGTGTCGAGCATGAAATCCCAACAAGAGCTGGGAGGGGTAACACAGAGGGCCTGTGTCAGTAGCAGTGTCTAGAATATCGAGTATCCAAATGATGCAAGCATGTGAGGTCATGTCTATTAAGAGGTCTTAAATGGCAGGCTGAAGAACCCCGACTTCTTCACCTCAGGTAGTTGGAGTTTAGAGGCAGCCCCTTTTTCACCATCAATGCTAACATCATTGACCATGATTCTACCAATCTTTAGATTATTTCCATCCAGTCGGAAGGAGCTTCTGCTCTTGAACATGTTCTGAATGAGCTCATGTGCCTGTGATTAAGTCAATAGCTTGATGGCTCCTTCATCACTCGTCTCAAGGGCACCTTTGACAATTACCCTGTCCTTGAGTGACATGCCTTTGTATGCAGTGGTGGCGATGTTAAGGGCTGAGGCTCCTATGGATTGTACATTTCCGAAGAGGTCTCTGACTGGTATGGTCTCGGATTTCTCGTGGTTTACCATTCTCATCGAAGTCCATGAAGGCAATGGGAGCAACAGTGTCGTCTGAGCCGAGGCGTACCTCACCTAAGTGAGCCAAGTCCCCAATCCCCTTGCTTTCTAAGTCTGTAAGTGATAGAGACATTGTTGGGGTATACATAGTGGCTTAAGCCTAGTCGTATCCCTAGTGAAATAGATGGACGTAGGTAGACCATGTGGTGGGCCAAGGAAATAAGTAGCAGTGCTTCGGATACTGGCCCTCTGTGCAGGGACATGGCTTGTGGGCTAACAACCATTTCTGGGCATTGAAAATCCTCAGTCCACGTCATCGACTATGTGCTACTGACTCCCGACTGTGCGAACAGCCCACTATGCCTCATAGGCTACTGTTGTCTCATGGACCTGCCAGGCTTCCATGGTCTCCTATAGAGCCATCTTAAAGCTAGACATAGGCCACGATGATCTCGGCCATAGCACTCATCGCTGTCCCTAGAACCATGCATCCGTTAGAGGAATGCATTTGCCCATGATCTTTGTGGCAGCAGTATAGGAGACGCCATCGATGGCGATCTTTGGGATGGGATTTGCTATTCCTAAACAGTGGTCGACAACCGTACTCACCACTGTAGCAAGGAAAGCGGCTCCAGTAGCAGGAATAACCTCATTACCGCCTGTCATCTTCACCATGACCACATTCGCCGCCACATCACTGGCGACAGAAATGGCCAGGAGCTTAGTCTGTGTCAGTAGCTTCTAGGCCTTGCTTTTGAGCAGCTTCTCCACCTTCTGAAGGCTCGTCTGGCTCTCTAAGAGTTGCTTTGCAATCTGTACCATTGATGTCATCGTTTAAGCGCTGAGTATACAACGCGGTTAAACGTGTACATTCTACCTCGTAAGAGCTAAGCAAATCTACCCAGTCTGCATCTGTTAGCTGATTAGATTGGTACTCGGGAATATCCTTTACCACTATACATAGCGGCTTAAACCATGGACCAGGTAGTACTATGTACTAAGTACTATGATGTCTTCCACACCGAATTGAAGGGTTGCAAAGAAGAAGTCACCAGATGAGCTCACTCAGCTCTCTAGTTCTGAGTTAACAGAGGAACCGACAGCCATGAAGCTCTACCTAGGATTTGGTAAGGGGCAGATGTGCTTCATTGAATACCTCATTATGGGCGACAGTATCGCTGAACTGCTCCTGTGTACTAAGGGATTCTACAAGGATCGTGAGTTATTCTCGGATGTCTTTCAGTTAGTACAGGCATCCATGGCATCCCCCGACTCCAATAAGGTTCTGCGCTACTACAAGCTGGAAAAAGGCTATACCGCCAAACTATCCGGTCCTTGTGTGTGTCTGCTGGCAGACTGTTTGGGGGCTGTCTGGCCGGCCAAGCTAGTTCAGGAGATCTCACTTGCCACAATTCCTGCACCAGAGAGTTAGAATGATCTTCTAGATGAACTACTAATGGCAGAGAAGACGGGCAACGAGCACAGCAATAGCCAGACATGACGCCACTCATAGGGCTAACGTCCTGCTAGCAATGCGAAAGGACATTGGTGTTAGCATGGGTCGCAGTTTGTTGTCCAGCACTCTGTGCGATGCTAATGGAGTCGGAACGACGGTAGCACTGGCTTGTGAGGACAACGGAGATGCGTGTGGGGACCTAGGTGTCACGGGCGTCGGGATGACATGCACAGCTGAGTTGATGTCAGTGTTAAACCCAAAGTGGACACTGGGGGAATTCCCCTCGACTACCATGTTGTTGTAACTCCTGACCACCAGATCCTCGATATTCACATCCGCAGGTGTGGAGATATGGCAAAGTCCAGCTGGCGGCGGGCCTTCTGTAATGTCTGCTGGAACTTGGCAATGAGGCTGCTAGGGTCTGCAATGATGATCATATCCTTGACGAGACTGCTGAACATAGTCTGCACCTCTTTATCGCTCACCCCATCTATAGAGTGGCGCAGCTTGGTCTCGGCTGTCAGGAGACAATAACATAATGCATCTAAGGACTGATTGATTCGAACGATCCCAGCTGGTGTAAGCCCTGAGGTTGTGTGTTTGACAAAGCATTTCCAGACATCTGGGCGGTCTTGCCTGATGCTGGTGATGTGCATATTCTGCACCAATGCTCCGGCCCCTGAGTCTGGGTCGAATGAGAACGTCGCTGTCTTCATGCAGCCGATTTTTCGGGGCATTTGATAAGGGAAGCCTGAGTAGTCTCATCTCGGAGTACCATACATAATATCCAGGCCATTACTGTCACCACCATGCCACTGATCGTCTGAGTGGGCGTTGAACTCCTGCTGTAGTCTGTTGGCTGCTGAGAGGCTGTAACTGTTGAGCTGTGGGTTGAAATCATTTGTATCAGGCAAGCTTGCGCCTAGTTCATGGAGGATTCGTCTCACGTATAGTACACATAGAATCTGAGACATCTGGCAATGAGCACAGCTTCAGGGGTACCAGAATAGGAGTGAAGCAAACCAGCACTGACGCCACATCCTGTCATGGCAACTCAGACGGCAAAGTTCAGCTGTTTGTTCCAGAACGAGAGACTTGGGCCTACCATCAAGGTATTAGCTTTCTTCGCACCCTTGATAGTGACTGTGAGGTTGGTCAGTGGTCGTGGATTGATGGAGAAGCTCATGTGGGACTGCCCATCGACCACAATGGAGATTGGGGTTAGATCTGGAATACCATCCAGCAGACTATGTAGACGGCCAGTCCAGACTGTACCCAGGAGAGGCGGTTGGCTCTGGTCAATTGTCGTGATGTTCACCGGGAAGGCCATTTATAGTAGTCACCTTAAAACTGTTGGAGGCGCAACATACTATTTGACACTGATGCGGCCCCTCCGCAGCATCTCGTTTTTTATCTCCTCCATGTCCACCTGCCCGCTGAAGCCTTTGGGGTTTTGCTGGCGCACTTTGGGTTTCTCTGTGCAGGTAAGGGTTTGCAGCTTCAATATATGGTAGCACTCTTCATCACTGACCTGCCCATCCTCGAGAGCTTTGTGCTGGAGCTGCGGATTCTAGCCGATGGTAAGGTGAAGCTGCTAATACCCGCCTCTAATTGGATGAAGATCGGCATCGAGGCTGGCACAGGACTCGATCTGACACAGATATTTCTCGAGAGGTTCACCGCCTTTAGTTTAACCCTCCATATAGGATGCTGGTTATACTACTGGTCATCCCTGTGGTGGCTGCCTCGCAAACAACCTTGATAATAAATGCCAAGTGGGCCGACTTCTGAGACGAGCCTAAGTACAATCCCTACTGTGACACTCTGCGGAAAAAACATTTACGACCGATTTCGCCCACGTGAGGAAATTGAGTCTGCCTGCCACTTTTATGGTGTAGAAAGGTCTGGACGTGGTTGTCTACAGCCGGGCGGCACCAGATCCTCTGTGTAACCTGTGAACATGCCAGAGTCTGCCATGGTGCAGATGGTAGGCACTTTAGCGTTCTGCCAAGTGAGCATTGCCAAGGCAGCTGGAGGGGCCTGTGGGTAATCCCCTCATGCCGAGGTGACACTGGTGGTGTCTACGTGTTTGTCTGATTTAGGGCTCTGCGCGATATTCTTGTTCTAACTTGATAGCATCATCCACATCAAAACTGTAGATTGTTAGCAGATGATCTAAATACTTCCATAGTTGTATCATTGCTATTGCTGTCTGGATAGCCTCTGACCACTAACTCGTGCATGGTTGGTAGTTTTTGGGTGAGTAACTCATCTAGTACTATTGGGAATGTTAGGTCAGGAGAACTTCTACAGGACTCAAGTGATCTATTTGCGTAGTCGCTCAGGTCCTGTAATGACCCTGGTACCATTTCCCATCATGCCGCACAGGCTACACCATGCATATAACTCCATAGTTCTTCGGGGTAACCCATGGTATGCAATGTTGATCAGATTCGTCTCTGGATGATTAGACCATGTAATGTGTGGTTGGTATATCATTATGGATATTTATCTCTAACGGGACCAGTTTGAGCTGATGGGTGTGGTTCAATGGTGCCCAGACCCTGGCATGTATTTGTGTGGCCCATGTCTCAAATTCCTATGCCTCATGAATTTAGAGGGTGAAGGGAGCTGCGGATCACTGATCGGTTGCCTGTGCATGTTGGGGGTATCATTTTAATCCCAACCCTACTAAAATAAATGTATGATCAGCCCTTCCCATTTAGAGGCATGCCGTATGGTATGTGTGGTGCCCATGTCTTAGATTTCTCTCAAATTACTATGCCTCAGGAATTGTGAGGGTGGTGGGAGCCGCGGATCACTGAATGGTAGCTGCCTTGAGCTAAAACAATGTTTCTCTATTCACTAATGGTCCAACCCTCCCCACCCAGGCCCCATGCAGTGCCCCGTGGTGATGTATGTCCCAGCGCACCTCGCATACTTCCACAAGCCTCACCCTCTCTGAATTATAATTTTAACGTAGGTCCCCTAGAGTTACACAGATGTCTGACATAAAATTATAATTCTGGAAAAGAAAAATATAATGTGTAAATAGACCTTGAAATGTATTTTAACATGAATATGGTAAAAGTAAGCTTAAACCATATCGTTTAAAAAAACATCTGCAGACGCCTAATGGGTGAAAAACCCAGACAAAGATAAATTTACGTGAACAGCATTTTTATTGCAATCTTCCTCGTTGAGGCTCTATAAGCCTATAAACTAATAATTTGTGGGCTAAGCTTTGGATGATTCGATCATTTTTGCCAAATCTAGTAATGACGTTATGATTGAAATCATCAGCAGTCCATGAATCCTATGATCCAGAAAATATATGCAGAACTCTCCACAATGAGTCGATAATAGCGGCTGCACAGTATATATATATATATATATATATATATATATATATATATATATATATATATATATATATATATATATATATATATATATATATATATATATATATATATATATATATATATATATATATATATATATATATATATATATATATATATATATATATATATATATATATATGGGTTACATAGTGGTCCCATTTGGCCCATTAGTTTGGGCCACAGTGCCCGCCCGAAAGTGTAAATAATTTCAGATTTTCCATGTTTCGGGAAATATAATGTGATCCAATGAGTACCTGGAAGGTTCTCAGGATCTGTATTAACGACGAGACATGCTGGTCTTCTGATATGCTTAGGTATACAGTGTTTAGCGACAACACCTAGGAACATCCATTCTAATCTTCAGTCTCCCGAGCAAATATGTTCGAGACCTCTAGTAGTTAACATAATAATAATATTAATAATAATAATAATACTAATAATAATAATAATAATAATAGTAATAATAATAATAATAATAATAATGAAACACTCAAAATCCTGAATGTAATTGGATATCTGTGTTAGTCAATTTTTTCCCAAATAACTATACAGATGTATACGGCTGGTATACTTTTGGTGAGTGCACCCATGCGTACGTACGTGTGTGTTGATATGCGGTTGTGGGGGTGGGAAGGGGTGCCAGGGACACTAGTAGTCCATGGTAGCGTTATAACCACTGTCAATGGTTATAATGTTATTAAATTCTGCATAACATATTACGTTTATAGTATCAGGTAATGCTGTTTTAAATTTTAGTTGGAGGCATAGGCTTCATGATCTGGGGTGTAGTCGAATGCAAAAAATGTGTAACCTGCCCTTATATTCATCAATGTTAAGCCCTATGCATTTGTCATCAAATAATGTACCGGATCCATTAAACAACGTCAAGAATGATTCTGTAAAATTATAACCAGCAGCCGTGAAATTCAGTGTAAGAGCATCTCCAGGCACTTGCTCGTTATCCATATAGCATGAAATGTTGTTGGCATCGCAGTGTTGAAAATTATATGGGTTTGTATCAAATATTCGTTATAAACCCTAGTACTAACTACACCGAATATAACCCTACTCAGTACGTCCCCGAGAAAAATATGGTCCCTATTCATGCTACTAGTCCCTGCAGGAATGGTGAATGATTTGACGATAACCCTTTTAATAGGGTATCACGTGGGGAACTTTAGTAATGTCGACGCATCAGTGTTAATTACCTCTGGAATATGCTTAACCTTACATAAATTTAATGTAGCTTCGTACAGACATAATTTGTAAGTGTGCGCATCGCCATGAATTTTTGTATGGGTTTTTTTGTTTGTTTTTTACAGTCAACATGTTTAGATACAGCTAGTGATTACACGTCAATTCTTAGACCGTAGGTCTAAAATATAAACAAAGTATGCCCGGTGATATGCCATCTTCAAATGGTATGTTCTCTCCATTACTATCGCTTATAACCACGCCTATCGTGTCGATGTAATTCTTAGATACGGTTCTATATTGAATGTCAGTAAATGTCCATTGACAAATATCTTCTTCGCCATGGCTGCTATATGATGCCATACCTCTTAACAGTGGCGCTGTAGCATCCCTGACTACATTATGGCTTACAATATCACAATATACGTAAGCCATTGTTAATGTAATCTCATTACTTTTACGTGCTGATAGAACTCCACCCAAGGGGGTCAGGCCGCCAATGATATGCTCGACATAGCCTAAGAATTTGCCGATGTAGTCGTCAAATTCAACAGCAAACATTCGCTTAACGGTTAATGTTATGAGGACGATTTGATCTGTGAAATAGTTGAATCTAATGGCATTTTTATAACACTTGTGGCTATTAATCTGCTTATTTATAAACTCTATTAGAATATTAATGGCATAGAAACCTTTCGATATAGATACGCATTGGATGTGGAGACGTATTGGATATAGATACGCATTGGATGTGGAGACGTATTGGATATAGATACGCATTGGATGTGGAGACGTATTGGATATAGATACGCATTGGATGTGGAGACGTATTGGATATAGATACGCATTGGATGTGGAGACGTATTGGATATAGATACGCATTGGATGTGGAGACGCATTGGATATAGATACGCATTGGATGTGGAGACGTATTGGATATAGATACGCATTGGATGTGGAGACGTATTTCTAGATTTTTACGTCGATGCTGTGAATTTATGTCTGATTTTTTTAAAGCATTAGGCTGCTTAAATTTATCAAATAACTCCTCTGCTACATTTAGAGTGCTTTTCTGTGTCTGCTTAGGTAGAACTTTAGGTAAAAAGGGTTCATAAGATGGTAGCATGATCGTCGAAGGATTCTCTAATGCTAACCAACTTCTCGGATACAATATGGATGACAAACCGAATTCCCATTCCCTGGAGAATCTTAAAGGCATTTGAAGATGCGTTTTGAATTCTGAAATCTTATTATTCAGGTAGTAATCCATGCTACCATTACTTGGTAGTGTAATATAAAACTGCTCCATGTTTCTAGCTTTTCTTTCTAAACCTGAGCAAGATATCTTATCTCGACTCTGGGCACTTTTCCACCACAAAATGACAAATGATAATCATTATTATGAATTTCTGGACTGTTTAAAGACATTTCTACAACCCACCGATGCTAGGTGCAGGTGGGGTTGAGGGTGTGGGGTTGTGGGGGTAGTGGGGTGTGGGTGGGTAGGGTTGTACCTGTAGCTCGGTAATGATTCTAAATACGTTTAAGTTCTGAATAACTTATCCACAAATTAAACAAATTAGGATAACCATGCCATTTGATGTAGTCTCCTCGCTTATTATCTTTCGTACGCCTTTTAATAATTTTTCTACTCGTTACAGTTGCCTGTTAGCATCATTTTAGCATAAATGTAACTTTGAGCTAAGTCTATGTATTCATCACGGCTTCCAGAGACAAAAAACTCCAGACTTCCCCCAGAGTTAGACAAGCTCGTAATGGGTTGATAGCCTTGCCAGTGAGCTTGATCCATCATAGTCATTACAGTTTTCACAGTAAGCAAATCTAATCTGCTTTTACTGTAGTGACAAGCCGCCATCTTATTAGTTAACTAAATATGTCAACTGGTTTAGAGTTTCTGATGCTTCCTCCTCTATGGTTATGCTTCGAATGACTTCTGCGCTGGTTAGCAGATCATTGACCCCTCTTAGTATTTTTGCATCTAGGTTGTGAATTAGCTTATGAGATATTGTTACACGCTAATGCTATGGCTTTTCATATGATTGCTCTACCGACATTCAGGCAAAAAGGTTCATGAGAATATAGCAGGATCGTCGAAGGCGTCGCTAATGCTAACCAACTTCTCGGATACAATATGGATGACAAACTGACTTCCCATTCCCCGGAGAATCTTAAAGGCATTTGAAGATGCGTTTTGAATTCTGAAATCTTATTATTCAGATAGTAATCCATGCTACTGTTACTCGGTAGCATAATATAAAACTGCTCCATGTTTCTAGCTATTCTTTCTAAACCTGAGCAAGATATCTTATCTCGTCTCTGGGCACTTTTTCACCACAAATTGACCAATGATAATCATTATTATGAATTTCTGGACAGATTAGAGACATTTCTACAACCTAAGTGCAAGTGTGTGTGGGGTGTTGGTGTGTGTGTGTGTGTGGGGGTGGGGTGGGGGGTGGGGTTGGGGTGGGGTGGGGGGTGGGTAGGTGTGTACCTGTAGCTCGGTAATGATTCTAAATACATTTAAGTTCTGAATAACTTATCCACAAATTAAACGAATTAGGATAACCACGCCATTTGATGTAGGCTTCTCACTTATTATTTTTCGTACACCTTTTAATAATTTTGTATAGCTTCATTTAAACAAAATTTCTGCAACTCAATAAAACGTGCTAATAATTGGATTTAATATTTATATACACCAGATCTGTGAGGCAGTTTCGAGCTTATTTTGAATATCTCCTCACTCCATGCCGGTCTATAACCCTTGGTAAATGGATCTTTTAACTGTGCCACTCTTACGTCATCGCCTACGCTCAAATCTTTCGACTTTACCGATGTTCTCAGATTCGCTTTTCAGTATATATTACGCCAAGCTAACACCTCTGTACTGCTGTCAACATCTTCAGGTTTCATTTTTGTACTACCATGTACAGTTATATTATAAGACCTTACCAGATTAGGCAGTGTATCGATATATCTATTGGATTGCTGTCTTCGTGCGAGACTTTTGAGATGTGTAGAAATGTATGCCTTTAAACATTAATATGTGTCTAACGGTACCGTTCACGAATTTGCCCACTTTATCACTCTGAATTGATTCGGGTTTTCTAGTGACAGTATTCAGGAAAAACTCCAATGCTTGAGCTAAGGTTTTTGCAGTCTTATTTGTTAAAGGAATTATCCACACAAATTTTGATAGACAATCTATTACAAATAGTAGGTAATGTATAGTGTTGTTATGTCTGGCTAAACTATTGACGTCGCTCAGACCCATTTGCCATAGCTGATCAACGCTGGTTACTTTAAATCAATCTCTATTAAACTTTATTCTCTTAGGCCTATGCAAAGTGTACATAGGTTGCTCGGCTAACAAGGCATGTATTGGGGGTTTAGATATTGTTCCATTAAAGGCCATATGCAGTTTTTTCAAACCACTGAAAGCGGCGGAGTGTTTGCTATCGTAATATTTGCGTTTCAATCTGTCAGCTACGTTAATAGATTGCTTATTTCTTACGGTTCTTGCGAGCTTTTTTGCCATAGTTTAACCAAGTTTTTGATAGCCTAGCATCTTGTGATCTCAGATTTCTAGTGACAGAGTGCTACGCTGTTGTGCTATGTCTATTGATGAGCATAGCTCATACATCTTTAGCCTCAGGTTGGTTTTTTCGTTTCTTCGCTCTAGATTCTATGTGCTGAAGGTTCGGCGGTTGTTCAATGCTTTCGTCTGTATTATGAATCTTAACCCAAGTCTTTATTGCTGCCCACAACGTGACTAGGTATATTGGCACCGGCTAAGACTCTATTGAAGGCTGTCAGTAAATTAACTTCTAAAAAATCCTTAGAATTTTTATAAGGATTCTGCATCACGGTTGATGTGATTAAATCTAAAATATTACTATTCAGATAGGCTACGCCATCCATGGGGATGCGATTAAAGTCGTCTAATGATAAGCCGGGTGCCCTATGATTTAAGATTTCGATTAATCACTCACCTTTATTTCTTAAGCTATGGCTCAACAATTGAACTAGCTCTTTAATTCTAGCATTATCCAAATTTAAACCCTGAGGCACTGAGTTCTGGAGAGTCCACGAATGCTGATGACATAATGGCTGAACCGAATTGCTTAGACTGATCTATCTGCAGTCTAAACATTTGAAGCATCTGAGAATACAAATTTGACTTTTCTCTAGCCGTCAAGTCATTATGATTTAAAATTCATTCCATCTCTTAATCTAAATTCACGGCAAATCTAAGATTTTGACCGCTATTTAGAATATTAATCCTAGACGTCATGTTTATACCGGCTATCATATTATGAGGTAGCAACACCATTTTCTGAATGCATTCCATCTCGTCAGGATTATCTGAATAATTCAGAAATAAGGGGTATTACAGTGGGCAGCAGAAGTTATAAGAAACCGCCTCGTTGAATAACCCATCATCTTTGATATAATGGCATTTTGCTTTTACTGAGTAATCTAATGTTATTTCAATATATGCGTAAGCGTTTATATTGTATTCAATTTAATTTTATATTTCCATGAATTAGGTTTAAACAGCATTCAGACACACCATCTGCTAAACCCTTATTACGGCTCTCTAGAATTATCTTGCATTGCTCGGGCTTGGCTTTAACTAATCTTTGCAAGCCTGGCAATTGATCTGAGATAATGACCACTCTACATCATCTTTTAAGCTTAGACCCGGGCCTAACAGCAGCCCTGGACCATCTACGATTATTATTATTATTATTATTATTATTATTATTATTATTATTATTAGCACTACCCCTCCTGTTAGCCATTTCGACTTTCTTAAGCATTCTTATTAGACTTAGGGGCATATACTGCACAAACCTGGTCCGGTAAAATATTGGTATGTAATCTCAGGTGTTCAGGTGTTGTCTGACAGAGGTCTACGAGTAAATAACCATGAGCACACATAGTGGCATCAATGTATGAATCCTGCAATGTCGAGCTATGTCTAGGATACATTTGCCGGGCAAATGTAGTTATACTGGATACGTCTCTAGGCTTTTTAAATAGGATTATGTATTGACAATTCAGCGAGATATTTCTGTGGGTGCTTATTGTTGGAAAAAATATTCTGAATCAATTAAATTATCATTGAATTCTCGAGATGACCTAATCTCGTAAACAATGTAGTAACCCTACTATCTACGTCCTCCATCATCGAGGATAATTAGATTAGCTACGCTGGAATCTATTTATAAATCTTGAATTCCTGAATATAGTTCTACATCTGCTCCGAGTCTCTCATAAGCAGGTTAATATGACTCGTAGCATAATATAATTCGATCATGTGTTTTTATCGAATAGCTGAGCTCTGAATCTAATTATTGCACTTAACAGGGTGGATTTTTCTGTTTGAGATGGTCCACTAAGTAAGATATTAGCCAGATATTTAAATTGTGTATACATAATAATATTATCCAAATCATGGATGCATATGTTCAGATGTATATGGCTGAGATCGTCGAGCTTTGTGATGGTAAAAAGTATGAAATTGCTCGCTCGATGTATATAGTAATCCAGTTTATGCTAGGTTCATGAGTGAATTTAGGTAGAATATTAATTATACTAAGACTGTGCGAAATTCTATTAGAAACTTATGAAATCGATCTATTCCCTCGGGCTTGTACATTGATCCATAGTTATTCAATTCTTGAAAATTGATGGTAACTCATTAACGTACTAATCCTACAGCGGTGTGTCTCAAATATTAAGGAGATTACTGTGTATTAAAAAAGCTCATGAACATGTGAACTCGTTAGCGTTCAATAACTGAATGGGGAACATGGTGCCTGAGTCTAACGATCCTGTCAATGTAACAGCATTAATGGGGACCTTAAATATAATAATCATTAAAGTTTTGCTAAACAAAGGTCGGCCAGTGTTATAAAAACGACTCTAGTGGAATAGTATATCGATTTTGACACTTAACACGTGCACGATGATGTACTCAAATTTTGAAGTTTGCCTAGTGCTAAGTCAGCTCTTAACGACTGGGTATCGATTTTTTTCTGTGACAGGACCTATTTAAGGTTCGCGCATTGAAGTGAAAAATCATTCGAACATTCAGGTTTCAAAAGTGTTCAAGTACTTTTAAAGCTTAACCTCACAGTTGTTTTAACCACATTTTCGTAGTTATAGAATGGAGAATACTAGAAATATTTCAGAAGTTGAAGCGATCGTGTCGCTGCCTAGGATTAATGGTTTCATTAGCCATGGAGACATGCCAGAACACCCTATAGTGATAGAAGACTCACCAAATGCCATTGAGGTAACTATTAGCATTATTATTATTATTATTATTACTATTATTATTATTATTATTATTATTATTATTATTTTGTCAGTTTTTTCACTTTTTTAAGCTTGGCTCCATGAGTGTTGAGCTGCACTGCAAAAATAAAGTTAAAAACCTCCAAAATAATAATAATAATAATAATAATAATAATAATAATAACAATAAAACTAATGGTAAACGTGTATCAACGTTGTTACCTAATGAATGTGCAGCGTTGTGCATTAATAAATATTGTATACAGGGTAAGTTACAAAGTTGCATGATCGTAATTACTAGGAGATTATTTAGACGTAGCGATAACAACGCCCCCGCCACTCTAACCCTCAGGCAGCGAACAATAACCATGAGCTAGGTACCATGAAAATCTCTCTAACGATTTGGTCATATGGCATACGTCGCCTATTATATGTAACTATAATTCAAATTCGTAAAATTCACAAAATTCACAAATTAAACAAATATATAGGTCTGTAATGCCTGCTGGATGACCAAAATTCGCAAATTAAAATTATATATTAATTTATAAGGTATGAACCGGGTCGAGTATTGTCACGTTACCCTAAGGTTAAAATTTAAATAAAAAAAGACAAAAGGTTTTTTTTGGTGGGGTGTGTTAAAAATTATCATGGGGGCTTTGGCAGGGTCTATCGAGTTAGCGACTTACTCAGCATAGTTTTGAAAACTAGAAATACAACCTTTCAATTAATTAGCAATGTATATTATAGCCTAGGTTGAACTTTTACACGCTAATAGCTGAACGTAGATCGAAGTTATTATACCATTTAGATGCGCGTATAATGTTAGTTTAAGTTAAAAGTTTAGACCTTTTTAAAAATTGCAGGTTGATCTCAGCAAAAAAGCTAGTTACCTCCCTTGATATAATGAGCTATATCGCGCATGCGCGGAATGACGTAGTTATCTCCCTTCACCTAATATATAATTTTTTACAAAATATTATTTTAACCATTTGTCATTTGTCACAGATGATTCCTGAGAGTGGGAATATGCGTTTGGCTGACGAATTGGGCAGCGATGACAAGCAGATGTCAGGCAGTTGTAAGAGCATCTGATGTACGAGAATGATGATGACGACGAAGAACCCGAATTGATAGAGCAGCCACCTTGGATGTTCTGGAGGATGTGTTAGATGCAGTCAACTGTAACAAACTCGATTCATCCAGCATTAGCCAAGCACTAACTGTCGAATGAGAGTTTACAGCGCCTCCATTAACCCTACTGGATGGTATATTAAACTCTCATGACATCCGCCCAGATGAACTTCTGAGCCGTGTTCTGCAAGCATTAATCAACATTTCCAGAAATCATCAAAATGGAAATGACCTCTGCCAATTACTCGGAGTACTGAGATCATGTAGAAATGTTTACTAGTCAATCTGAATGTAAGTGAGTATAGACTTTTTGTTCTGTTCAGGCTGGGTCCGGTGGGTGGGGGTGAGTGAGGGCGCTGGGTGGGGTTACCGAATGTACAATGGTTTGGTGTTTGGTGGGTGGGTGGGTGGGTTTTTGGTCTGGGAGGTGTGCTGGGGGTATTGCAGATTGTTGCCGGTGTTGGGTTGGGTGTTGGTGGGGGGGTGGGGGGGGGGGGGGTTTGCTGCAGGTGTAGGATTTTGGGTAGAGTTATCTGGCAGGGTAGACTTATGACCATGAAAAAGACTTGTCTAGAAATATAATATTTATTGGAGGGTGGGGTAGGATTATACCCATGAAAAAATAAAATAAATTAAAAATAAAATACTTGTCTAGAAATATAAAATTTAATCTGTTTTATCCTTTTTCGTTTTGCAGTATCATGAACTTGCTGTCAATTTAGGCAGTCAGTGATGGTGAGTGGAGCGACATCGGCTCTTTCATTGCCGCTGCCACTGCCACTGCCGCCACTACTGCCGACAGCTATGATGATGGCTATGACGATGACGACATCGATCTGGGCTTCAGGGCAATTGAACCCCGGAGCTACTTTGGCTGTCTCGAGGAATAGTGAGTCTGCATGGGGTCCATACCATAGCCTTCAAAGTTAAATGATGATGTAGCGGAGGATTTGTTGGAGGTATTGCATGAAACTGATTTGAATACTTTAACATCTGTGCAAATCTTGGGAGATATTTTTAATTTTCATAGTTTTGAAGCTCAAAATATCTCCCAAGATCTTCACACATGTTCTAATTCTGAAGACGATGTATTGCAACGTAATATAGATATTTTAATGCACCCTCTAAGTGATACTGAACTCTTAGCCATGGTTCACCATTATCAACTGGTAACCTCCCCCATTACACCCCCTCAACCCCCATCAACCCATAAATTCCAGACCAAACTCTAAATGCTCAAATAATGTTGTAAAATTTTCGAGACCATTCGAGTCCCCCCCCCCTAGTCTCCAACAACGCTAACGCTACCATCCCACCCCCACCCCAACCCCAGCAGCTACCGACCCCATCCAACCCTAGCTAACTTGACCTGCCCCATCCCCATGGCCCCATCCCAATGCTACCAACTAAGCCCCGGAAGCAGCAACCCGCTCCCCGCCTCTAGGAACTCTGTTACCACAACCTATACACTAATTGAGAAAACCAGTAAAAATAATTACAATAATTGCAAAAATAAATCGGCTCAAGTTAATTTATTTGAAACTAATAATATGGATATGGAAGCTTATATGATTGGGGGGAGGGGTTAATGCTGTAGAGGGTGGGAATACTGGGGTGAGGGGGGGGGGGGGTGACAGACATTCTGATGACATTGTAAGCGCTATGCCTAGACCCAGCACACCTGACATCACTGATATGTATGATATAACTCTCACATGCACCTTTCAGTCCAGGTGTTTTAATATTACAAAAAATTCTTACTCTGTCAACTTTAATCTTGATGCCATTACAACCGAGAATTTGGTTGAAGTTTTGGAGAGCATTCACTCTGTATTTGAAAGAATACTAAAGAGCGTTTATGCTAGCGTGAATGCATCTCCTCAAGATTACAGCAGGTTGACGATAAATCACTGCTTTAAACACCCTGATCCACATGGACTTTGCCCGAGTTCGAGATTTGACAGCTACAGAAATAACAAACACAATTTCTGAAGTGAGTCAATCTCTGCAGACCTTTCCATCGAGATTTTGCACATAGAAATGTTTAGCGGATTGGGGTGGAATAGTAATCTTGGCAAATTATATCTCGATGAGTTGGAGTTTGAAGACACGTTGGAAAAAAGCTGAATCACTGTAAGGAATCTAGATAATATGGCCCATTGTATAGTGATCAGGCTATGTTATCTAGATTCAGCAGCATCGAAGTCTGAGTGTACGCATATTAGAAGACCGGCTAAAACTCTAGCTAGTGGTGCCTTTGGTGATAATCAGCATCAATGAACGAAAGCTCGAGAACTGCTTGCTTAGGCTGGTGTGTCTACTGACGTTGGCCCCACATGGCATTTCTCTAAGAGTGTATAGCAAAGCTGAGAATAAACACTGCATATACATGGGTGTGGATAATTGCGTTCAGATTCTGCCCCTATATCTGTATAATGATCATTATGCATACATAACCATCATTAAGGCCTTGAAAGGTTGTAGTTATTAATGTGATGATTGCGACGTAGCCTATGTGAAGCGCATTCAATCCTCTTGAGTAAAATGCTGTCATTTATGCCAAGTGGTTCCACCCTGCAAGCAGATCGTTAATTGGTATTGTGAAGCGTACGTCTTGCGGGGACTGTGGCAAACTTCTAGATGTTGCTTCTCACTCTAAGCATCATTGCGGGCTTAACCTTACAGGTCACTGGATACAGCTCGAAAACATGTGTAAATTTTATACTTTAATTAAATTATTGTGTTACATATATATCGTCTTTAAATTTTTCGCTTATTCGCATGTATATTTTTATCATCTGTGTATTTATCGTCTGTATATTTTATTAAACTAACTTCATTTTATTTTAAAATTTATTTTATTATAAATGTGAAATGTGAAATGACTCGTAATGGTTAATTGAAAAAACCCCTGAAAGAACCATTGACTATAACTCATCCAAACCCGGACTCAACTTAGACTGGAATTTTTTCCAGATATTGCGCGGCCCCTCGACACCCGTTAAAAATGTAATAGGCATTTGTTATTAATCTAACATGATTGAAAATTGATTCACTGAGCTTTGTGCGACTCTGACACTCCCTACACATGGTGGAAGTTGTTTTAAAGCTCGACTAGTTAATTTTAATCTGTTGGAGTAATAACTAACTGATTGATCTTATGCAATACATCGACCCTTGTACAATGTCATGGCAAAATAAACCCGCCAAGGTTCAGAAGTTTAATGCTCAATCTGTCCATCCACAATTGTCCTTACTCTATAGCTTGACCATTTAGAATTAATCTCCCATGATTGAATGAGTGCCCAGAGTCAGAAACATACGTGTCCAGACATGCAACCCATCAATTATTCTTAATTACCCTGTCATTAACCATTGTCAGTCATTGCACTAATTACCCTTAAGCTCGCCGCACTGGATGCCAGGAGGCACGGGATTTAACGAGGGGACGTTGAGGGCGGGGTGGGGTGGGGGGTGGGGGGGGGGGGGGGGGGCTCCACATTCAAACGAGGTTCCAGAGTCAGGAAAAGACGAGTCCAGGCATGTCATCAATCATACTTAATTACCGCGTCATTAACCCTCAGCATGCGTCTTTATGCTAATTACCCTTAAGCTCACCTCATTGGATGAAAGGATGTACGGGACTTAACAGGGGGAGGGGCTTATGGTCACCCTCTACATCTAATATCCAATCAGAAATAGAGGCGATCTGGTCACCTTTTTTCACACCATTTCAAAAAGCGGTGAGATCAAAGGAAAAAGGTGATAATGATGCAAATAAAGTTGGTTGCTCTGACACAGCAACTACTTTTAAGGTGTGAAAAAAGACGACCAGCTCGCCTCACCTCTACTGATGTGCATCAATATGATGTCATTACCTTAGTAAACATGTTCAAGGGTTGGCGTTGATCATTGAATACGTCTTGTATCTTTATGGTTTCAATACCCTGTATATGTCGTCAATTTTGCAAAAAAAGTTCTTTTTGCTGCCCAATATATGGGACATAAGGAGAAAACAGGATGGCATTCCTATTGTCTTTATTTTTAATTTTTATAATTAATTCTGCTGCCCCGCCTCCCGCTAAAGTGGGGATTTCCCAATGACCTAATGTTGGTGTCACTAAATATGACGTCAATAGGGATTTCCCAATGACATAATTTCAGGGTTTGAAAAGGAGGGTACTTATATAATATATGTAATATTTATCTCCGTATTCTGTGAAGTTTTCCTCCTTACGTCCCATATATAAGGCATTGAAAAAGAAAACATACTGAAAAACTCCTCGTGACGATATATATATATATATATAGGGTATAAATACGAAAAATGGGTCATTGGGAACCCCAAGGAACCTCCAACCCCCCCCCCCCACTCCCCCACCCCAACCCCACGCCCACCCACCCACCCAACCCACACCCCACCACCACTACCACCCTCACTCCTCCCCCACACCTCAAAATTATCTATATTAGCAACATTATACCCAGTTTAATATAAAGAAATCGGCTCCTGCTTGTCTACGTTTCCGCCTATGACATGCTTTTTAAATGTAAACTTCCTGGAAACATGAGCCAAACCAGATTTACCTTCCTCCCACCAAAGGGTTAAACTTTCATATGGACTCCAACCTTGGAGATAGTTGGTGATAGTTAGTATCATACACTAGTGAATTATTAAATTTCCAGAAGCCACTTCCTTGTTTGATCCAACTAGCATTATCTAAGGTAACACACACCATATTGTGATCATAAAATGCTACAGGAAATATGCTCTCTCTCTCTCTCTCTCTCGCTCTCTCTCTCTCTCTCTCTCTCTCTCTCTCTCTCTCTCTCTCTCTTTCTCTCTCGCTCTCTCTCTCTCTCAATTTTCAATGCTTGCCTTTGTTCTTATTTTAAGGCTAAGCATCCGTTTATATTTGGATGACATTTTTATAGGCGAAAATTCTAATTTTTGCCAATAGATCAATGGGTACCATTACGCTGTATGTCAGTCGGTCAGTCGGTCAGTCGGTCAGTCGGTCAGTCGGTCAGTCGGTCAGTCGGTCAGTCGGTCAGTCGGTCAGTCGGTCAGTCGGTCAGTCGGTCAGTCGGTCGGTCTGTCGGTCAGTCTGTCGGTCAGTCGGTCAGTCGGTCAGTCGGTCAGTCTGTCGGTCAGTCTGTCGGTCAGTCTGTCGGTCAGTCGGTCGGTCGGTCGGTCGGTCGGTCGGTCGGTCGGTCGGTCGGTCGGTCGGTCGGTCGGTCGGCTGGTCGGTTTGTCAGTCGGTCAGTCGGTCAGTCGGTCAGTCGGTCAGTCGGTCAGTCGGTCAGTCGGTCAGTCAGTCAGTCGGTCAGTCGGTCAGTCGGTCAGTCGGTGAGGGAGAGGAGACTCTGAATACACCTTTCCTACATTGACGTCATTACACCGGGATTCCCCTAAATCAACGCTTAGACCACAATGGCTGGCTGGTTAAGCCGCCAACAAGCAGCTGACCCGCATTGGGTTACTATTGTCCTAAAATACACTGCAAGTCATACATCATTGCATTTTTTTTTTTTGGTAATATTTTCTCCGGGTTATTTGCGTATATGAAATTCACCATTATACCTAGACTCATTTAAATCAAGTTGACAATAGGGGATATTTTAAAATCACATTTAAGTCTATTAAATTTTTAAAAAACTATAAAAACGCGTACAGGAATGTATAGAAAACTTGACTAGCTTTCCAATGATGTATGACTTCAATAATATTATGAAATTAGTTCTCCATATAAACTGTTTAAAGGGCATCGAATCGGATTCCAATAGTAAAGTTATTCTGTTTGTGTGTCAGCTATCGCCTTTACCAGCCAGGAGTGGTATGTGCAATGCATTGTGGGAAAGGTCTATTAATACGGCACATCTACGACCACACAGAATTACACAATCAATCTTTAGATGACATAGCAACCAAATAAAATTTCATCCAGAAAGCAATCGATGGCCGACCATAAAATATCTCCACGATTTCACCATCTTTTGTTGTTTCTCCACCAGCACCCCATTCCCCCTGACACAAGAAATCCCCACAGCATCCTATTTCCACCCTGCTGGTAGAACCTCAAATAAACATCGCCGCATAATCAGCAATCTTGAGTAGCTCACAAACCAAATTTGGTTGAATTCAACCAAATTTGCCATTCTCCACCCACTTATCCACACCTCCACCAATCCTCCCACACATCCCCCACTCAGGTGGCAGGCAGAGCCTAATGTAAACATTGTCTGACAATCTACAATCATTTGGGTAACTAGCATTAGAAATTTGCTTGAAGTCCTTCAACTTTTATTTTCTCCCTCCACACCCCCACACCCACACCTCCACCCATCTAACTCTAAGCTGGCCACCCACCCACCCATCCACATAACATGTGGGTGGTGCCTAATGTAAATGCGATCTTGGCGTCCCCAAACATATTGGTATCTCACACAGCAAATTTGATTGTATTCCACAAAACAGAAGAGATAGCAGGATACAGATGGATGGACAGCCAAATGGAGGCGATTACAATATCTCCTACGTTTTTTCAAAATGGATGGGGATAATCATACCAAATGTTTAATGTGCATTTAAATGTCTTGATGCACTGTTTTCACTTAAAGCCAATGTAGCATATGGAGTGGTATACAGCAAAGGCTGTGTGAGCGGATACCTTCGTATAAAGGACGCCTCCATATAACGGACACTTGTATTAATCCCGGGATCAAAGAAACAAGGTAGCTGATCCTATATGTTCTCTATGGTTGATTCTTTTTTTTTTAAACTTTTTGCTTTCTTTTCGTTCTCAATTCTTATTCCTCAAACATGATATTTCAGCCCTGAAACATGATTTGTTACCAATTATTGTGCACTGAATGATGATATATGTTGCCAATCTTAATCATTGAAACATGATATTTCCCAAATTCTAATCCCTGAAATATTACCTTTTACCAAACCTAATCCCTGAAAGATGACAATTACCAATTGTGAGTGATGAAAGATGATGTGTCGTCAATTCTAAGCCCTGAAAGACAATAGTTTACCAATTCTTAGTGCTGAAACATGACATTTCAGCCCTGAAACATGATATGTTGCCAATCCTGGGCACTGAAATATGATATTCAACAATTCTGTCTTGGTTGCGGCATAGGTCAACATCTGATAGGATTTTCCGTATGCTATTGTGGAGAACTATGGGCATTGGTAGTATGATATGGGTACATTGGCCTTGATGGGAAGATGGTGCATAAATGGTGAATTCATCAGGTTATGAGATAATGTCACTTGCATATTTTAGTAGTTCATCACTCATGCCATCATGTCTGGATGTACGTCTATTCATTTTCCAGTGGTTTTGAGTGTCTTTTGAACTTTTGTTCTTTCACTTGGTGTAATACATAGCCTGGGGTCACCTAAAATGGATACAAGGACTTATCATCATGGTCTGTGAACTGGTCCTTGACCATTTCTTCAATTGTGTCTGCTCTGCGCTGGCCAGTGTACAATGAGTGGTTGTGAGTAGACAGAGAGCAGGTAGCATGCTTCTTGAATCTTTTAAGCATTGACTGATATGGCACAGAAATCACCTCATTCAGGTTGCTCATTCAGGCATCAACTCTGACCATAGGCCAGTCATTACATGACTTCAGATTAACCATCTCTACCTAATGTAAATGCTATACCAAATGCTATGGGATGGGCGGGGTTGTGTGAACTTGAAATGACCAATTCTCTCCTTGAAGGTTGATGTTCAGCTGCTTTTTACCAGGATTTTGGCATTTGCTGTGTATATCATCCTCCGTCTGTTGCCAGTCTGTCTGCACTCTCATTGCTAGAGATCCCACAATGTACTGGTATCCACTGAAGCACTGTGGCGGATTTGGTGTTTATCAGCTTTTTGGTGGTGCCTGCAGCAAGAGCTTGCAGAGCAGACAGTGAGTCAGTGTGGAAGACTGTTCTGAGTGGTGGTTCCTCTATGGAATTTTAGGCAGTCAGCTGCTGCCTGGAGCGCAATCACCTCCGCTTTGAGGTTGGAACACTGGGTACAGACATGGTTTCAGAAGGTCTTGTCCTGTGTGTTTTATAAAGCCCCCACAGTTTCCATTTCTTATAGATACTTCAACCCTCAATGTAGGCATGCACCCACTTCTTTGCTGGAAACCTCAAGTAGATTTTCTCAGTGCCACGGCTTTGTATGTGCCATCACTCTGTTCTTGTTTGCCAGCGAGTGTAGGGATGCTTGTCCTTATTTCGACACTGAGCGGATCTGGAGAATTCCCGTGGTGTGTCAGAATCTCACAACGATCTGGATTGACTGGAAACACCAGTAGAGGAGAGGTAAGCTGGTCGCCTGTGTAAAGCCGTTGCTGTGTCAGAGCAACCAACTAATTTGTATCATTATCACCTTTTTTCCTTTGATATTTGCCGCCTTTGTGTAAAGGTGTGAAAACAGGCGACCAAGTCTCCTCCATTTTGATTGGATGTTAGATGTAGAAGGTGGCCATAAGCCCCGCCCCCTAGTTAAGTCCCGTGCCCCCTGTCATCCAATGTGGTGATCTTAGGATGATTGACAGGTTACATGTCTGGACTCGTTCGATCCCAAAGCCCCGCCCTCTCATTAAATAACGGGTCTCCAGGTATCCAACGAGTTGAGCTAAACGGTAATTAGCATAGTGATGCGTGACGAGCGTTAATCGATAGGTATAAGGAGGATTAACAGGCTACATGTCTGGACACATATTTTTCTGACTCTGGGAACTCGTGCAATCATGGGAGATTCTAAATGGTCGAGCTATAGAGTAGGGGCAATTGTGGAGGACGTCTCCATTAGTCTAATGGGGTGATCCACACCCTCAATGTAGGTATGCACCCACTTCTTTGCTGGAAACCTCAAGTAGTTTTTCTCAGTGCCACGGCTTTGTATGTGGCATCAGTCTGTTCTTGTTTTCCAGCGAGTGTAGGGGTGCTTGTCCTTATTTCGACACTGAGTGGCTGTGTAGACTACCCCTGGTGTGTCAGAATCTCATAACGATCTGGATTGGCTGGAAACACCAGTAGAGGAGAGGTAAGCTGGTCGCTTGTGAAGAGTAGTTGCTGTGGCAGAGCAACCAACTAATTTGCATCATTATCACCTTTTTTCCTTTGATCTTTGCCACCTTTGGTTAAAGGTATGAAAACAGGCGACCAGGTCTCCTCCATTTTGATTGGATGTTAGATGTAGAGGGTGGCCATAAGCCCTGCCCCTCATTAAGTCACATGCCTCCCGCCTGCCAACCCCACCCCCCTCGCCCCAGAATTCCCATCCTCTACAGCGTTAACCCCTCCGCCAATCATATTAGCATCCATATCCATATCATTAGTTTCAAATAAATTAACTCTGCAGACTCATCATCAGGGGTCAGCTCATCGGCCGACCATTTGCGGGACTTCTCGACGATCTCAGGAATCATCTGTAGATTAAAACAAAATGACAAATGTTTAAAACAATATTTTGCTAAAAAAAATATAGATATTAGGTCATGGGAGGTAACTACGTCATTCCCAGGGTAAAGCTATAGCTCATTATGCAAAGGGAGGCAACTCACTTTTTTGCCGAGATCACGCTGCAATTTTAAAAAAAGGTCTAAACTTGTAACTTAAACTAACATTATATGGAGGTCTATTAACATGTAAAAACTCTGCTTAGAGCTTAATATACATATAATGATAATTAATCGAAAGGTTGCATTTCTAGTTTTCAAACGTATGCCGAGTAAGCAGCTAACTCGATAGACATGCTGCGCAATGCTAAATTCTCGGATGAACCCATGCCAAGACCAACATGACAAAATTTAACACACCCACCAAAAATGACTGGCTTTTACGAGTTAATCGCTGCACCGCTGTAACTCAAAGTATTTAGGTTACATTTTTTTTTAATTTGAACCTCAGGATAGCGCGACTAGACTATATATATATATATATATATATATATATATATATATATATATATATATATATATATATATATATATATATATATATATATATTTAAATTCATGATTTTTTAAATGGAATTGGATATAACAGACTCTGCATGCAGACCACCCGAAGCATTAGTGAAATTTTCATGGTACCTAACAGCCAGTTATCGCTAGCTACATGATGGTTAGAGTTGGTGGGTAGTGCCGCTAATGGTATGTCTAACTAATCTCATAGTAATTACGATCATGCACCTACGTAACTTACCAAGTATAATGTATATATATATATATATATATATATATATATATATATATATATATATATATATATATATATATATATATATATATATATATATATATATATATATATATATATATATATATATATATATTAACGTACAGCTTAGCGTGTTCATCGGGTAACAATGTTGATGCACGTCTATCGCCAGGTTTTATTATTATTTTTGTAAATTCTTTTTACTTATTTAAGTAATATAGCTCAACAGTCGATGAGGCTCACTTAAATAAGTAAAAAAGGACAAATAATATTGATAATACCGCTATTAATAATAATAATAATATTAATAATAATAATAATAATAAAAATAATAATAATATTAATATTAATAATAATAATTACCTCAAGCTCGACAGGGGACTCTTCTATCAGGATAGGATACGCTGGTACAACTCTGTATGCTACGAAACCATTAAGCCTAGGCAGTGACTCAATATTAACTTCAACTTCAACTTTGCCTTCAACTTCTATGCTAACTCTTGTGTTTTCTATTTTACTAAATCAAAAAAGCAGTTAATACAATGGCAGAGTGGCTAAGCTTTTTAAAAGTAATTGAATGCTTTTAAATGCAAACATTCAAATGATCTTTTGCTTCGAAATGCTGAGCTTATATAGGATCTGTCACAGAAAAAATCAATACCCTGGCTGGTTGTAAGCACTAACTTATGATTAGGCAAACTTCAAAATTAAGCCTTCATCTCGCATGTGTTGAGTGTCAAAATCGATATACTAAAGTCGTTTTAAAGCACATGCCGACATATTTTAAGCCAGTTAATGCTGTTATGTTGACATAGTCTTTAAACTCAGACACAGCATTTGCTGCTAAGTTTTTTAACATTAACGAGTTCACATGTTTTATCTTAAACCATTTAATGATGTTACATTGACATAATCTTTAGACTCAGACACAGCGTTCTTTGCTCAGTTATTGAATGTTAACCCATGTTCATGAGTTATTTGAATAAACGGTAAGCTCCTTAATATTTTAGACACACAGCCGCAGGGTTAGTATGCTAACGCGTTTGTCACTACATAATCCTATTTAAGAATCGTAAAGGTGCATCCAGTATAACTGCATTGGCTCGTCAAATGTATCCTAGGCGTATCTCAACATTGCAGGATTCACATAGCAAAGCCACTACATGAGCTCACAGTTATTTACTCACAGACCTCTGTCAGACAACACCTGAACATCTGAGATTACATACCAATATTTTACCGAGCCAAGTTTGCGTAGTGTACTTGCCTAAGTCTAATAAGAAAGCTTAAGAAAGTCAAAATGGCTAACAGACGGAGTAACGCTAATAATAATAATAATAATAATAATAATAATAATAATAATAATAATAAGCGTGGACAGTCTAGGGGTACGGTTAGACCCATGTCTAAGTTTGAAAGAGGATGTAGAGCTGTCAATATCAATTACCAGTCTTACAGAGTTTAGTTAAAGCCAAACCAAAGCAATGCAAGATAATTCTAGAACGTTGTAATAAGGGTTTAGCCGATGATGTGTCTGAATGCAATTTACCCCTAATTCGTGGAAACTAAATTAAATCGAATACAACATAAACGCTTACACACACACTGTGATAAAATTAGACTGCTCAGTAAAAGCAAGACGCCATTATATGAAAGACAATGAGTTATTCAACGCAGGGGTTTCTTACACCTTCCACTGCCAGCAGTATTATCGCTAATTTCTAAATTATTCAGATAATAATAACAATAATAGTGATGGAAAGCATTCAGAAAATGGCATTGGTACTGCATAATATGATAGACGTCTAAGATTAATATTCTTAATACTGATCAAAACCTTAGATCGGCGGTGAATTTAGATCAAGAGATTGAACAAATTCTAAATCATAGCGACTTGACGGTTAAAAAGTCGAATTTGTATTCTCAGATGCTTCAAAAGTTTAGGCTGCAGATAGATCAGTCTAAGCAATTCAGTTCAGCTGTTAAGTCGTCAGATGATTCCCAGCATTCGTGGAATCTCCAGACTTCAGCGCTTAGGGGTTTATATTTGGATAATGCTAGAATTAAAGATTTAGTTCAATCATTGAGCCCTAGCATTAGGAATAAAGGCGAGAGATTGATCGAAATCTTAAATCATAGTGGCCCAGGTTTATCAATAGACAACTCCAATCATGTCACCATAGATGGTGTAGGCTATCCGAATAGCAATTTAGTAAATTTAATAGCCTCAACAGTGACGCAGGATCCTTATACAAATTCTGAGGAATTTTTAGAACTTAAATTACTGACAGCCTTCAATAGACTCTTAGCCGATGCCAATATACCTAGACAAGTAGTTGATAGTCATAAGACTTGGGCTAAGATTCATAATACAGACGAAGGCATTGAACAACTGCAGAGCCTTCACCATAGCGAATCTAGAGTGAAAAAACGAAAAAAATAACCCGAGGCTAAAGGTTTACAATCTACACTCATTAATAGAAGGGGCGTGACAGCTCAATGCTCTGTAGCTAGAAATCTGAGATCTCGAGACACTAAGCTGTCCAAAACTTGGTTAACCTATTGCGGGAAAAAAGCTCGCAAGAACCATAAGAAATAAGCGATCTATTAGCGTAGCTGACAGATTGAAACGTGTATATTACAATAGCAAATGTTCTGTGTCTTTTGGTGGTTTGGAAAAAACTGTATAGGTCCATTAATGTAACAATATCTAAACCCTTAATACGAGCCTGGTTAGCAGAGCAAGCTACGTACACTTTGCACAAACCTTAATGAATAAAATTTAAGAGAGATCGATTCAAAGTAACCAGCGTTGATCAGCTATGGCAAATGGATCTGAGCAATGATACTAGTTAAGCCAGACATAATAACGCTATGACTTATCGACTATTCATAATAGATTGTCTATCAATATTTTTGTGGATAACTCCTTTAATGAATAAAACTGTGAAAAACATTGGCTTAAGCATTGGAGTTTTACTGAATACTGTATCTAGAAGACCTAAATCGATTCAGAGTGATAAAGGGGGGGGGGGATTCGTGAATGCTGCCATTAGACACATGTTAACGTCTAAAGGTATACATTTCTACACATCTCAGAACTCTCTCATGAAAGCTGCGATCATTGAATGCATTCAATGCACCATAAAGACTAAGTTATAAAAATATATGACTTACAAAAATACCAATAGATATATTGACACATTCCCTAATCTGGTAAGATCTTACAATAGATCTGTACACGGTAGTACACAAATGAAACCTGTAGATGTTGACCACAGTACAGAGGTGTTAGCTGGGCATAATATGTACTCGAAAGCGAAGCCGAGAGCATCGGTAAAGCTGAGTGATGTGAGATGATGTAAGAGTGTCATAGTTAAAAGATCCATTTACCAAGGGTTATATACTGACATGGAGAAAGGAGATATTCAAAATAAGCTCGAGACTACCTCACAGATTGGGTGTATATAAGCTCAACGATTATAATCAAAATCCCATTATCGGCACATTTTATTCCAAAGAGTTGCAGAAAATTCATTTAAACAAAGCTAACAGGCAGCTGTATTGTGTAGAAAGAATTATTAAAAGGTGTACAAGAGGTAATAAGCGAGAAGTCTATGTCAAATGGTCTGGTTATCCTAATTCATTTAATTCGAGGATAAGTTATTCAAAGCTTAAACGTATTTAGAATCATTACAGAGCTACGGGTACAACTCTACTCGGTCACCACACAGCCCACCCGACCCCCCCACCCTATCGCCACAGCATTGTAAAAATGTCGCTAAACAGTCAAGAAATTTGTAATAATGATTATCGTGGGTAATTTTGTGTTTGAAAAGTACCCAGAGACGAGATAAGATATCTCGCTTGGTTATAATTATTTATATTGTAATAGTAGCATGTTTAATAAATCTGAGTATTCAAAATGGAGATAAAGGGGTTTGGATAGCATTAGTATCTGAGTGTTTGGGATATATATTACCTGTGCCAAGTATAAAAATACCCACAGTTGAGCGATTGACTCTGTCACTGGTTTAGAAAGAATAGCTAGAAACATGGAACAGTTTTATATTATGCTACCGAGTAACAGTAGCATGGATTATACTAAGATTTCAGAATTCAGAATGCATCTTTAAATGCCTTTAAGATTCTCTGGCGTATGGGAAGTTGGCTTGTCATCCATACTGTATCCAAGAAGTTGGTTAACATTAGCAAAGCCTTCTACGATTCTGCTACATTCAATATGCATGTAAGCACTCTATTAACGCAACTCTAAACATTTTGACTGTAGAAACAAAAATTAAAGAAAAAAATGACTTATGCTTGTAAACCGGATTCAGCTGATGTTGAAAGCTTATTACGGCGATCAAACCGGTGGATGTTTACCTGTATTCATAGGCACTAGGAGTCAAAAGGGCCATGGGCCAGGGAAATATTATATGCTCACTGAATCAGAGCAGCCATGTCATTGGCTAAAAGCATTGGACAAAGTTTGGGTAAGTGAGCCCTGTCAGCCGGTCTAGGTGTGGCTGAAGATGTTTTAGCCAGTAAAAAATTGAAAACATCTGGGAAAATGCAGGGCTTTAAATGTCGGTAGAGCAATCATACCAAAAGCCATAGCGTTAGCTCATAGCAATATCTCTGGAGCTAATTTACAACCTAGACACAACAATGTTAAGTGGGGTCAACGATTAGCTAACCCTCGAAGAAGTCATTTGAAGTGTAACCGTAGAGGCAGAAGCAACAGAAATGCTAAATGGGTGGATATATTTAGTTAACTACCAAGATGGCTGCTTGTCACTGCACTAAAAGTGAATTAGATTTGTTTACTGTGAAACCTGTAATGACCACGGTGGATCAAGTGCGTTTGCAAAGTTATCAACCCATTACGAGTCTGTCTAACCCTGAGTCAAGTCTGGAGTTTTTCATCTCTGGAAGCGGTGATGAATGCATAGATTTAACTCAAAGTTACATTTACATTACGGCTAGTGTTGTACAGGTTGTCGCTGGGGTGGAAACACTGGTTAACCTATGGTCTGCTCTATGGTTTCTCAAGTAGATGTCTTTTTTAATGGAAACGTATCTCTGATGCTAATGACACATACACTTTACACAGTTATTTTAAAAGTTTATTTAATTATTCAACAGAGCATAGGCCGAGTCAATTAACCGCTGCACTATGGTTTAAGGATACAGTGGGAGATATGGATAATAAGACAGCTAACAATGCAGGTTATACTCATAGAAAACTTAACGTTGCCTTAAGTACCCTTGTGGAAATGATCGGTAGAATTCATTCCGACAATTTTCTCCAGAAAACATATTTAATCAATGGAGTTTCCTTAAAGGTCCGTTTTATGTCGAGTAAACCGGATTTTAACCTAATTCATGGCAATTCTCCCATTTACAAATTATGTCTGCATGAAGCTACATTGAATTTACGTATGGGTAAACCTATTCCAGAAGTAATTAACGCTCATGCTTCGACATTGCTAAAGTCCCTGGTGCGATACCCTATTAAAAGAGTTATCGTCAAAGCATTCATCATTCCATCAGGGACTAGTAGCGTGAATAGGGACAATATTTTTCTCAGGGGATTTTTCAACACTGTGATGCTAATCACATTTCGTGCTATATGGATAACGAGCAAGTGGCTGGAGATGCTCTTACACCGAATTTCACGGCTGCTGGTTATAATTTTACAGAATCATTCTTTATGTTGTTTAATGGAAGCAGTACATTATTTGATGACAAATGTATAGGGCTTAACACCGATGAATATAAGGCAGGTTACACGGTTTTTTGCCTTTGACTACACCCCAGACCTCGCTACAGGTGATCATGTCCACCTTACAAAGCAAGGAAGTCTATGCTTCCAACTAAAATTTAAAACAGCATTACCTGATACTATGAACGTAATATGTTATGCAGAATTTAATAACATTATAAGCATTGACAGTGATCATAACGTTACCACGGACGACTAGAGCCTTTGACACCCTATCGCCACTGAGTAGACACGTAAACGTACCCTCACACACACACACACGCACGCACGCACGCACGCACGCGCGCGCGTGCACGCATGCGCACACACACGTGCACACACACACGCATGCACGCACGCACACGCACGCACACGCACGCACGCACGCACGCACGCACGCACGCACGCACGCACGCACGCACGCGCACACACACACTCTCACACACACGCACGCACCCATGCATGCATGCACACACGCACTCACGCACGCACGAACGCACGTACGTACGCATGCGCCCACGCACGCACGCAGGCACGCACGCACGCACACACACACGCATGCACGCACGCACACACACACACACAAACCCTGGCATACGGTTGCACTCATCAAAATGTATACAGCTTATTATTATTATTATTATTATTATTATTATTATTATTATTATTATTATTATTATTATTATTATTATTATTATTATTATTATTATTATGTTAACTACTAGAGATCTAAAAAATATTTGCTCTGGAGACCGGAGATTAGGACGGCTGTTCCTAGGTGTTTTCGCTAAAGACTGCATACCTAAACGCATCAGAAGACCCTCGTGTCTCATCGTTAATACAGATCCTGAGAGCTTTCCAGGCACTCATTGGATCGTGTTATATTTCCCGAAACCTTGGAAAATTGAATATTTTGACTCATTCGGGCAGAACCCATGGCCTGAAATAATGGTCAAAATGGGGCCATTAAATAACCAGTACATATATAACGGTGTTACTGTGCAACCGCTATTATCGACTCGTTGCAGAGAGTTCTGCATATATTTTCTGTATCATAGGATTCATAGCCTGTCGATGATTTTAATCACAACGACATTACTAGATTTAACAAAAAATGATCCAAAGCTTAGCCCATAGATTATTAGATTTTAGACTTATACAAATTCTACAAGGAATGTTGCAATTAAACACTGTGAATCTAAATTTGTGTTTGTTTTTTGTTGGTTTTTTTAACCCATTAGATGGTTTCCAGATGTTTTTAAACCAATATGGTTTATGCTCGCTTTTACCATATTCGTGTTAAAATACATTTCAAAGTCTGTTTCTCAAATTCTTTTTCATTTTCCAGAATTAGAATTTTAACGTACTTCTCCTAAAGTTACATAGATGTCTGACGCCTCAGGCTAATGCCATCTATACAGGGTTAAAATCTTGAATGAACAGCTCATCATAGATATCTTTGCTCATAGCTTTTCATAAGCCCTGACGGGCTGGGGTGGCAGAGGTGGGGCGACGTAGTGTGTCTGGATCAGTTACTCGTTAACCTACTACTACTGCTGCCTGCTACTGTCATGTCAGACATCTACGCAACTCTAGGGGAACTATGTTAAAAATATAATTCAGAGAGTGGAACTTTGCTACTGTATATGCTGGAAGGTGTATATACAATAACCCAAAACAGAGTTACTGCATTGGGTTGAGTGGGTTGTGGAGGGTTTGACCTTTAGTTTGGTTTTTTTAACAGCGATAATGTTGGTGAGATTTGATTTGAGAAAACACAAATAAATCCGATAATTATAGGTTATAACTATGTCAATAATAGTAACAGGTTTTAATTATATATATTATTCGTGTAACTTATAAACAGTGAGGAGTACATCGTTCAGCCATACAGTCTTACAGGCTTTGTATAACTCACATACATTCCAATATAAATCTGGATCTGTAGACAATGCCCGAAAGAAAGAGCTTTTAGGAACGCATTCTAATGCGTTTAAGTAATGTAATTCAACATTGTCAATAAGTCTTAAGAAATAATCGATACCCATACACTTGTGTTTGCGTTGAGATGGTCTGTCGTGCTGGCACCCATAACAGTCCAGAATCGCTAGTCTATGGATCGCTAAATTCAACAAATTTGCGAAAATAGCTGTAGCATTGAGTTTGGTAGATTGTGGAATGCTTTTGCAGTCAAAACCCGGATATTCACATTCATTTATATCTCGATGTATGTACAATACCCCAAAACAGAGTTTCTGTGTTGGGTCGGTGGGTTGGACCTTTAGTGAATAGAGAAACGCTGCTTTTAATTTGAGACTTATATATAGTTGGGTTATTTTAACAGCAATAATGTTGGTGAGATTTGATTTGAGAAAACACAAATAAATTCGATAATTATAGGTTATAACTATGTCAAAAATAGTAACAGGTTATAATTACATATATTATTTGCACAGCTTATAAATCTATGGATCGCTAAATTCAACAAATTAGCGAAAATAGCTATAGCATTGACTCTGGCAGATTGTGAAATGCTTTTACAGTCAAAACTCAGATATTCACATTCATTTATATCTCAATGACACGTATCAGGGGTGTCCTGCATAGCAGGCGGTTGAGCGCATGTTTCTACAGCGGTGGGTGAGTCAGGAAATGTAAAACACTCGTCTTATTCGTGATCTTGTAAATCATTAGAATCCAGCATATCAGATAAGGCTTGGATTCCCGATGGTATTTCTTCCTCTACATTCGTAGACACTTGTTGAATAGCATAATCTAACTCTTCGACAGTCTCTGGGGATACGTGTTTGATAAGTGTGTGAATGGCTCTGTCTATCTCAGCATCAGCATTGTTTACATCGACAATGTTACATGGTTGCTTAGACGTTAATCCCAGCAATCAAGTCATGCAGACTCTCCAGAATATGTAATCCTTAGTCTTTACTGTGTTACCCTCTAAAACTGTCTGTAGTTTAAGTTCTTCAGCTATAGTAGCAATGTATAATCTGGCCGATATTAACTTTGAGTTAATGTTTATATCGCTGCTCAGATTTCTGACTATTTCAAACCAAACGTCTTCGTCAACCATTAACTGACTCTAGAGATGGAGAGCGATGGCACGTTACTGCATATGCCTATTTTTCTCGGACCATTAATGCTTAATATCTGATCACTGTAATCTTTGGAGAACATCATGTCAGCCATTGAGTGTTTTTATCTATATATAGACAATTGGGTGTAGATTCTTTATCAGTATTGCACGGCCACACTAAGCATGGTTAGAAATGTAAAAGCAATCTTTGGTTTATTCTTTTTTTGGTATGAAATGCTTACACTAGCATAGAGTTTGTTATAGCTTCGAAAATTTCGTGCAAGCTCTCCTTCAGAATTCTCCATGAATCGTTAGGGAATGTTAAACTCCTGAACGATGGTTTCTGCTCGGTTTGACCTGGTGGAGTAAAGTACCAAGTTAGCCTGACGTACAGATATTTAGTGCTGATAGTGACCTTTAATTGAGGTTCTAATTCGTATATGTAATTAATCTGCTCTACTCTGTTGGAACACCTAACTCTAAGCACGGTTTCTTCAAATCCAGGCATCATAGCAGCGAACTTTTGAAACGTATTGCCGTACATAAACACGCCTCACTTGGTGGGGTAAACACTACCAACACTAAACTCGTGTATGTCTACTACAAATTCATCATTACGTTTCAGAATGCTATGTGTACATTGTTACTGAGCACTACGGGCACGTCACAGCCCATAGAATAGTATGTAGTCATACTTATAATAAACGTTGAACAAACCATTTCAACAAAAATCAAAATCTTTAACTCTTAACGGATCAGATTTTTAAAAGGCTGCTTTTATACTCTAACGACTATCGATTAATGCTCGTCACACGTCATTACGCTAATTACCCTTAGGCTCGCATAATTGGATACCTGGAGACCTGTAATTTAATGAGGGGGCGAGGCTTCATCATCGAACAAGTTCCCAAGAAAAGATGTGTCCAGACATGTAACCTGGTCGTCCCTCATTACGTAATACCTTAACCCTTGAGTGTTTGGCATGGCTCCAAGAGATCATCCTTAATTACACCCATTAACCCTCGTCAATCAGCATTATGCTAATTACCTTTAAGCTCGCCTCATTGAATGACTGGAGGCACGTGACTTACAAGGGAGGCAAAGCTTCGTGATCAAATGAGTCCAGTGCATTGGATGACAGAAGGAAGGCACATGATTTAACGAGGGGGCGGGGCTTATGGCGACCCTCTACATCTAACATCCAATCAAAATGGAGGAGAGCTGGTCGCCTGTTTTCACACCTTTACACAAAGGTGGCAAAGATCAAAGGAAAAAAGGTGATAATGATGCAAACTAGTTGGTTGCCCTGACACAGCAACTACTTTTCACAGGCGACCAACTTACCTCTCATCTACTAATACCTACATTCTCCTCTTACCATGTCTTCAGCTGGTGATTTGGCGCTGTTGTTTCAGTTAGCCCTTTGTTGGAGCCTGCAACTTCATGTAGAGAGGTTGGTCTCTGAATCGCTTGAATTGATCACCCTGTATCAGAAGTTTTTTCTCCCTTCTGGGTTCCAGTGGTTAAGTGGTGGCCATCTTTTCCATTTCATGGATGGGGGTCGTTTTCATTGCACCAAGGATGCTTCTGAGTCCAATGTTTTGCACCTTGTCTAGTTTTGATTTATTCACCTTGATGCATACTCCAACACATATTATACTGCACCTATATAGACTGTTCTCGAGATCTTGGATTTTGATCACCTTGTAGCTTCTTTATGACACCAACGCTTTCTGGTTGCCCTCGCCTCCATCTCCTCAATATGGGGGTTCCATGTCAGGTGGTAGTCGAGATTGATGCAAAAAAGGTGGATGTGTTGGTCTGTTGCAGGGTAGTCTCCAAACATGAGTGGTAAGGTGATGGATACGGACTTTGACTCCATTGGGTTCTAGCCTCCAATCTTCTGTCCACTGTAGTAGTTTATTTACTCACTCCTGTATACTATAGCCTGCTTCGGTGGCATGCTCTGCAGCACTACGGATTGCCAGGTCGTCAATCGACAAGTGTCCATTATATGGAGGTATTCACTCGACCGTGTTTGGGTGTATACTACTCCAACCTTTAAGTATATCATGGGATCTAAGCGCACATTAAACACTGTCATGTTTCAAATTTGATTTCGTTGTTATGCCATCTAAAGTTTACTTGTGTTGTTCTGTGGGGGGGGGGGGGGGCATAGACATCCTGCATTATTTCATGGAAAGGGGTCCATCACCGCTTAATTAAAAAAGCCCATGAACGGACATTACGTTATAGTATAAAATGAGTACAGCACTGAGACAGCGGCGGTGATGGTGTTTGTTTTTATATCTCTCACGTGAGCTAAAGACATGTAAGTAACAGATTTATGTAATTGCTTAAAATGTCATAATTGTAAAAAATAGATTTGAAGGAGGCACACACGCATGTACATTCTATCTTGCCTACTTTTAATGGAAAAATGTATGTCTTGGTGTACACATTGCAGGCAGGCCAAAAAGAGGTTTGGGATGCATTATAATAAATACCACACCCCAAGTTTATTTAATCACAGATTGATATATTAGAACATAATTTAATAACTTGATCGCGATGCTCGTACTAACTGCGGAATGCCCGAGGAATAGAAAATGACAGAGGTGTAAGCTAAATTCGAAATCCGGTAAGAACAAAGATATGGAATTGTGTACTGTGAAATTACATTACGGTAGAATTGTGTACTACGAAATTACATTACGCTAGAATTGTGTACTATGAAATTACATTACGCTAGAATTGTGTACTATGAAATTACATTACGCTAGAATTGTGTACTATGAAATTACATTACGCCAGAATTGTGTACTATGAAATAACATTACGGTAGAATTGTGTACTATGAAATTACATTATGGTAGAAATGTGTACTATGAAATTACATTACGCTAGAATTGTGTACTATGAAATTACATTACGCTAGAATTGTGTACTATGAAATTACATCATGCTAGAATTGTGTACTATGAAATTACATTACGCTAGAATTGTGTACAATGAAATTACTTTACGCTAGAATTGTGTACTATGAAATTACATTATGGTAGAATTGTGTACTATGAAATTACATTACGCTAGAATTGTGTACTATGAAATTACATTATGCTAGAATTGTGTACTATGAAATTACATTACGCTAGAATTGTGTACTATGAAATTACATTACGGTAGAATTGTGTACTATGAAATTACATTACGCTAGAATTGTGTACTATGAAATTACATTATGCTAGAATTGTGTACTATGAAATTACATTACGGTAGAATTGTGTACTATGAAATTACATTACGCTAGAATTGTGTACTATGAAATTACATTATGCTAGAATTGTGTACTATGAAATTACATTACGGTAGAATTGTGTACTATGAAATTACATTACGCTAGAATTGTGTACTATGAAATTACATTACGCTAGAATTGTGTACTATGAATTACATTACGGTAGAATTGTGTACTATGAAATTACAATACGGTAGAATTTTTTTTAATTCGGAATATAACTAGTTTTTGCGGGTAAAATTCTGTGAGTGAACAAATTGCAACGAAAACCGTGAATCATCCTAAATTTGAGCCTATTTTCGTACGAAATTGTGTACTACGAAATTATTTCATGGTAAATATTTTAAAAATTCACTACTTCATGCGTGTATGCCTATACCTATCTAAACATATGGGTGACATTCTGGGCCCAAACCCATTATGAACCATATGTCAGACCATACCGACACCTATCTGAATGTGATGAATGTGAACCAACCATGTTACAATGGGGTCATATGGCGAATATGTAACTACATACTATGAAATGACTTGATGGTAGAATCGTGAAAAGGCACTAGTACATATTGAGTTATCCACATGTAAAACAATGATTACACACCCAGAAGATAATTTCTCATATTGAATATAGTAAATTGTTGCCATTTGACAACTGTCCGTGACTACTAAATATTACGAAATTACTCCCCATGGTAGAATACTCAAGATTCATTAGCGTATTCATATCCCTATCTAACCATTTGAGTGAAATTATGTGGCCAAACCTATTGCAGACAGTAGGGTATTGAAAACCGCAGATCTGCCTAAATTGGAACCAATTTACGTGATAAAATCAGATACTTCGAAATTATTTCAGGGTTGAATTTTTTTTAATTACCAATATAACTATCGTATTCAAACCCCCTATACGTCTATGTGAGCGAAGTTCTGGAGCCGGCCATATTACAGACAGCAGAGCACCGAAAGGCACGAATAAACAAACATTTAAGCCAATTTTTGCGCAATAAAATTACTTCATCTAGAATTTGTTAGATTCGGAATATAACTAGCATATTAAGGAAAATCTATGTTGGTGAAATTATGGGGCAAAACATATTATAGACAATAGGTACCGAAAACCGGGAATCACCCGAGATTTAAGCCAATTTTCGGTATGAAATTGTTTACTACGAAATTACTTCATGGTAGAAATTTTTTAACTTCAATCCATTACTTCACTAGCGTATTGATATACCTATCTAACCATATGGTTGAAATTCTGTGGCCGAATTTATTGCAGACGTTCTTAACTTAGCACATGCATAGGCCTACACTTTCGGTTGATTTCTGTATTCAACAATCTGCTAAAATATTATTGACAGCCGTTTTGACTGGGAATTGGGAACATTGGTAGTCTGTCAATACTGCTACATAATTGCATTGGCCCTACATGGATTTATTCCCACTGATGGATTAAGGACAAAAGGATACCACTGATAATCACACATCCATTATACATTCGTATCTCGCGAGATCTCCTTCGATACGAGATCGCGAAAAGTATCTCATATGTATTGAGGAGCCATTGGCGTAGTGATTTCCAGTAGAATATTGTCGTAGAGAGAATTGAAACTTAAAAGGACACGAGCGTTACTGTCTTCATAGCCGATAATATTAATTCACGTAAAACGAGATGATATAAAGCCTATAGTAGTCTGTATGACAAGTAGTTTACAGAAAAATAGTCTCTCTGAATTCGTCGTAAAATTCAAATCTGTCGCGCACAAATTGACGTAAAAAATTCGCTAACGTTGCGTAGATGCTGATACGACACGAACCACAGGATAGATCGAGTCGATTTTAATGTCTGTATCAAGCTAGTGATACAGAGGTTAAGATGATACCAAAATCAACACGATTCACAGTGTTGCTTTTACAGTCCGCTACGGAGACTGGGTTACGATCTGTTTGGTATCCAAAGTTGAGTCTGTGTAACAGTCTGGTCGTTGTGATGACGTAATAAGATGGCCGGTCATTACATTAGAGGTGTATTCTCGAAGAAGCCATGCCTCTATTTTTGGATTGATCCATTATTGTTAGCGAGGTTTGTCTGCTTTTTTGCGCTCTAAAATAGTATTATACATGTTTTTCTTTTGTAATTTACCACACACATAGTACGCCTCTGTTAGAAGACGGCCACGATGTTAACAAATTTGCGTCGACGCCCCACAAGACTGTCTGTACCAAGTCTGTAATTATTACCCTATCTCGAATGCAACGAATGTGAATCTACATGTTCAGCCTGCTGTCTTATACTATAATACAATAGTGGAAACGTGAAACAGACATGGCACCTGGTATATCATCGTCGTCATCATCATTTGTTAACCCTGTAATACC
The DNA here is from genome assembly GCA_034401795.1 of Chaetoderma sp. LZ-2023a. Classification (NCBI taxonomy): domain Eukaryota; kingdom Metazoa; phylum Mollusca; class Caudofoveata; order Chaetodermatida; family Chaetodermatidae; genus Chaetoderma; species Chaetoderma sp. LZ-2023a. Next base: position 142,357,981 of record CM067374.1, on the reverse strand, counting down.
CTAATTGGGTCAAGAATATAAAAATATTTGCTTACTAAATGCCTATTTGCAGGCCAAGAGAAGACTGTTTTTGAAGATTTACCATTGGAATGACTGGCTCTGTTATCGAGCCAGTCATTCCAATGGGGAATGTTCCAAAACTTTCTTCTCTTGACCTGCAAATTAACATTCCTTAAGATCACTGTAGAGGCCGGATTTGGCGACCTCGTCATGAAAGGGTTAAAATACAATAAGAGAAGATGATAGGCCTACATGCAGAGTCGTTGTCGTTGCAATACTTAATACAGGTCTATGACAGCAAGAAGTAGGTGGGTAGGGTGGGTGGGTTACCAGTTAAAGTTTTAAGAAAATATTCGTATAGTTGTCTTTATCTGAGATATTGGAATTTCGGTGTTAATCATGCTATAAGATTTTGTTAGAAAAACACAAACTTGTGCCCAAGTAAGTCACATCTTAGTGCAGTTGCTTGAAACGACATGCATAGGCCTGACGTTAGTCAATTGGTCACTGAATGCGGGTGGTTTATTAATACAATGGACGTTTGCCGTTTTAGCTATTCCCCGCCCATCTCTAGCTAAGCTCCACCCACACTGCGCTCATGTTGGGATGGATGGATCTCTGAGCTTCTTGACTATCAATTCCCAGAAAAATACAGGTAAGCTGTTGAATATTTTAAAGCTAATTTGACTGGGTGCTGTTGCTGCTTGACGTCATGATTATTACGTCATCCTACACGTCACGTAGTTGAGTATGACGTCATATTACGTAAGGCCGCGCTGTATGGCAGAATGTCAAATCGGTGACGATGGCAATTTTCAAACCGGTTTGAACCGTATATCGGTTTTATGGGGTGGGTGGGGCCAAGGATTAGTGGGTGAAATTATTGTATGTAATATTTTTTCGATAAGCATATAGCAAGTATACGTAAGTTGGCTGTAACTTTTGACCCAAAATACACGCTCATCACTTACTTTCTTTATAAGCATCAGGAATTAGGTATATAACATTCATTTCTGATTAAGCTAGTAATTGTTACAATCTAGCTTCTTACCGACTAACCATAACGCGTGTTTCATTTACAATCGATTAATTCTAATGCGCGAGCGAGGTTTATCGTTCGGATAATCACCACGTGTCGGAAAAAAGCCTTAATTTTTGTTAACCAGTTAAATAATGTGCTATTATTTTGAGACTGCTTGTTGAAAATTATTGGTGTCATGGACAGCACAAACTTTCAATCAATTACTCTCATTTTAACATTCTGATGACAAGTGGTCATTGCGTCATAGTGTTTACATTGGTTAGACATCCCGGTAATGATGATTGAGTGGTGTTACAAGGGGTGGGTATGATTAGAGCATACGCCTATTGAATTAAGACTATCTTAACTTGTGATCTTAGTTTTAAAGACATCTAAGCATAAGGTGGGTTACTTAGGCTTGTTGTGATAACCCACTCGCTCAGAAATACAGCCCTAATGAGCATGTGTATTTTCTATCCGAATTGCGACAATTTAAAAATCCCTCTAAACTCGCGATGTGGACGGTAGATTGGCTGAAGCTTTGAACAATTACTTTTAAATATAGGTAATAATGTGATTTTAACGGAATTGTGATAATGAATTTTTCACGCACACACCAAACAAGGGTCAATCACACGTACACCAATTAAGGAGAGAAATCATTTTATACTCAATTAGAGTATGGTAACGCTGAATACGAAAGATCAATAGAAAGTTAATCATTTACAATTTTATAAATATTATCGTGTATGTTAAATATTTCGAAACTAATTTGTCTGGGATTTGGTGTTACAAACAACACCAGCATCTTGCAGTCACATTAGTTTCAAAGTATTGGAAAGTTCACAGACAGAGTGCAATTCATCATAAGCAATTTAGTGGGAATAGACAATAACGGAAATGCAGGCTTTTGTTCAAATGGGTCTGCGTTTTAACCCTTTAATCTACAAATTTGGTCAAAATACTTATGATATTCTCATGGAATTTGCAGACAAAGGAAGATTATTTTTGAAAATTTAGTCCTAGAGTATCTGGTTTCGTTATCGAGCCATTCATTTCAGTGGTAAATTGAACATGTCCTATATCCATTTGTGACCAAGAAACGATCGTTTATTAAATTATACCACAGGAACGATAGGCTCGGCTATGAGTCGGTAATTCCAGCGGTTAATTTTTAAAAAGTCAAACCCTGTTTTTTCCCTGTTAGATGCAAAGGGACATTTCTCAAGGTAATAACTTTCCGAGTACGCTGTTGAATATCTTGAAACTAATTTGATTGAGTGATGTTGCTGCCTATAGCAGCACACAGCGCCCAGTAAAATGAGGTTCAAAATATGCAACAGACTGTTAATTAAATAGTAGACCTTCAATTCGAACAGCGTCTGGTCAAATTAGTTTCAAAATATTCAACAGAATGTTGATTAAATAGTAAAGACATGCAATTCGTACACTTGACTGGCTATTCAATGTTCCTGGTGGAGCTAGATACGCCATTCATTGCACATTTTGATTATGACGTCAGCCTACATATGAGGTAAATGATTATGACGTCATATACTTGAGTAGCAGAACAGAAAATGTCCTATGTCTATTTGCCGTCCAAGAGACGATTGTGGTGGGTTTTTTTTGCAATTAACCACTGAAATTATAGGCTCGGTTATCCAACCAGTCATTCCAGTGGTAAAATTTCAAAAAAAGTTCTCCGATGAGTAACTGATGCAAATGGGCATTTCTCACGATCACTGCAAAAGCCATTTGTGGTCAGTTTGATAGAGTGCTAAGGTTGAAATAGAAGAGCCGCTGCGCGCGGGAATATGCTTGCGTACTTTCATCTACAGAGGGAAGGATACACGTGTTTTGTACGTGTTTTGTACGTAGTCCTCCAGCAAAAGAAGAGCAGTTATTTGGAGTTGGCTGTTTATTAAAATACTTAAGCTGTCATCGCCGCGCAAACACTAGTCCAGTCGGAACAAAACAGATATAAGAGAACTCACCATGAATCAATCTAAAAATATAGCTGTGTCTTCGCGCCAATTATTTTCTCGATCTCATATCGATGGAGATCCCGCGAGACACAGCGTTCACGTTCTCGCGACATCTAAGCTAAGGTGAGCGAGATAGTCAGCAGGACCACAATCCTAAAAATGTGATGTCATCCAAATTACGGTCTGGACCTTGATTTAAACTGAATTATGTTCTAGCATGTGACGTCATCCGAATTACGTCCTGGACCGTGATTCAAACTCAATTATTTTCTAGCATGTGACGTCATCCGAATTACGGTATGGACTGTGATTTAAACTGAATTATGTTCTAACATGTTACGTCATCGGAATTACGGTCTGGCCGTGATTTAAACTGAACTATTTTCTAGCATGTGACGTCATCCTAATTACAGTTTGGACCGTGATTTAAACTTAATTATTTTCTAGCATGTGACGTCATCCGAATTACGGTTTGGACCGTGATTTAAACTGAATTATGTTCTAGCATGTGGCGTCATCCGAATTACGTTCTGGACCGTGATTTAAACTGAATTATGTTCTAACATGTGATGCCGTCTAGACCGTAATTCGGATTGTATCTTATTGCTAGGACGTAAATTCGTTATTCAGTCAATATGTAGGCCTGCATCATATGTATGTACACGAACGCGTGCATTAGACCTGTCGCATATGTCTTAATCTGCAACATCTAATATTTACCCTATAATGCCTGCTCCCGTTGAATTTCGAGCAAAATTTACCATTTTCGCCCATCAGGGCGCTGCTATGGATGACTGTAGGCGCGAGGCTAATATATGCCGCTATGGATGACTGTAGGCGCGAGGCTAATAGATGCTGCTATGGATTACTGTAGGCGCGAGGCTAATAGATGCTGATATGGATTACTGTAGGTGCGAGGCTAATAGATGCTGATATGGATTACTGTAGGTGCGAGGCTAATAGATGCTGATATGGATTACTGTAGGTGCGAGGCTAATAGATGCTGCTATGGATTACTGTAGGTGCGAGGCTAATAGATACTGATATGGATTACTGTAGGCGCGAGGCTAATAGATGCTGATATGGATTACTGTAGGTGCGAGGCTAATAGATGCTGATATGGATTACTGTAGGTGCGAGGCTAATAGATGCTGATATGGATTACTGTAGGTGCGAGGCTAATAGATGCTGATATGGATTACTGTAGGTGCGAGGCTAATAGATGCTGATATGGATTACTGTAGGTGCGAGGCTAATAGATACTGATATGGATTACTGTAGGCGCGAGGCTAATAGATGCTGCTATGGATTACTGTAGGTGCGAAGCTAATAGATGCTACTATGGATTACTGTAGGCGCGAGGCTAATAGATGCTGATATGGATTACTGTAGGCGCGAGGCTAATAGATGCTGATATGGATTACTGTAGGTGCGAAGCTAATAGATGCTGCTATGGATTACTGTAAGCGCGAGGCTAATAGATGCTGCTATGGATTACTGTAGGTGCGAAGCTAATAGATGCTGCTATGGATTACTGTAGGTGCGAGGCTAATAGATGCTCATATGGATTACTGTAGGTGCGAGGCTAATAGATGCTCATATGGATTACTGTAGGTGCGAGGCTAATATATGCGGGTGCACATTTTAAGGAAGTAGGCCTATATGTAAATGATTACCGCAATGGAACCGCTGACGCGATTTCAATGATTCCTGAACCTCCAAATTCCGGGATTAATGATAGAATATTATATGATATGAAATCCCATGTTAAAATCTGAAAAGGCGTTCAACCGTCTGGAATGTATAAATATTGGTCATCTAAGATACGATCTGAGAATATTTTCTCCTCTTTTAGTAGGATTCAGCATGAGATGGTTTTATCTCACAAGCTCTATCTTTGGAAATACTCTATCTATCGGCATAAATTCGGAGTGTGCTTAAAACTGAGCGAAATGGCTACTTTCTTGGCTAATTAAAATTTTGCTCGCATGAATATTGCCTGAGATATAATCAAATAGATTAACATTTTAACATAAATTCAGAGAATTTTTCCTTGATTGATCAACATTGCCAGCAAGCTGTAGTAATTACACTAATTAGCATATTTTGCTAACCTTTCCCAGTTATGGGATAACATTATAAAGCATCGCCACGGACAATTCTGTCATTGCAGCTCTAAGACTTATTCTGATATGGGATGATGGAAAGAGCGCACCCTGAAATTTTTGTTTGAAATTATGCTTGCTTAGTTGTCCCGCAGAGTGTATCTTTTGAACCACTAGGGCGACTCTAACATCCCTAGCATCGGATAAATCTTCGAATTTGCAGCTACATGTAGATACCGGAATTATTACAATCGGTGTCAGTGTTTCCAGTAATATCATCATATGTTTTCTCCGAATATGTATTTACGCTGATATAACTGATATAGCCCGGGGAGTAATTTGACAATACACACGTGTGAAGTGCCACTTCCCGTTAACCCTTATCACGCTGCTGTAACATGCGTAATAGCACAAACACAGTTTGAAAAAAACTGTTACTGAAATGTGTTGGTGTTGTGCACAGCAATGGCTTACAGCAGCATTGTTAGTTTGTTACCAAAATGAACACATCCTGATAGAATATTGGAAATTGTATCTATGACATATAGACTTTGAGGCAGTGGTCTACGGGTTAACACCGTGTCTTCGTATACATCTCAGCATCTTCTTAGCAGTGGCACCCTTTAATCCCAATGATTGGCATGTGAACCAATTTTAGCTGGCCAATCCAATTTTTTAATGAAGCGTATGATTGGCAAATCAAACCATTCGTTTTAATTGTTTCCGCTGTCGTATTGACAACGATATTTTCCTTCGGTCAAACCTGTCTATAACGACGCATGGCGTTGGCGCCAGGCGCGGGTGGGGTTACTTTTAAATGGGTGGTCACACTCATCGTAAAGAACCCTCACCAGTTGCCCCCAAAACATATTTGTCATAGCAGATAAACTATATGAGGCGACAATTAGTCTTTAGTCACCCAGTTTTAATAGTCCATACATTGTCCGTTATAGACAGGTTTCACTGTATCGAGAAACAGTTATGTTGACAAATAACATCGTTATTAGTTTGCAGTGTGTACCGTTGTACCACATAGGCTTATTTTTTTTAAACATAATAACCTAACTATAGAATGTCCCCACGATTATAAACGAGCACATGTTAGGGCTCCATGCATATGCATATTTACTGTACAGCGTTCGTGCCCGGCAAAGATGACATTGCGATCTCGTGAAATCTCGCTCTCGTTGCAAGAAAATGGCTGCGCTGGGAAACGAAATCCCATGTTTACGATAGGATAAGTCTTCGTACTATTTGCCTATTGTAGTTATTTAAGATCCAATATGTCAGTACATAAATCTTTCAAATAAAGTACACTTTTACCAAACCCGAAATTGTCCTTTAACACTAATACCAAGAGGGTCCCGGCGCCACCTATCACCTAAAGGACGAGTTTGTTTCTCCAGCAGAACACGCGGTCGGACAGACAGGCAGCCGGACAGAGTCCCAGGCAAGGCAGACTTCATGGCTTCGTGGCGAGACTAGTGAATAAACGTGAACTTAGAATCCTGCTAGAAAATTCGGAGACTACTTGCTAGAATAAAATATGCAGCAGAGAGCGGGCAGGATGCAGCCGACAGTGAGAGGATTCTTTCGCTATCCAAATAGAGGCGGGTTGTTGGAGTGTAAGATGAGAGTCAGTGTTGCAGAATGTTGACAAGCTGGGGCTGAATGTGGTGGAGTGGGTGGGGGTACGTAGGAGTCACATAACACGGGAATATTGGCAAGAGTTATTTAAAATGTCATGTTCGCATACCAATTCGGTATTTAAGAACTGTGTTGACAGTGCCGTGCATTGCAGCGTGTCCAATACAGGCTTGTTGACGCACATTGCGGCGGGTCTAAAACTGGCTTGCTGACGCACATTGCATCGTGTCTAATACAGGCTTGCTGACGCACATTGCAGCGTGTCTAATACAGGCTTGCTGACACACATTGCGGCGTGTCTAATACAGGCCTGCTGACGCACATTGCAGCGTGTCTAATACAGGCTTGATGACGCACATTGCAGCGTTTCTAATACAGGCTTGCTGACACACATTGGGCGTGTCTAATACAGGCTTGCTGACGCAGATTGCAGCGCGTCTAATACAGGCTTGCTGACGCACATTGCAGCGTGTCTAATACAGGCTTGCTGACACACATTGCGGCGTGTCTAATACAGGCTTGCTGACGCATATTGCGGCGTGTCTAATACAGGCTTGCTGACGCACATTGCAGCGTGTCTAATACCGGCTTGCTGACGCACATTGCAGCGTGTCTAATACAGGCTTGCTGACGCAGATTGCAGCGTGTCTAATACAGGCTTCTTGACGCGCATTGCAGCGTGTCCAATACAGGCTTGTTGACACACATTGCATCGTGTCTAATACAGGCTTGTTGACGCACATTTAGGCAGTCTCCTTCACTCCCCACTGCCTCTCTCCACACAATGTGGAAAGTGGCGAAGTTACCAATAATAGATTGAAACATAAACCAGCCTAAATATGGCCTTGGAATTAAGGACTCGATAGGCGGCAATCAATCAAGGTGATCAGAGTTTCCTCGATAGCTCCTAGTAAGAGGATAGGAGTTCCATTCTTATTGTGCATTTCCTATGGTAGAGATGAAACGTTCTAGGGTAGAGATTGTTTAAAAGTTTGCCATAAATTTGTGCGTGTCTATAGCACCATCAGCCTCCCTTCAAATTATTAGTGAAATAATCAGCAGACAGTATCACTACCTAACGTCTTGCTGACGATTTGTCCGAAAATTGTTGCCCACATTCTTTACCCAGTCTACACAAGGAAATACACAATTCGAATCGAACCGCTATACCATTGATATACGCTATTGAGGGAGCGCCAGTGCAAGGACTATTGTTAGCGTTACGGGAACGGTTTCATACTGAGCATTGTGTAGCAGCGAGAACCCATAGAATCACAAGTAATGGTCCCTACAAATGTTAAAGTAAGAGCAAGGCTCTGAAGAAGGCGACTGTCCCGAAGATTTGCTAAATATGTCCTAAAGCTATAGCCTCAGGATAACTTTGTCGATGAGATACAGGGTTTGTCCGTCCCATTGGCTAGGCGATACATGGTTTATATATACACGTACTATTGCGATAATGGTGTGTCCGTCCCATTGTCCAGGCGATACATGATTTGTCCGTTTCATTGTCCAGGAGATACATAGTTTTTCCGTCCCATTGTCCAGGAGTTATATGGTGTGTCCTCATTCCGTCCCATTGTCCAAAAGATGCATGGTTTGTCCGTTCCATTATCCAGGAGATACATGGGTTGTCTTCACTCCGTCCCATTGTTCAGTAGCTACATGGTTTGTCATCACTCGGTCCCATTGTCCAGGAGATACTTAGTTTGTTTTCACTCCGTCCCATTATCCAATAGATACATGATTTGTCTTCACTCCGTCCCATTGTCCATGAGATAATGCTTTGTCTGCCCCCATTGTCCAGGCGATACATGGTTTGTCCGTCCCATTTACTAGGAGATACACGGTTTGTCTTCACTCCGTCACATTATCGAGTAGATAATGGTTTGTCTTCACTTAATCCCATTGTTCAGGAGATACATGTCTGTCATTATTCCGTCCCATTGTTCAATAGATACGTGATTTGTCCGTCCAATTATCCAGGAGATACATGGTTTGTCCGTCCCATTGTCCAGGCGATGCATGGTTTGTCCATCACATTATCCAGAAGATACATTGTTTAATCTCATTCCATCACAGTGTCCAGTAGATACATGGTTTGTCCTTACTCCGTCACATTATCTCATAGATACATGGTTTGTCTTCACTCCATTCGATTGTCCAGGAGATACATCGTTTATCATCACGCCATCCCATTATCCACTAGATACATGGTTTGTCCTCACCCCGTCCCATTGTCCATGAGATACACAGTTTATCTTCACTTAGTCCCATTGTCCAGGAGATACATGTTTTCTCCTCATACCATACCTTTGTCCAGTAGATAATGGTTTGTCATCACTCTGTCCCATTGTCCAGGAGATACATGGTCTATCTTCACTCCGTCACATTGTCTAAGAGATACATGTTTGTCATTATCCCATCCCATTGTTCAATAGATACGTGATTTGTCCGTCCCATTAACCAGGAGATACATGGTCTGTCGGTCCCAGTGTCCAGGAGATACATGGTTTGTCCGCCCCTTTGTCCAAGAGATACATTGTTTGTCCATCCAATTATTCAGGCGATACATTGTTTGTCCGTCCAATTATCCAGGAGATACATTGTTTGTTCTCATTCTATCACATTGTCCAGTAGATGCATGGTTTGTCCTCACTCCGTCCCGTTGTCCAGGAAATACATGGTTTGTCCTCACTCCATCCCATTGTCCAAGAGATACGTGGTTTGTCTTCACCCCGTCCCATTGTCCATGAGATACACGGTTTTATCTTAACTCAGTCCCATTGTTCAGGAGATGCATGTTTTCTCCTCATACCATACCATTGTCCAGTAGATAATGGTTTGTCATCACTCTGTCCCATTGTCCGGGAGATACATGGGGTGTCTTCACTCCTCTTGTACAGGAGATACATGTTTTGTCCGTCCCATTGTCCAGGCGATACATGGTGTGTCCGTCCCATTGTCCAGGAGATACATGGTTTGTCCGTCCAATTATCCAGGAGATATATTGGTTGTTCTCATTCCATTACATTGTCCAGGAGACACATGGTTTGTCTAGCCCATTGTCCAGGAGATACATGGTTTGTCCTCACTCCGTCCCATTGTCCAGGAGATACATGGCTTATTTTCACTCCGTCCGATTGTCCATGAGATACATGGCATGTCCTCACCCCGGCTCATTGTCCAGGAGATACATGGCTTATCGTCACTCCGTCCCATTGTCCAGGAGATACATAGTTTTCCGTCACTCCATCCTTTTGTCTATGAGACACATGGTTTGTCCACCCCGTTGTCCAGGAAATCCATGGGTTGTTCTCATTCTGTCTCATTGTTCAAGCGATGCATGGTTTGTTCACTGCAAGAAAATCGGTGAATCTTAAGGTGAGAAGATCCTATCCTATGATTGATCTTGTCATATGCTTGATCTTGTCCTATACTTGATCCTATCCTATGCTTGATCATGTCATATGCTTGATGCTATCCTATGCTTGATCATATCCTATGGTCTTGTCCTATGCTTGATCATGTCCCATGCTCGATGATGTCATGTGCTTGATCCTATCCTATGCTTGATTGTGTCCTATGCTTGATCATGTCTTATGCTTCATCATGTCCTATGCTTGATCATGTCCTATGATTGGTCCTATCCTATGCTTGATCTTGTCCTATACTTCATAGTGTCCTATGTTTGATCTTGTCCTATGCTTCATCTTGTCCTATGCTTCATCATGCCCTATACGTCATCATACGTCATCATGTCCTACGCTTGATCTTGTCCTATGCTTGATCTTGTCCTATACTTCATCATGTCCTATGCTTGATCTTGTCCTATGCTTGATCTTGTCCTATACTTCATCATGTCCCATGCTTGATCTTTTTTCCTATGCTTGGTCTTTTCCTATACTTGATCATGTCCTATGCTTGATCTTTTCCTATACTTGATCATGTCCTATGCTTGATCTTTTCCTATGCTTGATCATGTCCTATGCTTGATCTTTTCCTATGCTTGATCATGTCATATACCTGATCTTGTCCTATGCGCGATCCTGTCCTATGCGTGATCTTGTCCTATGCTTCATCATGTCCTATGCTTGATCTTGTCCTATACTTGATCATGTCCTATGCTTGATCTTGTCCTATACTTGATCATGTCCTATGCTTGATCTTGGCCTATGCGTGATCTTGTCCTATGCTTGATCATGTCCTATGCTTGATCATGTCCTATACTTGATCATGTCCTATACTTGATCATGTCCTATACGTGATCTGGTCCTATGCGTGATCTTGTCCTATGCGTGATCCTGTCCTATGCGTGATCATGTCCTATACTTGATCATGTCATATGCTTGATCTTGTCCTATGCTTGATCTTGTACTATGCTTGATCATGTCCTACGCGTGATCCTATCCTAGTTTTGTTGGTGAAAGAGAATATTATATTTATTTGGTTTTTCAAATGTTTTTTAGTTGTACTCGCTTCTAATATAAGTCGGTCTGTCGATCTGTCTGTCAAAGGTTAGGCATTTCTGACAAACCTACCTATAATTCTCAACTATAGTACGTGGCTCTTGCTATTTGGCCTTGAAAGTGCCGGGTGCGTTCGTGCGTGTGTGCGTTAGTACGTTCGTTCCTTTGTGCATGCGCGCGTTTATCTGTAATTGCGGTGCGCGAGCATGTGTGAGTCAGCAAGCGAGCGGGGAGTCAACGGGCGGTGGGTGGGCTTGAATGGGCTTGAATGGGCAGATAGGTGCGCGTACGTGAGTTAGTACGTACGTAGGTGCTTGCGTTTACCTATCTGTCCAGACTCGCAATCATTTAACAGGCAGGTGTTAATGAGTGGCAGTCATTAACAGCTAATGACATTGCCGTTCCGCTTGTCAATGTCAATTGACGCGTGACATTTGCAAAACGTGCGAGTTTGGCTAAACGTCTGATGTGGACATCGATACTCGCTGTTGGAAACATTCCTATTAAGAGGCTCGGCGATTTTCGTGAGAATTGGGGTTTTCCATTTCTGCCGCCAGATGGCCGGCCTCTTGCGAGCTGCTGGTGAAACGTCGCTTCAGCTCCAGTATGTAAGTAAAACAATCTGTTACACACTCGCTTTGGCCAATCATGTCCAACTACCACTTAAATTTGCTACAGCAAGAACAACATCGGAAATAAAGGTTTTTGTGAAATGGATCGCTTCTCTCCCGTAGCTTGCCGGCATGTCTGACATAACACAAGCTCTTCACACGGCGTCATTATCAGCACACGATTCGCTACTAAAACATTCCTGCACATTTGCTCACAAGTCAGAATAGGTGTAAATATATGCTAATGGTAAATGGTAGAGGTTTTCAAAGCATTTTGATTCATCATAAAAATAAGAGACATTTTTGTTAGGGTTTCAATGCATTTACAACATTGAGTAGTAGTAGTAGTAGTAGTAGTAGTAGTAGTAGTAGTAGTAGTAGTAGTAGTAGTAGTAGTAGTAGTAGTAGTAGTAGTAGTAGTAGTAGTAGTACGACTACTACTACTACTACTACTACTACTACTACTACTACTAGATGATTCACGTGTAGCAAATTGATGCAGTCGATTGGTCGTTTTGTCAAGCTGATACAAAATCCTAGCTTGATTGGTCGAGCGCGGACCGAATTATTGCTGTGCGCGTTCACGCTGCCGGATTGATCTAAATTCCTTTTATTAATGGACGAATTTCTGCAAAAGACTGACAGTGCATGTATATAACTTGTTGGCGCATGTGTAGAGGAGCCAAGTTGTTGTAAGCTTATGCAACATGTATGTTGCTTGTATGTATTCTTGTAATAAATTATCTATCCTATCTATGTAACCTTTTGCATGCTGAATACATTACAACGTGTTGCATACGGTCGTTGCGCTGTCAATGGCACAGCTGTGGGTATTGGAGCTGCCGGGTGGGGTGGGTGGGGGCTATAAAGTGATGTTGGTGGGAAAACGTGGTTCGTCCATGCCCCCCCCCCCCCGCCCGCACCCCCCCCCCCCCTCCCCGTGTAAACGACCTGTCAGCGACTCTGAGACACGCAGAGGTCAATAGACAAGAATTACCCATCCTCGCAATCTATCACGGTATCAAATTAACCTGGGAAACATTGTTATATAATCATTCCAAACAATGAAATGAACTAATAATATAACATTGACGGATTTTGAATTAGTAACGTTTGGGACGTATCCACGCCTATCATGCATGCCTTCATTTGCCTGCTGCTATGGATATAAATGTTTATGCAGATTTGGAAGCTGCTACGACTTTGGTACCCTCGAAACAGTAGGAAGAAAGTATTTCACTCGAATTTGTGCGTGAGTATGTGTATGGGTGCGTGTGTGTGCGTGTGCGTGTGCGCGTGCGTGTGCGTGTGCGTGTGCGTGTGCGTGTGCGTGCGTGTGTACGCGTGTGCGGGCGTGCGAGGGTGGGTGGGTGTGTGGGTGGGTGTGAGTGAGTGAGTGAGTGAGTGAGTGAGTGAGTGAGTGAGTGAATGAGTGAGTGAGTGAGTGAGTGAGTGAGTGAATGAGTAAATGAGCCAGCAAGCGAGTGAGTGAGCTTGCGTGCATGTGAGTGTGTGTGAGTGTACGTGAGTTCGTACGCGCGTGCGTGCGTGTGTGCGTCTGTGTGAACAGCTACATCTCAGAAACTGCAGATTTGGCTCAAATTCTTAACCAATACATAGGCGTATGAAGGGGTGTGGTGGGTGTGGATGTAAGGAAGGCGATAGACCACCCCCAGGATATTTTCTCTCCAATAGGTATAGCCATAACGCCCCCTAGGTGTTGGGCCCATCCATACTTCAGCACACGCACACACACACACACGCACACACGCACACACGCACGCACGCACGCACACACACACACATGCACACACACACCACCCCACACGCACCGCGGCCCAAGTACGTTCCTACACCCCTACAAGAATGACTGATATAGTATACTATGATTCTCAGAGTGTGGCCAGGTTCCGGATTTAAAACACTGATCTGCATTCGGATCATATTTGCGAAACCTAAATAATGCAGAGTTTGTAAGCAGCTTCTAAGGTTTCAACATAAGCAAGTAGAGATCATGTGTGGACTTGTGCGACTATAAACACATGTTTATAACTCTATTTTTTCAGTCTTTGCGAGCATATTTTGACAATTTGTCAGTCATAATTGTACCTCCGGTTACACAGACTATTCATAACCAAGCTATGCTGATAGGCCAGTAGACTAACACAGACTAACCAATAGATCCTGATAGGTCAGTAGACTAACACATGCTATTCAAGCTATGCTGATAGGCCAGTAGACTAACACAGACTAACCAATAGATCCTGATAGGTCAGTAGACTAACACAGACTAACCAATAGATCATGATAGGACAGTAGACTAACACAGACTAACCAATAGATCCTGATAGGTCAGTAGACTAACACATGCTATTCAAGTTATGCTGATAGGCCAGTAGACTAACACAGACTAACCAATAGATCCTGATAGGTCAGTAGACTAACACAGACTAACCAATAGATCCTGATAGGCCAGTAGACTAACACAGACTAACCAATAGATCCTGATAGGTCAGTAGACTAACACATGCTATTCAAGCTATGCTGATAGGCCAGTAGACTAACACAGACTAACCAATAGATCCTGATAGGTCAGTAGACTAACACAGACTAACCAATAGATCCTGATAGGCCAGTAGACTAACACAGACTAACCAATAGATCCTGATAGGTCAGTAGACTAACACATGCTATTCAAGCTATGCTGATAGGCCAGTAGACTAACACAGACTAACCAATAGATCCTGATAGGTCAGTAGACTAACACAGACTAACCAATAGATCCTGATAGGCCAGTAGACTAACACATGTCATTCAAGCTATGCTGATAGGCCAGTAGACTAACACAGACTAACCAATAGATCCTGATAGGCCAGTAGACTAACACAGTCTAACCAATAGATCCTGATAGGTCAGTAGACTAACACATGCTATTCAAGCTATGCTGATAGGCCAGTAGACTAACACAGACTGTAGTCAAGCTATGCTTATAGGACAGTAAACTAACACAGGCTATTCAAACTATGCTGAAAGGTCAGTAGGGGTGGGGGGGGGGCACGTAGGCGTGTGTATATTTGTACCAGAAAATGATGCAGTATATAATCTTCCAGCTGTAAAACATTTTTCAGCTATCTGGATAGGCCCACTGAATATTCTTACCAGTAGGGGCGTTCACTCTTTTCACTATTTTTGTAAGCGGGCGATGCCTGGATGCTTTGCGCTAAGAGTTCTTCGCCAACAAGGCCACTTTCTTCTTCTTGTTCAGAAGGCCCCACACACTTCACTTGGACCACTTCTAACTAGTAGTAATTGTCGATCTACGCTGTCTCGGCTCCTGAAGAGTAGGATATATCGATAGGATTTGGAAAACTGAGTCCCTCGGTTCACCACGCCTCTCAGCTCGCTTTTCCTATGCACAACAATCGTCGCCTGTTAGCAAACACAGTAGTGTGCGATCTGGACGTTGTGATACTGCTTCATGCCACATGAGACCGCTCCCCACGGGCGCCCTTGCTCCAGGCCTCGACTAACCCCTACCATCCTTTTGACTGCTCAGATGGGTCTTAGGACCCTTACACCCTTTTCATAGGGAAGGTTCGCTGCCCAAAGCTCGCACCAATCACTAAGATGCACCAAGCATGTCACCTTAGGCTGAATAAAGAACTCAGAGTCATAACGTTTCCCCCCGTTGATTAGCGTACTTTCTTTTTCTTTTACGACCACTTGGCCGGCAGTCAAGGCAAATTTAAGCTTAGTTAAACGACCCTGCAGTTAACACCAGTTCCTGCAACTGAACCAGATAACCGCTGTGTCGCAATAATCACTTCCAAGTTTGTCACATCTTCTTAGCACTAAGACTCGGTGGAGGTTCCACTAAATGCTCTCCTCTTTAATTATACGGGTCAGTTTTTTCATCTGAAACCTGGGAAGATCATCCCTTGGACCACATCAAGTGCCTTTTGATGTTGCTCAATGTGCTCTCACAGCCTAAGCCAAAGATCCACCTGAACCCGCGAGGGAAGAGATTCTCACATAACCTAACCGATCGCGTCCCTTTGTGGGCACCTGAGGCCTTTTACCTGCAAAAGATTCTAGCTAATCTAAACCACAGCTTCACAGAGGATCCCATCTAAAGTGTTAAAATTAGGGACACACTGAAGGCCGCCTCTGAACATCTGCTGAGAACTTCGGATCAACTAGGCGTCATCGACTAAAGAAGAGATTTCTTTCTTCCCCCTCCAGCGTGTTCTTTAGGAACTCCCCTCTCGTCATGCGTTAAGCGGACTCTTAGGAAACAATTAGATCTTAGCGCCAAATAACTTTCACGACCAACTAACCATAGAGATATATAGACTGACGAGATGAATAGCGTCCGTTAGCAGCTGGCTGACTGCCTGGGACATATAGGAAAAGGCAGCTGTCTCTTCTTATGCTCCTCCCTCTTAGGATCGTCCTCCTGGAAGACAGCTATTCTCGCACCACCACCACCCACCCCTGACCCCACCCCACCCCCACCCACTCCTCCACCACCCAACCCCCACCCCACACCCCGACTAATATATAGGAAAAAGCAGCTGTCTCTTCTTATGCTCCTCCATCTTAGGATCCTCCTCCTGGAAGACAGGCATTCTAGATACACCATCAACATTGCATATTAACAGAGTATTTATAACTTAAGGGGGTCGAGATGTGTAAGCTAGCAAAATGTGTAACATGATAATAGTGTGTAAATTAGGGAGTATATACATTAAATGCATAATTTAAAATTTAAAGATACTCACTAACACCAGAAAGTCTGGAAATAAAACTGTCCAAACTGCATACATTCATTGACTAACCAGCAGATTGTCTAATTTGGGCTTCCTAGACAATGTCCAATATACTAGTTCAAAATCATCATTAGAGTACAACACCTTTTCTACTGTGAGGAGATATCCACAAAATCAACAATATCATAACATTGTGATTTTGCAGTGCTTATTGATTTTTAAAATACCTGAAGGTCCTATTAGGGGGACATGCCTTACACAGATGGCGAACCAGGCTAGAGAATATCAGAACTGCTTGCTGACGACCCCGTCATAGCATGCTGCTGTTGCAATGTGGTCAACAATTGACGAACAAAAACGTGCTCTCCGGATAAACCACTAGTAATAGATCCGGTAGTTATCAGTTCCCCTGAAATAGCTGTGTGTTCTGCTCCTATTGCTTCTGCTGGTTCCTGGTCAGCCTCGTCAGTGGATTCACCATTGCTCGCCAGACTGCCATTAGTCTTCACTCTGCCTGCTATCAATGGCTCATTGTTTAAATGTATAACATGAGCTAGGAACGAGACTGGTGACACAGCTGCCATCAATTAGCCCTTCTCTTATAGCAGCAATTAAATAATCTACTATCTGTATTAATACGACATTGTTGAAAATAATAACCACGTAAAATGTAGCTTTAGAGCAACGCAGTTGATAATCACGCATTGGATGATAGAAAATGACAGAAAATCGCGCATTAAATATCTGCGTTATTTACGTGTTCAGTCTTTAGATAGAAATTGTCTGCTATTGTTTGTAGTAATTACTCCTTCATTAGTCATTCAGTGTTAACGCATTACCCACGCCTCACCATCGTCATGATTCCCGCGGTCTAAGCAACAATACAGCCGCTATAGCTCTCTATCCACAGTTAAGCTGGCTCACTACGGACTCCTGTTTTTTTAATACAGAAGCTTTCAGTAGTTTTGTCAAACTAGACAGATTCATTAAAATGCTGTCTTGGCGTGCTGGAATCGCAGTTACAAACATGTGTTTAAAGAAGCCGAACTACAGGAATGATGTATTACCGCTTACTCTCCACCAAGACCTGTCTACTCATGCAGACATCTCATGTATATGAGACCAATTCGCCAGAGGTTTACCACTATCAAGCCACGCGCTCCCTATGTTTCGCTTAATACACTCGGGTGAGGTTCTACCAGCAAGGCCTGATCACCTACTAATAGAGCCAGTAGCTGTTAATTCGCTTATTATACGTCTATTAGCGGCGCGTTAGTGGCCATAACCAGTTAAACAGCCCATCCATTTCTCAGGCATAATGAAAATGCCAGACATTCAGATATGCGATCCTGTCTTCTCACACTCAAACCAGGCGGACGATATTATGGCTGTAATTCGGGCGATATTATGACTGTAGTTCGGACGATATTATGGCTGTAGTCCGGACGATATTATGGCTGTAGTTCGAACGATATTATGCCTGTAGTTCGATAAAATTAGTGTGAATGGTCAGACGCAGGGTTACATAAACGCGCGCGCCGCGCGTGCGTGTGTGCGTGCGTACGCGCGTGCGTGCGTGCGTGCGTGCGTGCTAATATATATATAAAATACAAATGTGTTCTAGTTCTCATAATCAGTAGCACAGAATTAACAAGAATTCCGCAGAATTAAATGTCTCGCCTGTCTCCTGCTTGTCACAGTAGCTTTGACCTCTGACCTTGTTCCAATAGGATTAACCAATCCTGAAATATAAACGATTTGCTGAATGGAAAAACTTACGGTTGAAAAATCAGAGGTCAAATAGCAATATTAGAATGGCCTTGACCTTTGACCTGGCGACCACCATGTCACCATCCTGTAAACTCTTGGCATAAGCAACCATGTACCCAAGTTGTGTTCCATTAGGGTTAAGAAATCGCGAAATATAGTGTGATAAGATTTGCTAAGCTTAAAAAGTCAACACTGAAAAATGACAAAGATTTGACCTTGACCTTCGACGTTGTGACTTCAGTGTCAGCATGCTGCTTCCTAACATTATAGGTAACAATATATCAAAGTCACAGTGGCCTTGTCCTTTGACCTTGTGACCCAACATCATCATGCTGCTTCCTAAGATTATAGGTAACCATGTATCCAGGTTTAGTTGCAATAGGCTTAGCCAGTCATGAATTACAAGCTGAGAAGTTTTGCTAAGCGCAAAAACTTAATGTTGAATAACAGAGTTCTGTATCAAGGTCACACCAAGAAGTTCCGTATCAAAGTCACAATGATTTTGACCGTAGACCTTGTGACCCCAACACCATCATGCTGCTTCCTATCATTATAGCTAATCATGTATTCAAGTTTAGTTGCAATAGGCTTAGCCAATCCTGAAATATAAGCTGAGAAGTTTTGCTAAACGCAAAACCTTAATATTGCCGCCGCCGTCGCCGTCAGAAAAGTGATACCTATACAGGCGAGACAAAAACTTTTAATACTTTATTCCAAGCTGGAGTGCCACTTCTACGCAGCTAATTTTGTTTTGAGATAATGTTCCCAATAAATGTAATAATTCTTGAATCTTCCGACATTATCTATACATACAAATGTATATAAATAAAGTAGAATGGCGCCGGCGATATAGGCGGCTGTGCTGATTGGACGAGAGGGTGATAACGTCATCTCATTTGCATAATAATAATAATAATGATGACGTCATCATCATATTGTCCAATCAGCGAACAGCCTCCTTTTTTACGCTGTTTTGGGTGACGTAGAAGTATCGGCACGTGCTGACGATTGGCAGGCATGATGAGCCATGTCCAGGTCCCATGACGTCTGTATACAAATCAGCACGGCTGCTTATCTCGTCGCCCTGGCTTATATCACTTGACGTCATTTATGCTTGCGTCCATCTCATCTCCCTTGTCGATCATGTGACTCTAGCTACGCTCGCTGCCGGGCCTTATGAACTGTTAGAGGGGCGAGGGCTGAGAGGTGGCAGGTCACGTGACGCCTGCATAGCAATAGGGCTGCTTATATCGTCGCCCTAGCTTAGGCCAATTTATAGGACACCAGCTGTGGCATTGCAATTCTAATGACCTGTGAATATTGGCGTGGTCTTAGATCTGGACGTGTCAGGTCATGTGACACCTGTATGCCAATAGACCGTGTCACTTATCTCATCACCCTAGGTTAACTTATAGAAACCAGCTGTTATATTGCAGGTATAATGCCCCAAGAAAAGGGGTGTGGCCTAGCATGCTCTCATCTCATTGCCCTGGTGGGGTCACGTGATGGTAGCTGGTTCGATTCGTGCTACTAAAACCTGTGAAAGGGTCTAAGGCCTGAGGCGGTGTCTTTTGGTTAGATCAATTGCAATGGAGGGCCGAGGTGTGTTAAAACTTTTAGATAGGTCGTGTACTGAGGGTATTCTACAAACGCCTATAATCCAATTGCCCATGGTCGGGTCGGACTACAAAGGTAAGACCATTAACATGTCCAAATGGCGTCGGGGCTCTAAGTTTTAAGCCACCTTAAAAAACATTAAGCAAGTTCTTACTATTTACTAAAAGGCAAGTCTGTCAACCATCCAACAGCGCCATTTATAAGTACATAATTGACGAATGTACGCCATCTCGCTAATGCTGTTACTGTCGCTACTATTACTACTACTACTACTACTACTACTACTACTACTACTACTACTACTACTACTACTACTACTACTACTACTACTACTACTACTACTACTACTACTACTACTACTACTACTACTACTACTACTACTACTACTACTACTTTTTTTTCTTCTTTTTTTTGAAAAACCGACGCTGACGCAGTCGGACAAACTTCACGAAGGAACTCCTTTAAAAAGGCTTGCAAACCCCCATAAAAAATCGGTTGAAATAGCAGGCTTTATTAATAGAATAACAATACAAACCTAACATATCAAAACAGTGCAAGCTAAAATACTCTATTATCATATACCACAACCGTGGCATAACTACATAGAAAACATAATTAATAAAGAGCTGATAACATAACATAATTCAACAAAGACATTGCTATTTGCACACCGTGTAGTAGTAGGCCCAAATGGCGAGCATAGCTAACCAACAAGTGGTAAAGCCACTCATCAATAATTAGCAGTAAGCTACTGCTAATCATTGATGCCATTGAGCCGATTCATGACCGGCAGGCTAAGTAGATCATATGTAGTTTAACGTAGCACACCGCATAGTAGTAGGGCCAAATGGCGAGTGCAGCTCGCCAACAAGTGGCGAGGTGACTCGTCAATAAGTAACAAAAAGTCACTCATTGACGCCAGTTAGCCGATTATTAAATACCAAACGGACGTAGTAGCCGTTATATAATATAATGCACAAAGCAAACGTATACAAACTATGACTACTTAGATGGCGTTCTGGGTTCACATTGTAAATTTACTTCATTGTAAGTTTTTGCAAATTACCCTGGAACAAATACACCTACAGTAAATATTTACAACAGGAAGCTAATTGTTAACTTGAAAATCGGATCACCTCCAGAATATTGACATAATGCTCATTTGATATTTAAATATTCTGATCCCAAGGTTAGGATATTCGTCAAGATTAGAGTCTCCTAAGGCATTACAATTTTAAAATAAAGGCAATTAAATTAAATTAAAATAGCATTTATCAATATACAGCAAGCAGCGAGTGTGCTAGCTTATACAAGTTCCGCTTCTGATATTTTAAGATATCCGTATTCAATTGATACTAGGCCAGTTTTGCACCATACGTCTTTAAATCTACTTTCTCTCCCATGTTCTACTAGCCTGTAAAATTCACAATGAATGCAGTTTATCAACAATGATCGAAATATAGCTTGTATGGCTCTCTGATGGTTGTTGCCGGTTTTATCTCTGGCCTCTGAACACCGATGCTTCCAGATGGCCCACACTCCTACAGATAACAGGGTTATTAACAATTCTTTCTCCTTGCTATTAATGATTCGTCCGATAGTTGAGCAATCTTTGAACAAAATTGTTTCAGCCACTAAATTCACATATTTGGTTCCAAATTTAGCAAGGAACATATTGATATATACCCAAAAGCCTGTAGTTATGCGACACTGAGTAAGTAGATGGTCTATCGTTTCCTCCTCAGTATTACATAATAAGCACCGGTCTGTACTTGATATTTTACACATATAAGTAAGATGACCGACCCATAGCCTTCGATGGAGTAATCGCCATGCCAGGTCCCATGCATTTCCTGGTAGACAAGGTAGATGTATTGCTTTCCACGCATTTTTACAGTTCTTTGGCGTGTATCCTAAATTGTTCCAATGCCTAACCACAATAGGAGTCTGTCTTCGACTTTGCATTAGAATTCTATACCAGTCTCTAGATGCCATGTTGTATTTTTTATGTTCTGACATAAATACTAATGTTGGTTGCAACATATCAATGTTGCCACGTGCTTTCGGAAATTTGAACCATACAGCAGGTATTGCATTCTTTATTCTAACAAATAAGGGCTGAGCATCAATATGTCTCAATGATGTTATTCTTGCTACATCTTGCATCGCAATCCATCTACGAGATTTCGGATTTACCAAGTCACGTAAATATTGAATACCATTTTTGGCCATAGAGGGCAAATATAATACATCATCATTATCACGAATCAACTCGTTGCCCCAAAGACGTTGCTCTAAGGCATCTTCCCAACAATTGGGTTGTGGCATTGATCGTGTAAATATTTTTAAGGCTTCGAGCTGTTCTTTATATACATTTGGAATCTTTTGATGATTAGGTGGCAATTTATTGCACATAAATAAACATTCTACTGGAAATGGGTCAACGTACCTTTGGAGAAGTGCCCTTGAAACACTTGACCAAGATGAGTTTGAAGTAAGTAACTTATTCAAGAATTTCAATTTTAAAGAAGCACACTTTGCTGAAACATTAACCAAATCCAGGCCTCCGGCTTGCTTTTCATTGGTGAGGATTGACTGTGATACTAAATGGGCTTTGTCCTCCCATAAGAAGGATAAAAGTAACGTGTTGATCTTTGACTCTACTGATTTGGGCATATGAACTACAGAAGCGGTATACCACAGTCCAGATAAAATTAAATTATTAACGACAAATGTCCTGCCAAAGACAGTTAGGCGACGTCGTTTCCAATTTATAATGCACACTTTAGCTTGGATATCCTTTCTTCCCAGTTTAGTAATACATTTTGTTCTCTACTAAAGTAAATACCCAAAACTTTTATGACATCATTTGAGCAGTTAATATCCATCACATTATCAGTTCTGCCCTTCCAATCGCCCAAAAACAATCCCTTAGATTTATCTTTATTGACTTTAAGTCCTGATGCCTTTTGAAAATCTGCTAATACTCCATTTAAAACTCTAAAATCCGTATTTTTACCCGCAAACACAGTCGTATCATCTGCATATTGAGAAACCTTTAGTGGCCTTTCTACGCCACGTATACATATTCCTTGAAAGTCATTGCGTTGCCTCAATGTGGCCCCCAACGATTCCATAGCTATGACGAATAGAAGCGGGGACAGTGAGCAACCCTGTCTGACACCTCGTTCCAACACTACAGGTTTGGATAGCTGATTGTTAACTAAATAACAACTTGTTACATCAGCATATAAAATATTGACCCATTTAATAAATCTTGAACCAAAGCCACTATGGTCTAAAGACTTAAACAAGAAATCCCATTCTAGTCTGTCAAACGCCTTCTCGTTATCAAGTGCTATTTTTGCTGCTGGGATACACTCCTTTTCAACTAATTGAATAAGGTCCCGTATAAGCAAAGTGTTGCTTAATATTGATCTTCCTTGCACAGAGCAGGTTTGATCATCATGAATGACTTCGCCTAGGACTGCGCCAAGTTTTAATGTTAGTGCCCGAGTAATAATCTTATAATTTACACAGAGTAGAGAGATTGGTCTATAATTCTGTATTTTATTTCTGTCACCCCTCTTGTATATAAGCCTAACATATGCTTGGGCCATCGATGTAGGGAGATGCCCTTGCTTAAAAATGCTGGTTGCTATTTCTTCTAATACTGGCCCAAATATGTGCCAGAATGTTTGATAAAATTCAACTGGAAGTCCGTCACATCCAGGAGACCTTTCTAACTTCATACCTTTGAGGGATTTTGTCAAATCATCAATTGTTACAGATTGGTCACAGCTTTCGTGACATGAATCTGGAAGTCTTTGCGTTATATTAGCTAAAACATCTCTAGTTGCAGTTTCCTCGCTTCCATCAGATTTATACAATGATTTGTAAAATTCGGATACTGTTTCAATCATTTCTGCATTTGAGCACACTGATACTCCATCATTAGTCTTCAGTGAGCGCATTAATTTCTCTATACCTCTTGCTTTTTCCAAATTACAAAAGTAACGTGTAGGCTTTTCGCCCTCGGTGTGCATTTGTGCTCTTGACCTTATTTTGGCGCCATCAAACTGATATTGCTCTATTTCATTTAGTCTACCTTTTAATTTAACTAATAGTTCGTAATAATTATATTCCCATCATTAATTTTCTTATTAATTTTACACAACGACCTCTGAAGCGCCTTTTTACGCTTTCGTATTTCACGTGCTTTCCTAATGGAATACTGCCTTGAAATATATTTCAGGTCTGATTTAGCATCTTCCCACCAGTCTGTTATACATTCATACGAACCTCTTCTTTCATCCCAATGCCTCCAACAACTTCCCACACATTTGCGGTAGCAACTATCTCGTAGCAATGCTACATTAAGTTTCCAAAATCCATCTCCTCGTTTGACCCAGTCAGCATTGTCTAATGTGATGGAAAACATATTGTGATCAGAGAAAGTTACTGGTTTTATGTTAGTTTTACACATGTAACCTTTCAATGAACGTTTTACATAGATCCTGTCTAACCTTGAAGCTAACCTTCCATCGGTTGAAAACCAAGTAAATTCCTGGCCTTCTGGATTTTCAATCCGATAAGTGTCTAACAAGCTTTTATTTTCACAAATGTGTTTCAAAATATTATGCGATGTGTCATTAAAATTAGACCTAGAGTTTCTGTCTTTAGCCTCGTCTAATATGCAATTAAAGTCACCGCCCATAATTAGGTTTTCAGGCGTTCTGTCTTGAATTATTGTGGAAACATCATTTAGAAATTCATGGCGCAATTGATGAGAGGTAGGTGCATAAAGGCACATCAAATTTAAACTTGTGTTTAGTACATCAATTGATACACAAATTCATCGTCCATTTGGATCTGATGACGACGATATAACGTCAACATAGTTGAGACAGTTGGGCAGGATAAGAATGGCCACTCCCGCACTATTATCTTGTGATAAAGAAAAAAAATCTGCCCTTTTGAAATATCTTTGAGAGATTCATACACTTCAGCTTTTTGAATTTTGGTCTCTTGTAGAAAAGCAATATCAACTCTCTCATTTGCTAATTCTTCAAGCAAGTGGCGCTGCTTGAATTCGGTATTTAATCCTCTGCAATTGATGGTGCAGATAATCATAATTTGTAAAATGATGTTTACAACCGCCATCATTAGATTAACTAGATTTAGGTTTTTTAGCTCGTTTCTTAGACCATTTACCTAATTTTCCTGCGAATTCAATATTTCCTAGTTCTACCACAGACAAATATTCATATTTGGAAATATCAGAATCATGGCGCAGTAGACGATATTTCATGCCTCTCGCCGTTACATATGGCACTAACACTTCACCCCCTTCTGATCGGTACATTACCATTTCATCTTTCATCTGTGAACTCTGTGTTTGAATGGACACATCTGATTCTGCAACTGACATTGTATCATCATCCATATCATTTACTTCAATCTCAGATTCTGAGCTATTGTCTTCTTTATGACGCTTATTGCTACTTAAGTTACATTTGGCAGGAGCATCATTTACCATATCTTCAAGCTTACTTAAATCAAGTGGGCTTAGCGGAAAATCGACTGAACTTTCTGTCTTCTGAGTCCTAAACTTATCCTGTCCTAATTTTAATTCATCTTCTAAGGAATTGTAAACTGGCTCTTCTGTAAGATCATCATTTTCCTGCGTGTCTTTTACAGCAACGTTTGGCTCCACTGCATTTTGAGTATTTTCTTGACTTAAGGTTATACCCTCCTCTAATACATGAATTTCATCAACTGTAGTTACTTTAACATGATTTGATGATTTGTTTGTGTCATTTACAGTGGCATGAACCAAAACAACAGCTTCCGTAGCGGTTGCTTCAGAAGCATTTGACTCAGTTGCATCCTTTAATGGCCGATTATCTCCTGATACTGAGGGCTTGTTTTGATTTTTTGGACAGCGCCATTTAAAATGGTCAACTGAACCACAAAGCAAACATTTGTTTCGATTGGGACAATCTGTTGCCAAATGGTCAGTACTTAGGCAGATCCGGCATTCTTTAATTTGCCCTCTATACCATAAGGGCAGGACAAAGCTGCCATCAAGCGTCAATCTGCTTGGTAAAGGGCTATCCACTTTATCAAACCAAATACGTCTTACACCATTTTCTAGCGTTCTGTCAAAGGGATACGTTTCCCGTTCAATCTTTTGCACTTTGCCATACGTCTTGAGTTCACTCATGATTCTGTCATCTGGAATTTCTAGTGGAACTTTCATCTTCACTAGCAACCTATTTGACTCGATTTCCTCTACGTTACAAACTTCACCTTTTACAATAAGAACATCTTCCAGAAGCTTTTCCTTGACCCCCTCATTTGACACAGTTACATTCCATACAGTTTTAGTAACATTGATAAGCCCCTGCAAAGTAGCAGGTCCCGCGCCAACGACGTCTTTTAACCCATGATACACGTCGATAGCTGTGACACCCCACCCCTTAGTTGTTATTTTAAGGCTTAGGGTACGCTTATAGGTTGCCATGGTGGTTTATCAAAGGAGGAACCACATACTACTACAACATATAATAAATATATACTTATATAACACCAGGACGTCAGGGAAAGAGCTAAACACTAAATAAATAGTGTCCCCTTTTGAAACTCTGACATCTACCAACAAATATACGAATAGAGAGAACAGTCGTATATTTGTTAGTTTGAACCACTTTCTAAGTGGTTCACTAACACCTAGCCGATTAAAGTATACTAACAAATATATGAATAGATAGTACAGTCATATATTTGTTAGTCTGTTCGAGTTGACCGGGGACAGCCAACTGACTATAAGGATTTATATAGTTAAAGAACTAGGCGTGTGCTTACAAATGACAAAGAAATTAAATCCACTCACTCAAGCGATCTTGCCAAATATAATGCGCTAGCCTACGAACTATAGAAATAGCAGACTGGCGCGGGGAGAAATGTATTACATTGACCACAGTAAGAGGAGCCCTATTAAATGGCAGAAACCGCCAGCTAAGAGGAATGCCTTTAGAAAATGGAGACACAAAATGCGCTCCAACCAGGACAAGAATTTACAAATTAAACATAAAGTTTGAAAGGAAATACTAATACGAAATATATGTATAAAATTTATCTACAAAATCGCGCTAGAAACTAGCAAATTCGGGCAGCAATTGCAGAGCTAAATAAACGTGTGCGTTCACTTCGACTACTACTACTACTACTACTACTACTACTACTACTACTACTACTACTACTACTACTACTACTACTACTACTACTACTACTACTACTACTACTACTACTACTACTACTACTACTACTACTACTACTACTACTACTACTACTACTACTACTACTACTACTACTACTACTACTAGTAGTAGTAGTAGTAGTACTACTACTACTACTACTACTACTACTACTACTACTACTACTACTACTACTACTTCTACTACTACTACTACTACTACTACTACTACTACAACTACTACTACTACTACTACTACTACTACTACTACTACTACTACTAGTAGTAGTAGTAGTAGTAGTACTACTACTACTACTACTACTACTACTACTACTACTACTACTACTACTACTACTACTACTACTACTTCTACTACTACTACTACTACTACTACTTTTACTACTACTACTACTTCTACTACTACTACTACTACTACAACTACTACTACTACTTTTTTTTTCTTTTTTTTTGAAAAACCGACGCTGACGCAGTCGGACAAACTTCGCGGAGGAACTAAAAAGGCTTGCAAACCCCCAGAAAAAAACCTGGTGAACTAGCAATCTTGATTAATATTACACCAAAACAATGATAAATAATGAGCATTAATACAATCTATAAATACATATGGCTTAAAAAGTATAGATACAAAACAATAGGCTGATAAAGCTCCGATAGCAAAACAAAACTTAACAAAGGCATTACTTTTCAACCCAGGTGTAGTAGTAGACCCGTGTGGCGAGTGCAACTATCCAACAAATGAAAAGTGCCTCGTCAATCTATGACAAATAAGTCAATCATTGACGCCAGTGGGCTGAGTCTTTAAAGATCAGCGGGCGTAGTAGCATTTGGGTAGTATAATACATATAGTCGGCAGAAAAATTCCAGAAAAATTAATGGCGCTCTTGTTTACATTTTCAATTTACTTTATTGTAAGGTTTTGTAAATTACCATTCAATCCATGTGTGGTAGTAGGCCCGTGTGGCGAGTGCAACTATTCAACAAATGAAAAGTGACTCGTCAATCAATGACAAATAAGTCAATCATTGACGCCAGTGGGCTGAGTCTTTAAAGATCAGCGGGCATAGTAGCATTTGGGTAGCATAACATATATAGTCAGCAGGAAAATTACAGAAAAATAGATGGAGATAGATGGCGCTCTTGTTTCCATTTTTGATTTACTTTGTTGTAAGGTTTTGTAAATTACCCGGGAACAAATAACCCTATAAAACTCTGTGCAAATTCCTAAAATTACCTGGGACAATTTTATAATTCTATGGCAACTTACTTTATCGATTGATTATTAAATTACCCCAGTCTGTTTATTTGTTAACATGAATTATTAAACATAACAATATCAAAGTGCAGACTGAAATGAATTACATGACACAGATTAATTAAAAGACACAGATAAATCAGCTGTAGTAATTAAATGATTTAAGCTAGTGCAGGCTCATTTATTTTTACAGCTCTCGACTCTATTGAAACTATGTTTGTTTTGCACCATATGTCCTTGAATACTTTTTCTTTACCATGCTGCTTTAATCTAAAATATTCGCAAGGTATATGATTCAGCAGCAATGAACGAAATATTGCCTTTATTGCTCTATTGTGATTGCCCATAGATGGATTTTTCGTCTGTGCACACCGATGTTTCCAAATGGCCCAAACACCTATGGTTAGTATTGTTATTAAAATAGTCCTTTCAGACTTTATGATATTTACACCGCTTGATCCAAATTCTCTAAATAAGACTACATGCGTGTCTAGAACAATGGGCTTCGCTCCAAATTTTGCCAAGATTTGGCTGATATAGTCCCAAGATTGTGACGATATTGGACATTCTGCAAATAAATGCTCGATTGTTTCCTCGTCTGTTTGACATAAGTAACACCTATCAGAAGTCGTCATATTGCACTTGTATGTCAAGTGTCCCACCCATAGCCGTCGATGTAGTAATCGCCACAATAAATCACGAGCCATATTTGGTATGTATGGAGAATGTAAGGTTTTCCTTACATTTTTCCAACTGGATGGTTTATAGCTTGAGTCATCCCATCTCCTAATTGATATGGGAGGTGTTACTTGTTTTCTTCTCATAATATGGTACCATTCCTTGGATCTCATCTTGTATTTTAACATCTCATCATCAAGAACTAATGCGGGTTGTGGAGTCAAACTATTATTATTTACATTTGGCAGACGAAACCATTCAATTGGTACAGCATGTTTTATTTTATTTAGCAACCGCTGGACATCTATATGCCTCATATGTGTTTTTCTAGCTACTTCTTGCATTGAAATCCATCTACGTGTTTGAGGGTGTATCATATCAGATAAATGTTGAATGCCATATTTTGCAAAGGACGGTAGATAAAGTACTGCATTGTTATAACATATATTACTATTGCCCCACAATTGCTGTTCTAGTACTTCCTTCCAGCACGTAGGTGGAGGCATGTATCTGTCAAATATTTCTAACTCCTTAACTTGATCTTTAAACACATCTGGTATCATTTGGCTATTCGGAGGTGGCTTCTTTGAGGTAAAAACATGCTCCGCCAGAAATGGTTCTACAATTCTCTCCCTGAGAGCTCGTGAAACACATGCCCACGTCTCATCTGATGTAATAAGATCATCCAAAAATTTTAACCTTAAAGAAACACATTACACTTTAATATCAATTAAATCAAGTCCTCCTTCTAACTTAGCATTATTGAGAACACGATGGGAAACTAAATGATTCTTTTCTTCCCATATGAATGACAATATCAACTCATTAACCTCCTTTTCTACATGTTTTGGCATGTGTACAACAGATGCTGTATACCATAGCCCAGATAATGCCAAGATGTTGACAACAAACACTCTACCAAAGATTGAAAGACGACGACGCTTCCAATTTGCTAATATTCTCTTAAGCTTAGATACTCATTCATTCCAATTTTGTATTGTATTCGGTTTCCTGCCAAAATAGATGCCTGAAATCTTAATGGTATCATTAGACCAATTGATTTCAAGTGGCTGGTCATTCCGCTCTTTCCATGGCCCAGAAATAATCCTTTGGATTTTCCTTTATTGATTTTCAAACCAGATGCATTTTGGAACTTTTCTAGTACGTGGTTTAAAATTGCAAAATCATTGTTTGAACTGGTAAACACAGTTGTGTCATCAGCATATTGTGACAGCTTAAGTGGTCTTTCTATGCCACGAATACATATGCCTTGAAAGTTATTATTTTGCCTCAATGCTATGCCAAGTGCTTCCATCACAATAACAAATAATAATGGCGATAGGGAACACCCCTGTCTAACCCCACGTTCTAAGACAATTTCTCTGGATAATTGATTGTTCACTAAATAGCTACTCTTGATATCCGTATATAAAATCTTAACCCATTTAATAAAGTTTGAGCCTAACCCAAACGATTGCAATGAATTAAAAAGAAAATCCCATTCCACACGGTCAAATGCCTTTTCATTGTCCAAGGCAATCACAGCTGAAGGGATGCTATCCTTCTCAACCAATTGTATAAGGTCTCTTATTACCATGGTATTGGTTAGAATTGTCCTCCTGGGTACAGCACATGTCTGCTCTGTTCCAATGATTTCTCCTAAAACACTACCTAGTTTCAATGTTAGTGCTCTGGATATTATTTTGTAGTCTACACATAGTAGAGAAATTGGTCTGTAGTTCTGAATTAGACGTCTGTCATTTCCTTTATATATTAGCCTTACGTATGCCCTACCCATAGTTGGTGGTAAATGGCCTTTCTAAAAAATTTCAGTGCCCAATTCTTCCATTATTGGACCTACAAGGTGCCAAAACGTTTGGTAAAATTCAACTGGAAGGCCATCACACCCCGGTGATTTTTCTAGTTTCATACCTTTAAGGGATTTAGTTAAATCTTCTAGTGTTAAGGGTTGATCACAAAATTCACTGCCTGTGTCTGACACCTTTTTGTCTATATTTGCTAACAAATCCAATTTTGCATCTTCATCAATTCCCTCTGACTTGTACAATGACTCATAGTAATTGCATACAATAGTACTCATTTCATTGTTGGTAAAGACGGTTGAACCATCCGGCATGTTTAATGAGCACATCACCTTATCTATTGCCCGTGCTTTTTCTAATGCGCAAAAATATTGGGTTGGCTTTTCCCCTTCTGCGTGCATCTGGGCTCTTGCTCTAATTTTTGCACCCTCAAACTCATATTGTTCTATATCTCTTATTTTACTTTTAATTTTAACCAGTAATTCATAATAATTCTCTTCACCATTATTTACTTTAGCATTAATTTTCATCAGTGATCGATGAAGTGTTTTCTTGAGTTTGCGTATTTCCTGTGCTTTTCTAATAGCATACTTTCGGGAAACATACTTTAAATCCAGTTTTACATCCTCCCACCATTGCAATGTGCTCTTATATGATGCTTTCCTATTAATCCAATGTTGCCAACAACTCTCTATATTATTCTTATAAAATTCTTCTCTCAACAGTGTTGTGTTTAATTTCCAAAACCCGACCCCTTTTGTTACCCAGTCAGCATTGGCAAAGGCTACACAAACCATGTTATGATCGGAGAATGCAACTGGCTTAATATTAACATCTCTCCAGTACCCTGTTAACAAACTATTCACATAAATTCTGTCGATCCTTGAACCAACTTTACCATCTACCGAAAAACATGTAAGATCTTTACCATGAGGTTTTGATATTCTATAGGTGTCAACTAAATTTTCATTATCACATATTTCTTTTAAGATTCTATGTGATGTATCAGTATAAGTTGAAGTTGCATTCCTGTCATTTCCTTTGTCTATGACACAATTAAAGTCACCACCCATTACTAAGTTTTCAGTGATGTTATCTAGTGCTGTTTTAGACATCTCCTTAAAAAAATTACGACGTAGTTGATGAGATGCAGGTGCATATATACACAGCAACGTGATACGTGTTTGTTGTATATCTAGAGTGAGTCTCACCCAGCGACCATTTGCACCTGATACTGAAGAGATTATATTTACATAGGCTGAACAACGAGGGAGTATAAGAATTGCTACGCCTGCACTATTATCTTGAGATAACGAATAAAATATTCTGGATCCAGAAATCTTTTCTAAATTATCGTATGATTCTGACTTCTGAATTTTTGTTTCCTGTATCAAAGCAATGTCAATCTGCTCATTTTTCAGAGTCTCTAGTAAGTGACGTTGCTTTATGTCACTATTTAAGCCTCTACAATTGAGTGTGCAAATTAGCATAAAAGGTAATAAAACGCTGTGTAAAACCGCCATTATTAAGCTAACTAGATTTTGGTTTTTTCGACCCTCTCTTAGACCATTTACCTATTTTACTCACAAACGCTGCATTACTTAGCTCAACTTTTTCCAAATGCTTATATCTTAATATATCTGAATCATGACGCAGATGCCTATATTTAACACCATTTGCCGTCACATATGGAACTAACACCTCTCCTGCCTCTGACCTGTACATGACCATTTCATCAGGTGATTTAGAACTCTGTGTTTGAATGGATATATCAGATTCAGCGACTGACATATTATCGTCTTCTATATCACTTTCCTCTATTTCTGATTCAGAACTCTCTCCATCTTTCTGTCGCTTTGTTCCACTCAATCGATCCGAGACACCAATTACTTTCTCTATATTATTTAAATCGTCTAGATTGAGTGTACTCAGTGGAAAATCAAAGTTATTTTCCGTATCTTGCGACCTGAATTTTACTTGTCCTAAATTAAAACTCTCTTCCAGAGGGTATTGATCATCATCTTCAACTTGTGTGGAATTAGCCTCTCCGTCATCAAACTTGGATTGACTTGTTACTGGAGTAAGACTTAGCCCCTCATCTAGAACCTCTATTTCATCGCCTGCAACTACAGCGATTGGATTCTTAGTTTTTTCCCCATGCTTCTCATTAACATGGATTTCAGCTACAATCTCAGCAACTACTGGTTCGATGACATTTTCCTTAGCAACGTGCTTCCCATTAGTATGGATTTCAGCCACAATCTCAGCAGCTACCGGTTCTATGACATTCTCTTTAGAGACAACTTGCTCTGCACTTTTATCAGCACCCTTTTTGACATATTTGTTCTGCGGGCATTGCCACTTAAAATGATCAGATGATCCACAAACTAGACATTTGTTTTTGTTAGGGCAATCTGTTGCAAGATGTTCTGTGCTTAAGCAGATTCTACACTCTTTGATTTGCCCCCTGTACCATAATGGCAAGATAAATCGACCATCTATGGTGACCTTGCTTGGGAGAGGTTGTTCTACCTTTTCAAACCAAATTCTTCTGATGCCATTTTCTAAGGTTCGATCAAATGGATAGGTCTCGTGTTCTACTTTGTCCACTTTGCCATACTTGATCAATTCAGTGATAACCCGTTCATCTGGGATCTCTAATGGGACCTTCATCTTGACTAATAGACGATCAGAATCTATTTCCTCCACATTACACACCTCACCCTTCACGACAAGGACCTCGTCGAGCAACTTTTCCTTCACACTTTCATTAACTACGGTGACATTCCATACAGATTTGGAAACATTAACGAGACCTTGAAGGACCCGTGGCCCTGTCCCAACTACATCCTTCAACCCATGATACACCTCAATTGCCGAAATACCCCAAGCCTTTGTCGTGATTTTAAGACTCAGGGTACGCTTATATGAGGTTGCCATGGTGTTTTATAAAAAGAGGAACCCCATACTACTACAATATATAATACAAATATATAACACCAATACGTCGGGGAAAGAGCTAAACACTAAATACATAGTGTCCCCTTTTGAAACCCTGACGTCTACCAACAAATATACGAATAGAGAGTACAGTCGTATATTTGTTAGTTTGAACCACTTTCTAAGTGGTTCACTAACACCTAACCGATTAAAGTGGTTTCCTAATGCATACTAACATATTACAGTCATATATTTGTTAGTCTGTTCGAGTTGACCGGGGACAGCCAACTGACTATAAGGATTTATATAGTTAAAGAACTAGGCTTGTGCTTACAAATGACAAAGGAATTAAATCCACTCACTCAAGCGATCTTGCCAAATATAATGCGCTAGCCTACGAACTATAGAAATAGCAGACTGGCGCAGCGAGAAATGTATTGCATTGACCACAGTAAGAGGAGCCCTACTAAATGGCGGAAACCGCCAGCTAAGAGGAATGCCTTTA
Source organism: Chaetoderma sp. LZ-2023a (assembly GCA_034401795.1). Classification (NCBI taxonomy): domain Eukaryota; kingdom Metazoa; phylum Mollusca; class Caudofoveata; order Chaetodermatida; family Chaetodermatidae; genus Chaetoderma; species Chaetoderma sp. LZ-2023a. Next base: position 142,323,510 of record CM067374.1, on the reverse strand, counting down.
GAAAGTGGAGACACAAAATGCGCTCCAACCAAGACAAGAATTTACAAATTAAACATAAAGTTTGAAAGGAAACACTAATACGAAATATATGTATAAAATTTATCTACAAAATCGCGTTAGAAACTAGCAAATTCGGGCAGCAATTGCAGAGCTAAATAAACGCGTGCGTTCACTTCGACTACTACTACTACTACTACTACTACTACTACTACTACTACTACTACTACTACTACTACTACTACCACCACTACTGCTTCTACTACTACTACTACTACTACTACTACTACTACTACTACTACTACTACTACTACTACTACTACTACTACTACTACTACTACCACCACCACCACCACCACCACCACCACTACTACTACTACTACTACTACTACTACTACTACTACTACTTCTACTACTACTACTACTACTACTACTACTACTACTACTACTACTACTACTACTACTACTTCTACTACTACTACTACTACTACTACTACTACTACTACCACCACTACTGCTTCTACTACTACCACCACTACTGCTTCTACTAACGCCTCTGCTACTTCTACTACTACTACTACTACTGCTTCTACTACTACCACCACTACTACTTCTACTACTACTACTACTACTACTACTTCTACTACTACTACTACTACTACTACTACTACTACTACTACTACTACTACTACCACCACTACAACTTCTACTACTACTACTACTACTACTACTACTACTACTACTACTACTACTACTACTACTACTACTTCTACTACTACTACTACTACTACTACTACTACTACTACCACCACTACTACTTCTACTACTACTACTACTACTACTATTACTACTACTACTACTACTACTACTACTACTACTACTACTACTACTACTACTACTACTACTACTACTACTACTACTACTACTACCACCACTACTGCTTCTACTACTACTACTACTACTATTACTACTACTACTACTACTATTACTACTACTACTACTACTACTACTACTACTACTACTACTACTACTACTACTACTACTACTACTACTACCACCACTACTGCTTCTACTACTATTACTACTACTACTACTACTACTACTACTACTACTACTACTACTACTACTACTACTACTACTACTACTACTACTGCTTCTACTACTATTACTACTACTACTACTACTACTACTACTACTACTACTACTACTACTACTACTACTACTACTACCACCACTACTGCTTCTACTAACGCCTCTGCTACTTCTATAATGCAATGGGTAGTTTAATGCACGTAATTATTCTCCATTATCATATAATACTAACTCATGTATCAGCTCAATTGCCATTATTATTATTATTATTATTATTATTATTATTATTATTATTATTATTATTATTATTTTAATACACCCTGTTACCCGCATATGCTATTGTAATCGTCTGGGCATGAAGTGAACTTGAACTTGAAGCTACAGGGCTGGGTCAAATCTCGAAAAGTCTTCAAAAATACCCACCACAAAGCTCTGTAAACACTACAAACATTCCTTTTCCCCCAAAGGGCGGGGACTAAGGTCATGGGTCGTGACCTAATAGACCCTATATCGCAGCCTGCATTAGGTCGGCGTATGGACGTCGGCTGGAGCGTTGTAGACCTAATGATTAGTGAAAGGGGCGTGACCTAAGGTCTGGGGGCATGCACTAATATACAAATGAGATGACATCACAGGTCATTGTTTTAGGCCAATAGGCAATGGGTGCTTATCGCGTCGCTCTAGCGTAAGTCAACTTATAGGACACTGTCGCATTGCGGATCTAATGACCTGTGAAAAGGGGCGTGGCTTAAGGTCTGGGCTGTGGCCTAATATGCAAATGAGATGACGTCACATGATGCCTGCATACCAATAGACACGGACGCTTATCTGGTCGCCCTAGCTTAGGCTACTTTAACCTGTTTATAGAATGCCAGCTGTTGCATTGCAGGCCTAATGGCCCGTGAATGGGTCAGGGTTTAAGGTTTTTTGTCTCATCCGTCCATGGGGTAATGGATGGATGGATGGATGGATGGTTGGATGGTTGGATGGATGGATGGATGGATGGATGGATAGCCACTCACTCGCCTAAAAGTAAGGGAGCGGAACACTACTTTCTTTCTACATGTATGAACAAAGTTTAATTATAAACACTGTATTGGCCTTTCGGGGCGGTGAACTAAATTCTATCAAATGGCAAAATATGTCCTCCAAACTTGATTAATTTTTTCGGCATCAAATGATCAAAAGGCATCAAAAGGCAAAATTGAGTGTCCCAACAAAAGCATGTAACACCTTTGAATGACCGGTTCATGATCTCGTGAAGGAAACACTACTCACTTATCAATCCAATTTGGAAGAGGTAAATTTCACTAATCTGTGTGGAGTGCAACCATTCCACTAATCATTGGCTTTATTAATGATGTTTGTGATAAACCCGGATCAAAGGAGACTCAAACCTTGCACAACGTTCAATTCTTCAAATTAAACCATAGAGTAGTTTTTCAAAGGAGATTGAGTAATTCAGTAAAGGTATATAAAGCTGTCTATACGGAAGGACTGACAGATTTCTCATACAGGCTACTGATGAAGCTCATCCTTGCGAAGTGCATTTAGCCAATTGACGGTGTCCATAATTACTGTGAGTAACTTATAATATTCGTATTGTATTGTTGTATTGTTAACCCTTGCATATTACATGTTAATTCCATAATTTGTCTTCCAGGCGTAAGTAATATATTGGTTCAATTTGTAGTTGATGTGAATGAATGTGTCTGCTTGAATTTGAGCTTGCCTGATCGAATCTTTCTTGCCCACTCAACTGCCTGTTTGATTGCTAGTTAGATTGAACGCTTGTCTGTCTGAATGGCTATTGCGAGGAAGAATGGTCGTAAGAAGAATGGAGATGGTGAAGGAGGTTCATCTGCGCATGCGTGCCTGGTAAAGCTGTATTACTAAATAATTCAGCGCTTCCATCATATTGCTACGCTCCGTAGGCATTTAGATGCCGAAACTCTCCCTGATGGGCTTAGCAGGAAGGTGGAAGAGCTGAATGGATTTTGTAAGCCAGCTATGCCAGATGATGACATCTACTTTGCGATCTGGAATGTGAATTTTGAGTGGGCAAAATCTATCATTAAGGCCATGTTAAATCACTATAATGAACAACTTGGTAGTATTAGAACTGAAGTAGTCCTCACACAGGCAATGCCACATTTAGACCTGGGTCGTGCTAAATCCAATAATATACGCTGGACAAAAACAATTATAATAGAAAGCTCGACATTAATGCGATTAGTTCTTTTTACGATTTTGTGCGACCGATGGATCCATCTCAGCAACCAATTCAAAATCTCGCACAAGCCACGCCTCTGGTCATGATACCAACTGTGGCACCACAATCACAAATGAAAAACGCCTCAGATCACCTACTGAAACTTCGCCGCCAGTCACAAAACGAGTAGACAATAAAATCTCTCCATTGCTACCATTAGATTCTGGCCCTCGAGATATGCTATTTGAAGCATCATTAATCCCACTACCTGACTGTCCACTAGGCAATCTAAATGACCCAAACGAATATCCGCCCTTGCCACAGAGAGAAATGGTTAATGGTAGCAAATCTGGTCCATTACCCGGCACTTCTCAGAAACCCCCTCAGAGCATTCAACCATCGGGTCTCAAGACCCCATCCCCGACAGGGAAACTGCCACAGCCCAGCTTCTCTCCAACTCCAGGTCCAAGTAATGCACCGGGGATGCGTCCTATTAAATTTGCAAATAGACGCAAACAACCAACCATGTTGAAGAGAAACATTTTTTGGAAATTTCGTCATGAAATCGAAAATAAAATTGACTGGCGACAACCTGTTCTCACGAACAAAGTACTCATCTTTGGAGCTTCGAACCTGAGTCGCATTAATGTTGAGCCCCACCCTGAAACGCAAGTTGCCTGCTACCCAGGAGCTAAATTGTGTCATGCTAGAGGAATAGTTCAAAAGTACACTGGATCATTTAAACCAGAGAAAATAGTGAATAACATTGGTATTAATTATATGAATGAACCCATCTCTAGTTCAAAACATAGATTGATGCTGCCTTTCAGTGCGATCAAGTCCAAATTCCCAAAGACTGCGATTTACTTCGCAAAACTTAACTATTCAAGTCGGTTGACAGCTCAGCAGAGGTTGGCGATTCAGTCCCTCAATTCGACGGCTGAATCATCAAAATCTGTGACTCATTCCTGCACTCAGACTCTCCGAATTTAATGTTGTTACGGATAACATTCATTGGACTGAGAAGACAGCTAACTCTATGTATTCTGCCTGGCTTAAATTCCTAAATCTAAGCTAGACAGGGGCCAAGGTGACATCCGCCCGGAAGTAGGACTGGGCAGTAATATTGTCAATCTAACTGGCTCCCCATTAGGTGAAGCAGAGCAGTCACTGCTCAATTTCGGTCTTACGTTTGTCCCAACACCAAAACCTAAAACAGGTTTGGATGCTCTTTTAGATAATGGCTGTATGGAAACATGTGAATTTAGTCACCGTATTAAGTTAGCAGACTTCTTTCGTAACTCTAATAGTAATATTCCACCATTCATTGAAAAAACTGGCTGGGCACCAAACGTAAAAATCCTGGACCCAGCGATCGGTGAAAGCATAGAACTCTTTTCAGAACGTGTTAAATATTTTGCATTCCCTAATGATGAACCAAATTTACCCTATGAGGAACGCCAAGCCCTAATTGAATTGTCTAAAAACAGCGAAATTGTCATCAAACATGCAGATAAAGGATCGGCGACTGTAATAATGCTTAAGGATAACTATAAACGTGAAGTACAACGACAACTTAGTAACCCAAAGCATTACAAGAAACCAAGCAAGCCACTTTGGCAAAATAATTGCAGCAAATTTAATGAGATTCTTCAATAATTGCTCGATAGCAAGAAGATCACCGAAAAGCAACATAAGTATCTCTTTGCTAAGCTAGAGTCAAAACCACGGACTTTCTATCCTTTGCCAAAAATTCATAAACCCATAGATTCGTGGTTGGACCCAATGTCACCGCCCGGGCGACCTATAATCTCTGATTGTGTTCCAGAATCCTACAGAATCAGTGAATACATCGATTACCATCTACAGCCAATAGCAAATAGACACCCCAGCTTCTTGAAAAACACAGAAGACTTCTTATCTCAGGTCTCTTAGACCTGGATATCTCCGAATTCATTCCTGATCACGCTTGATATCGGTGCTATGTATACAAATATTGACATCGAGAAGGGTATAAATTCTATGCGTAAAGCATTCGTGAACCACCCAGATACCAACAGGCCAGACAGAGAAGTAATAGCTCTATTAGAGCTGAGTCTGAAAGGCAATGATTGTGAATTCGATGGCGAAATTTACCAACAAATTTGCGGCTGCGCGATGGGCAAGCGCTTTAGCCCATGTTTTGCCAATATTTACGTAGCAGAGTGGGATGAGGAAGCGTTAGAAAAGTGTCCAAAACAGCCCCTCATTTATCGCAGGTACCTTGATGAAATTTTCATGATTTGGCAACACACAAAGGCAGAGTTTGATGAATTTTTCGAAATTCTGAACAATCATGATCCGAATATCAAATTAAAAGCAACCATTGACGAGATGGCTGTAGATTTCCTGGATGTAACTGAGTCGCTACCCAGGAGCTAAATTGTGTCATGCTAGAGGAATAGTTCAAAAGTACACTGGATCAAATACAATATCACTGGTAGATGGGTTCATTCATATCATTAATACCAATGTTAATCTCTATTTTCTATTGCGTTTCAGGGTGGGGCTTAACATTAATGCGACTCAGAGGTTGGCGATTCAGTCCCTCAATTCGACGGCTGAATCATCAAAATCTGTGACTGTCATTCTTGCACCCAGACTCTCCGAATCGCGCAGCCGCAAATTTGTTGGTAAATTTCGCCACCAATATCAAATACAATATTTGTAAAGGTCTAAAGTATACTGGCTACTTAGACTACAAAGTGTATTTCAAACCAACCGATTCGCATCAGTTATTACACAAAAAAATCTTTCCATCCACCGCATACTTTTAAAGGAATTGTTATATCGCAAATAATCCGTTTTTACAGGAATTCAAGTGATAGGAAAAACTTTGAAGAAGCGTGCTCTACCCTATTCAAAGCCCTCAAACCACGAGTTTACTCCTAGATTTTTGCGCAAAATCAAATCTGAAACATTGGACGGCTTGGAAACCATTCCAGATGATGCCTCAAATCATCGGCCTACCAAAGTTTCTCACAATCGTCCGATTATAGGTGTAGGAGAATCTCGCAAATGCAGAAAGATAAGGTGCAAGTTAGATGAATTTCTCACAAACCAGAATACTTTCACGAGCTTTCAGAACAAAAGCAAGTTCCAACTTCAGTCTAATCTAGATTGTGACTCTGAAAATGTTATTTATCTAATTTCATGCAAATTGTGCCAAAAACAGTATGTCGGCGAAACCAAATGTCCATTAAGATGGCGGGTAAACCCGACACCTCTCAGATATTAGGCTAGAGGAAGACACATGTTTCCGAACATTTTAATCTTCCTGACCATTTAGTCCTTCGTGACTTTGAAATTATGCCGATTGAACAGCCACCCCTTTCAGATACGGCAGAAGAAACTGATAAACAAAGAAAACTTCGAGAATCGTTTTGGATTAAAGAACTCGAAACACAGTGGCCAAGGGGAATAAACTCGGACCCAGGCTTATCTGATCAACGTGACAAAATTCCATTCATTCTGACCTATAATCGGAAAAACGTTGAAATTTCCAAAATTTTGAAAGATGAGTATCAAAACCTACAAGAGAAACTGAAACAACCCTTTAACAAGCGACCAGTAATTGCGTTCAAGAAAAATCCGAATCTACGTGACATCTTGGTAAAAGCAAAACTCAAATAGCTATCCATAATATCCATCTCAATCATTCAACATTAACCCTTGCATGATGGTCAGCCAAAAACGGTCAATTTAGTGATCTTGGGCAATGTCCATTTGCCGGCGGGGATTGGAGTATTTTTGAAAATTTACCACTGTAATGACTGGCTCGGGAACCGAGACAGTCGTTCCAGTGGTATATTCTCGGGAATGACCTTGTCTGTGCCTGCAAATGTACATTAAATAAGTAAGCGCATATTTGGATTTTACTGAACAAATTTAACCAGTAAAGGGTTAACATTAATGCCATATGGCTTTCCTCAAACAAAATGACAAATCTCAGGCAGTAAGATAAACCAAAATATCTTAAATTTTTGAATTTTTTCAATTATTGAAGATTCTGAGCCAGTGCGTTGACAATATTGACTACATACTTGCGAGTGCCAGTTCTGTTATTTTATTGCCTTGTAAAAACATAACTTATATATCCGTCGACACCGTCAGGCAGTCTGTCGGTCTTTCAGTGGAGAGACTTATATACCAACTTCTACAATCATTCCCGGATTCACTCTCCTGCTTCTCCACTCATTCACTGGTCCACCCGCCTAACCATCCATCAGCTCCTGTCAATCCACCCATGCATTCACTAGTCTGGCTGTCACATGGTCCTCTTGTCCGTCGGTCCATTTGCCCATCCCTCCCGCTACTCTGCCTTCCCACTGCCCGTCTGTCCATCTCGAACTCCCACCCCTGCACCTTCTCCAGCCGATCCCCGCTCTATCCTTCTCTCCTACCCATCCATCATCCGGCCTCTCATCCATCCATGGGGGTGGGGCTGGGGGGATGGGTGTGTGTAATATGAATGGTGTGTGCGTGCGTGCGTACATACGTGCGTGCGTGTATACATGTGCCTACGTGTGTACATGTGTGTGCGTGCGTACATGCGTGCGTGTGTAAATGTGGGTACGTGCATGCGTGCGAGTGTACGTGTGTGTATGTGTGTGTACGTGTGTGTGTGTGAGAGCGTGCGTGCGTGTGGGTGGGTGGATGGATGGATGGTCCTCCCCCTCTATCCAGCCATGCCCACTCTATTCTTCCTTCCTTCCCATCCCTCATTCCATCTCCACATCGGGATGGATGGATAGATCTTACCCATCCCTCCTTCCCTCCCTTCCATGGATGGATGGATGAATGGATGGATGAATGGATGGATGGTTTGATGCATGGGTGGGTGGATGGTGGGATGGATGGATGGATCCTGCCCATCAATCACCCCCAATCACCTTCCCATGGGTGTGTGGGATGGATGGATGGATGGATGGATGGATGGATGGATGGATGGTTGGATGGATGGATGGATGGATGGATGGATGGATGGATGGATGGATGGATGGATGGATGGATGGATGGATTGTTGGATGGATGGATGGATGGATGGATGGATCCTTCCTCCCTCTCTCCGACTAAGCTCTATCCTTCCTTTATGCCCGTCCCCATCCCACCTCCCCCATCCTTCCCGCTTCCCCATCCTTCCATGGATGGATGGGGGCGTGGGATGAATGGATGGTTCGATGTCTGAATGGATGGATGGTTGGATGGATGGATGGATGGATGGATCTGTCCATCTGCCTTGCCAGCCATCCGGCTCTCTGTGTGTCCGTCCAGCCACTCACTCACATACAATTAAGGGAGCTGAATACTACTTTCTTTCTACATGTATGAACAAAGTTTAATTATAAACACTGCAGTGGCCTTACCGGTGTGGCGAACAAAATTCTATAAAATGACAAAATATGTCCTCCAAACTTGATTAATTTTTTCGGCATCAAATGATCAAAAGGAATCAAAGGGCAAAATTGAGTGTCCCAACAAAAGCATATAACACCTTTGAATGATCGATTCATGATCTCGTGAAGGAAACACTACTCACTTATCAATCCAATTCGGAAGAGTAAAATTTCACTAATCTGTGTGGAGTGAAACCAGTCCACTAATCATTGGCTTTATTAATGATGTTTGTGATAAACCCGAATCAAAGGAAATTCAAACCTTGCACAAAGTTCAATTGTTCAAATTAAAATATAGAGTAGTTTTTCAAAGGAGATTGAGTAATTCAGTAAACGTATATAAAGCTGTCTATACTGAAGGACTGACAGATTTGTCATACAGGCTACTGATGAAGCACATCCATGTGAAATGCATTTAGCCAATTGACGGTGTCCATAATTACTGTGAGTAACTTATAATATTGCGTATTGTATTGTTGTATTGTTAACCCTTGCATATTACATGTTAATTCTATAATTTGTCTTTCAGGTGTAAGTAATATATTGGTTCAATTTGTAGTTGATGTGAATGAATTTGTGTGCTTGAATTTGAGTTTGCCTGATCGAATCGTTCTTACCTGCTCAACTGCCTGTCTGATTGCTAGTTAGATTGAACGATTGTCTGTCTGAATGGCTATTGCGATGAAGAATGGTCGTAGGAAGAATGGAGATGGTAAAGGGGGTTCATCTGCGCATGCGCGCCTGGTAAAGCTGTATTACCAAATAATTCAGTGCTTCCACCATATTGCTACGCTACGTAGGCATTTAGATGCCGAAACTTTCCCTGATGGGCTTAGCAGGAAGGTGGAAGAGCTGAATGGATTTTGTAAGCCAGCTATACCAAATGATGACATCTACTTTGCCATCTGGAATGTGAATTTTGAGTGGGCAAAATCTACCATTAAGGCCATGTTAAATCACTATAATGAACAACTTGGTAGTATTAGAACTGAAGTAGTCCTCACACAGGCAATGCCACATTTAGACCTAGGTCGTGCTAAATCCAATGCTATACGCTGGGCAAAAAACAATTATAATAGAAAGCTCGACATTAATGCGATTAGTTCTTTTTACGATTTTGTGCGACCGATAGATCCATCTCAGCAACCAATTCAAAATCTCGCACACGCCACGCCTCTGGTCATGATACCAACTGTGGCCCCACAATCACAAATGAAAAAACGCCTCAGATCACCTGAAACTTCGCCGCCAGTCACAAAACGAGTAGACAATAAAATCTCTCCATTGCTACCATTAGATTCTGGCCCTAGAGATATGCTATTTGAAGCATCATTAATCCCACTACCTGACTCTCCGCTAGGCAATCTAAATGACCCAAACGAATATCCGCCCTTGCCACAGAGGAAAAGGGTTACTGGTAGCAAATCTGGTCCACGGACTGGCGCTTCTCAGAAATCCCCCCAGAGCAGTCAACCATCGGGTCACAAGACCCCATCCCCAACAGGGAAACTGCCACAGCCCAGCTTCTCTCCAACTCCAGGTCCAAGTAATGCACCGGAGGTGCGTCCTATTAAATTTGCAAATAGACCCCAACAACCCACTATGTTGGAGAGAAACATTTTTTGGAAATTTCGTCATGAAATCGAAAACAAAATTGACTGGCGACTACCTGTTCTCACGAACAAAGTACTCATCTTTGGAGCTTCGAACCTGAGTCGCATTAATGTTGAGCCCCACCCTGAAACGCAAGTTGCCTGCTACCCAGGAGCTAAATTGTGTCATGCTAGAGGACTAATTCAAAAGTACACTGGATCATTTAAACCAGAGAAAATAGTGATCAACATTGGCATTAATGATATGAATGAACCCATCTCTAGTTCAAAACATAGATTAATGCTGCTTCTCAGTGCGATTAAGTCCAAATTCCCAAAGACTGCGATTTACTTCGCAAAACTTAACTATTCAAGTCGGTTGACAGCTCAGCAGAAGTTGGCGATTCAGTCCATCAATTCGACGGCTGACTCATCAAAATCTGTGACTGTCATTCCTGCACTTAGACTCTCCGAATTTAATGTTGTTAAGGATAACATTCATTGGACTGAGAAGACAGCTAACTCGATGTATTCTGCCTGGCTTAAATTCCTAAATTTAAACTAGACAAGGGCCAGGGTAACATCCGCCCGGAAACAGGACTGGGCAGTAATATTGTCAATCTAACTGGCTACCCATTAGGTGAAGCAGAGCAGTCACTGCTCAATTTTGGTCTTACATTTGTCCCAACACCAAAACCTAAAACAGGTTTGGATGCTCTTTTAGATAATGGCTGTATGGAAACATCTGAATTTAGTCACCGTATTAAGTTAGCAGACTTCTTTCGTAACTCTAATACTAACATTCCACCATTCATTGAAAAAACTGGCTGGGCACCAAACGTAAAAATCCTGGACCCAGCGATCGGTGAAAGCATAGAACTCTTTTCAGAACGTGTTAAAAATTCTACATTCCCTAATGATCAACCAAATTTACCCTATGAGGAACGCCAGGCCTTAATTGAATTGTCTAAAAACAGCGAAATTGTCATCAAACCTGCAGATAAAGGGTCGGCGACTGTAATAATGCTTAAAGATAACTATAAACGTGAAGCACAACGACAACTTAGTAACCCAAAGCATTACCAGAAACTAAGCAAACCACTTTGGCAAAATAATTGCAGCAAATTTAATGAGATTCTTAAAAAATTGCTCGATAGCAAGAAGATCACCGATAAGCAACATAAGTATCTCTTTGCTAAACTTGAGTCAAAACCACGGACTTTCTATCTTTTGCCAAAAATTCATAAACCGATAGATTCGTGGTTGGACCCAATGTCACCGCCCGGGCGACCTATAATCTCTGATTGTGGCTCAGAATCCTACAGAATCAGTGAATACATCGATTACCATCTACAGCCAATAGCAAATAGACACCCCAGCTTCTTGAAAAACACAGAAGACTTCTTATCACAGGTCTCTGAGACCTGGATACCTCCAAATTCATTCTTGGTCACGCTTGACATCGATGCTATGTATACAAACATTGACATCGAGAAGGGTATAAATTCTATCCGTAGAGCATTCGTGAATTACCCAGACACCAACAGGCCAGACAGAGAAGTAATAGCTCTATTAGAGCTGAGTCTGAAAGGCAATGATTTTGAATTCGATGGCGAAATTTACCAACAAATTTGCGGCTGCGCGATGGGCAAGCGCTTTAGCCCATGTTTTGCCAATATTTACGTAGCAGAGTGGGAGGAGGAAGCGTTAGAAAAGTGTCCAAAACATCCCCTCATTTATCGGAGGTACCTTGATGACATTTTCATGATTTGGCAACACACAAAGGCAGAGTTTGATGAATTTTTCGAAATTCTGAACAATCACGATCCGAATATCAAATTAAAAGCAACCATTGACGAGATGTCCGTAGATTTCCTGGATGTAACTGTATATAAAGGTCTAAAGTATGAAACAACTGGCTACTTAGACTACAAAGTGTATTTCAAACCAACCGATTCGCATCAGCTATTGCACAAAAAATCTTTCCATCCACCACACACTTTTAAAGGAATAGTTAAATCACAAATAATCCGTTTTCACAGGAATTCGAGTGATAGGAAAAACTTTGAAGAAGCGTGCTCTACCCTATTCAAAGCCCTCAAACCACGAGGTTACTCCTCACGATTCTTACGCAAAATCAAATCTGAAACATTAGACGGCTTGGAATCCATTCCAGATAATGCCTCAAATCGTCGGCCTACCAAAATTTCTCACAATCGTCGTATTATAGGTGTAGGCGAATCTCGCAAATGCGGAAAGAAAAGGTGCAAGTTAGATGAATTTCTCCCAAACCAGAATACTTTCACGAGCTTTCAGAACAAAAGCAAGTTCCAACTTCAGTCTAATCTTGATTGTGACTCTGAAAATGTTATTTATCTAATTTCATGCAAATTGTGCCAAAAACAGTATGTCGGCGAAACCAAATGTCCATTAAGATGGCGGGCAACTCGACACCTCTCAGATATTAGGCTAGAGGAAGACACACATGTTTCCGAACATTTTAATCTTCCTGACCATTTAGTCCTTCGTGACTTTGAAATTATGCCGATTGAACAGCCACCCCTTTCAGATACGGCAGAAGAAACTGATAAACAAAGAAAACCTCGAGAATCGTTTTGGATTAAAGAACTCGAAACACAGTGGCCAAGGGGAATAAACTCGGACCCAGGCTTATCTGATCAACGTGACAAAATTCCATTCATTCTGACCTATAATCGGAAAAACGTTGAAATTTCCAAAATTTTGAAAGATGAGTATCAAAACCTACAAGAGAAACTGAAACAACCCTTTAACAAGCGACCAGTAATTGCGTTCAAGAAAAATCCGAATCTACGTGACATCTTGGTAAAAACAAAACTCAAATAGCTATCCATAATATCCATCTCAATCATTCAACATTAACCCTTGCATGATGGTCAGCCAAAAACGGTCAATTTAGTGATCTTGGGCAATGTCCATTTGCCGGCGGGGATTGGAGTATTTTTGAAAATTTACCACTGTAATGACTGGCTCGGGAACCGAGACAGTCGTTCCAGTGGTATATTCTCGGGAATGACCTTGTCTGTGCCTGCAAATGTACATTAAATAAGTAAGCGCATATTTGGATTTTACTGAACAAATTTAACCAGTAAAGGGTTAACATTAATGCCATATGGCTTTCCTCAAACAAAATGACAAATCTCAGGCAGTAAGATAAACCAAAATATCTTAAATTTTTGAATTTTTTCAATTATTGAAGATTCTGAGCCAGTGCGTTGACAATATTGACTACTACTACTACTACTACTACTACTACTACTACTACTACTACTACTACTACTACTACTACTACTACTACTACTACTACTACTTCTACTACTACTACTACTACTACTACTACTACTACTACTACTACTACTACTACTACTACTACTACTACTACTACTGCTTCTACTAACGCCTCTGCTACTTCTATAATGCAATGGGTAGTTTAATGCACGTAATTATTCTCCAGTATCATATAATACTAACCCATGTATCAGCTCAATTGTTGTTATTATTATTATTATTATTATTATTATTATTATTATTATTATTATTATTATTATTATTATTATTATTATTATAATACACCCTGTTACCCGCATATGCTATTGTAATCGTCTGGGCATAAAGTGAACTTGAACTTGAAGCTACAGGGCTGGGTCAAAACTCGAAAAGTCTTCAAAAATACCCACCACAAAGCTCTGTAAACACTACAAACATTTCTTTTCCCCCCAAAGGGGCGGGGACTAAGGTCATGGGTCGTGACCTAATAGACCCTATATCGCAGCCTGAATTAAGTCGGCGCATGGACGTCGGCTAGAGCGTTGTGGACCTAATGATTAGTGAAAGGGGTGTGACCTATGGCCTGGGGGCATGCACTAATATACAAATGAGATGACATCACAGGTCATTGTTTTAGGCCAATAGGCAATGGGTGCTTATCGCGTCGCTCTGGCGTAAGTCAACGAAAGGGCGCCGCGCACCAAGGCGATGACAAGCGATGGTGACACGATGGCGACGCGACGGCGACATCACGGGCTACGATTGCTATCGCCGGAAACTGATTAGAATTTGTGTCGCCTTTGGATTGCGTTGCTTTAACCCGCACACCAGAACGACGTCTGAAAAGCTCATGCATCCTAATTAAGCATGAAATAAGTGTTTCATAAACCGTGTGTATATCAAGTCTCTCAGCACACATGTTTCAAAATGTCCACATTCAATCGTTCGAGACGTCGGAAATATCTGCTTGCTATGTATATCCTACTATCATCTGAAGAAGTACCACAACCAAGACGCCGTGTGTGGGTTCGTGACTGGATTCAAAGAAGACCCATTCAGGGGATATATAGCAATCTATTGGAAGAGTTACGTGTAAGTATCTTTTTTTGCATATGCTTATCTGCACATTTTTTTCAATTCCAGCTTCATTTTTAATCATTATCACATATGCTACAATACGATACATCACTCAATGAACACCGTACAAAACCAGCCAGACAGCTAGTCTGTTTGGAAGTCATCCCTGAACCTAGATATTTCAGTGAACTATTCAACAACACGTTCATGAAACATGTTGATCAAAGTAATTATATTATATATGCTTAGCATGGATTGTCAGTGGTAATTTTACTGAATGCATGAAATGTCAGCTGAGAACATCGACATAGGTTGGTAATAGGATATACTCACCCATGCCATTTGTCAACGTTCGTACTGCTACAATATCGACAATATTGATGTTAGGAAATCAAAACTATGTATATATAAATACATATTTTCATATTTTCTTTTCAGCTTGGAGATGAAGCATCCTATTCAAATTACTTGCGCTTAGACTATGGCATCTTTACCGTCCTACTTGACAGAGTTCGACATCGCATAGAAAGACAGAACACTAATTACAGACCATGTATCAGCGCTGGTGAACGTCTTGCGATTACGCTAAGGTTTCTGGCTACAGGTAATTTTTTATGTTTATCTATGTGTAGGCCTTCACGTCATTACATATAAATGCGCACAGTAACGACATGTAAAAATTACACAAAGATTTACATTCCGTTCATTCATCAGTCTGTCTTGCTGTGTTTCTGTATCGATGTTGTTCTGCCTGTTTGTACCCTGTCTAGAATATCTCGGCATCTCGTAATATTATTTGTTTATTTCACTACCAACGTTGTTGTTGTTGTTGTTGTTGTTGTTGTTGTTGTTGTTGTTGTTGATCAAATTCCGGATCCGGTTTTGGATCATGGCCAAAACTGTGCAAATCATCTTTTACGGTAACAATATGTCTTTTGCAAAACATTTGAGCCAAATCAGGTCGGTAGTTAGCAAGATATCCATAGATCCGGATTTTGATCCAGATCCGTATCCGTGACTCCGATCAGCATCATGACCAAAACTCGTCTTTCCTCTTGCACGGCAACTACCTCTCTTGTATGAAAATTTAGCCGAATCGGTTCAGTCCTTTTCGAGAAACAGCTGCGGACAGACACACAGACAAACAAACATACAAAAAACAGACAAACAAACAGACAGACGGGCCCAAATACCATACCCTCACCATCCACCTATTATGGGTTGAGGGTAATAATGAATGATCTACAGCATGCACCTTCTTCATCATCCGTAGGCGAATCCTATAGAAGCCTCCAATACCAGTTTCGAGTAGGAGAGAGGACAATTGGGTCTATAATACCTGAAACTTGTAAGGGAGTGTATGACACTCTGCGTACTGAATTCTTGAAGGTAAAACATACAATTTATAGTTTTTTCATAACATATTTTAATTCAAGTGACCACAAATTAATGTATATATACATAACCTAACCACAAATTAAGATTAAATTAACAATATCTTCATGCATCTCATAATTGTTTATTTCACTACCAACGTTGCTGTTGTTATTGTTGTTGTTGTTTGATTGTCACAAAATAAGATTTAATTAACAGAATTATATTCTTCATACATCTAATAACTAGAAAAATTTCATTACCAATGTTGTTGTTGTTGTTGTTGTTGTTGTAGTGGTGGTGGTGGTGGTGGCGTTTGTTGGGGCCGCTGTTGTTGTTGTTGTTGTTGCTGCTGCTGCTGCTGCTGCTGCTGCTGCTGCTGCTGCTGCGGTTGTTGTAGTCCAAATTGTTTAGTATTTAAATCTTCCATTTGAGCTTCAAATAACACGTTATTTATCTTATTTTGGGCTATTAGTTGTATACGTGTATTTGTCACATTTCGTAAACATGATGCCACGTGCCTACCATACACTCCTTCTTGATCATTCTCTCTCGCTTTTTCTGCATAACTTTGTTGCGTTGCTCTTTCTCCTTTTCACTCTCACGCTGGCTTTTAACCCTGTCCTGTTCCATCATTTGGGTCATAGTTGACATGATCGATTTTCGCTCTTCATCGAACTCCATTTGTTTCGTAGCCTTCGTGCCTTTACGTCTAAAAATGGAGGGACCATCTACGGATCGCGATACATCGTGTAGCTCTACGTCCTTGTCGGATTCGCCATCTAATACGTCTATGGAAGGAGGAGGGCTTTCTTCTTTCTCGCCAGCTTCCACAATACAACTCGATGCATCATCCTCTTTGTCCTGAAAATGTGATTGATTGATAGATGATAGACGAATGAACGAATAGATGGAGGGGTAGGGAGGGAAGGATCATAGAGGGGTGGATGGATGGATGGATGGATGAATGGATGAATATATGGATAGATAGATAGATAGATAGATACATAGATAGATAGATAGATAGATAGATAGATAGATAGATAGATAGATAGACAGATAGACATACATACATACATACATACATACAGACAGACAGACCGACCGACCGACCGACCGACCGACCGACCGACCGACCGACCGACCGACCGACCGGACAGACAGACAGACAGACAGACAGACAGACAGACAGACAGACAGACAGACAGTTAGATAGATAGATAGATAGATAGATGGGGTTTTACGTAGTGAATTTCTAATGCTATTTTTGTATATTTATGTACTGATAGGTGGCTGAATCTGAGCAGGAATGGATGCAAATCGCAGATGGATTTCAATCACGGTGGAATCTTCCGCATTGTTTGGGCGCTTTGGACGGGAAGCATGTTGTGATAAAATCACCGACAAACAGCAGCTCGTCGTATTACAATCATAAGAACTGTTTCAGGATAGTCTTGCTAGCTTTAGTTGACCATGACTATAACTTTGTGTTTGTAGATGCTGGGTCGAATGGACGTGTTGCTGATGGTGGAGTCTTCTCGCAAAGCAAACTACATGAGAAACTAGAAAACAACACAATGGGCATTCCAGATCCCAAGAATCTTCCAAATACGACAATTAAGATGCCATTTTTCATTGTTGCAGATGATGCATTCCCTCTACGATCTTACCTCCTCAAACCATATCCAGATGATGCATTCCCTTTACGACCTTACCTCCTCAAACCATATCCAGATCGTGATTTAACCCATGATCAAAGGATCTACAACTATCGCATTTCCAGGGCGAGGCGCATAGTTGAAAATGCGTTTGGAATTTTATCAAATCGATTCAGGGTTTTCTTTACAACTCTAGCACTAGAGCCGGAAATTGTAGAGGTCATCATTATGGCTGCATGTACTTTGCACAATTTTATTAGAAGGTCGACAACAGCAAACATGGACACCGCATTAGTAGCTGGCGGTGCTGAGGGACACCCTACAACTGTTTACCAGCTGATCCCTTTGGAACCACGTAAACGAGCTGGTAGACCGACAGAGGCAGCCAAAGAAGGAAGAGCAACAATGAAGACATACTTCTCATCAGATGCTGGGGCGGTTGACTGGCAGGATGCAATGGTTTAAAATGTCAACTATCATCTGATTGCACAATTAATTAATTCTCGTTTGCTTCTGTTATTTAACATTAAATTGCATAGTGAAAGATGAAGTTATTTTGCCATAATTTTTGCCCATTATCCTGCATTGTTATGGTTGCCTAGCTATTACGCGTGGGTTGGTGTTATAGCGGACACTGATACAAATCTGAAAGGAACGTCCGCTACTGCTACTGCCACTGCTGCTGCTACTACTACTACTGCTAATGCTACAGCTAATGCTACTAATTTCTATGGTTTATTTTCAGCGCACCCTTTGCTTTGGCAATTTAACAATACATATTATATTTACCAGATTGCTCAATGAAATCCTTTTTTTCATAAATGTGTTCAGGAAGGCACCCACTGGGTGCCGATTGTGCGTATCTCGACAGCTGCGTCCTCAGACTTTTCATGTGTATCTTCACATCAGCAACTGAATAATGAAAACGATATACTATTTTTATGGAACATTTGACGCATCACTATGCTCGAAGTAAATTTTCATTATGTCTAGCATATTTTGTTGATTTAATTTTTAGCTCACCTGGTCAAGTGAGCTTACGCGATGGCAACCGTCTGTCTTCCGTCCATCGTCCGTCTGTCCTCTGTCAACTTTTTCTTTAAACGTTCCTGTTAACAATGACAAGGTTTCATCCCTCCCTACCTATTCTTAAATAAATCTAATCCCAACCAAAATCAATGGTGGGGCAACATGAAATCATATGCGTAGGACATCTTTTAGTTTTGTATCTGCAAAAGTGTGTGTGCGTGCGTGCGGGCGTTCGTGCGGGCGTGCGTCCGTGCATTTGTTCGTATGTGTGTATGTGTGTGCTCGTACATCCGTTCGTGCGTGCATCTATATTTGCGTGGGTGTATGTGTGCGCGTGTGTATGTGGGTGTGGGTGCATTAATTCGTGAGTACATTAGTGCGTGGGTGTGTGCGTGCATGCATTCGTGCGTCTGTTCGTGCATGCGTCCATGCATACATTACTGCGTGTATTCGTGCATGTATTACTGTGTGCATGTATTATTGCGTGCATTCGTGCATTCGTTCAGATGTATGCGTGCGTGCGTGCATGCGCGCGCGTGCTCGTACGTGCGTGCGTACGTACGTGCGTGTGTGTATGTGTGTGCATTCGTGTGTGTGATTTCTCTATAATATAGTATCAATCCCAGCCTTTACCTGTTAAAGCGACCTACTGATTAATTCACTTTACCCCAACTAATCTCAAGGGGGGACCACTCTAAGTAAATCTAAACTTGGTCTCGATAGGACAAATTTAGGTAAAGAAATTTGTAATTAAATTCCTGTGCCAATGCGTTTTTTTCAATGTAAAGTCGGACTTGCTTGTGCCAGGCTTCCATATTTGTCCCCAATCAAACAATTTTAAACTGTTTATATGTACAAGTACACTGTCGGAATTGGTCTGCTGGTAGCTGATATTTCGTTTGCATGGTCGTCCATACGTACATTCGTTCGTTCGTTCGTTCGTTCGTTCGTTCGTTCGTTCGTTCGTTCGTCCGTCCGTTCGTTCGTTCGTTCGTTCGTTCGTTCGTTCGTTCGTTCGTGCATACGTGTGGGCGTCCGTGCGTACGTGCGGGCGTCCGTGCGTACATGCGCGCATGCGTGCGCGCGTTCATATGTGCGTATATTCATTCATTCATTCTTTCATTCGTTCATCCACCTGTCTGTTCACTCATCCTGTCACCTGTCCTTGGCCTCTCTATTGGTTTACTGGTCTGTGCCTCCCAGACATCAATTGATTGTCTGTGTGGAGGGACAGATGGATGGATTACTGGTTGGGTGGCCGGGTGGGTACATGGACTGTTTGGACATATATGTTTGTAAATGTACAAACCACCTCTCTTCCGCAACCACCTGTCGTATTTTATTCTTTTTTTTTCAACAGCCACACCAACTCATTGCAAAGAAGCAATTAGCACTTTGCAATAACTAAGTAAATAAATTAAACCAAATTCGGAAATGAAATTGTAGCTTTCACCCATTTGCCTATTCATTTGTTCAGTCGTCTAGTCACCCACCGGGTGTCTGTCTATCAGTTTACAAATCTGTTCTCCCCTTAATCAAGTATTTGTTTAGGTGGATGGCAGAATGGACTGATGGATGGATTAATATGCTGGTTTCGGGGCGTGTGAATGAGTGCATGGGTTGTTGGACATATAAGCTTACAAAGCTCAAACAACCTGTGACTTACAACCACCTCTCTTTAGAAGGAATCTCACTAGACCTACAACATTCAGTCAATCCACAATGGATCATCCTAAGTCAGAAAGACCTGCTCAAAACTATTCGTTTATTCCTATTTTCGAACACATGGCAACGCCAACTTATTAAAAAGAAGTAATCAATGCTTTGTAATGACTGAGTGAACCGATTTGCCCAGATCAAACAACCGTATAACTTGTCAGAATTTGTTCCTATTTTCGAACACACGGCAACGCCAACTTATTACACAGACGTAATCAACGCTTTGTAATGACTGAGTGAACCGGTTCGCCAAGATAAAAAAAACTGTATAACTTATCAGAATTTGTTTTAATAATCTTTGTTCAGGAAACCTGTCCCTTTCAGTACTCAAACAACAAGTAAATTACTCTCAGCCGCCATGATTAAACATATCTCGGCAGCATTTGATCTAATGACTGACCAAATAGCCCTCATTGTTATTCTCACACCTTAATCGCCTGAAACGAACCGGCGTACTAACCCATGCTACAGTTAGATAAGTTCGATATAATTAAGCAATCACACCTTTTGTATTAGCTGTTTGACTTCAGTAGCGCCCAAGGCGCACATTGATCTAAAGCAGGTCTTCGGGTTTGGTTTGATCTTTTGTGGAGAGACTGAATTAATAGTTAATCAGTAGTCACCATTGCAGTAATCCTCCTATAAATATGTAAGAATTATCAGTTGCCATTAGACCAGTTTTTTCGCTGCATGACGAAGACCATTACGTCGAAAGCGCTCCAGCAACTGACAGTGTAAGCTTTAATTTTATATATATATATATATAATAATCTTGTATTAATTGTTCTTATTTTTCAGTTTCTAAATTGTTTCAACACACATTGCTCTAGTTAATATTTGGTATTTAACTTTTTTGAATCTTTCTGACTAAGTTTGACATAAATCTATAGAAATTTGATCACGTTCTAAAATGGCCAAGAATTTCAATGGCCCAGTGGGTAAAGGACGCAAATCTGGCAACCCAGCGTCCAACCTTTCTTCAACCAAAAGTGCTCCTAACCAGTCTGTTCAGGCCTTTCAGAGACTGGTTAAGATGTACTTCCATGTGTTGCAATGCTTGCATCACTATGGTCTTTTACGAGAGCATTTGGCATCAGACTCTCTCCCGAAATCCCTCAGCATGAAAATGGAGGAGATGAACTAGTTTTTCTGCCCTGCCTTACGAGATGACGAATTTTTTTAATCGACCAGCATGATAAACCAAATTTGGGCTCATAGCTGCTTAGAAAATCTAATCAAACATTATCGAAGCAAATTGGACAAATTAAAGGCAGAGGTAAAAGTGGCCGAATCTAATGTAATTCTTGATCTACACAGAGCCAAAGGCATAGCATTGAAATGGGGTAGGCACAATTTTGGAAATAAATTGGCCACTACGACAATCACACATTTTTGGACATTTTTGGCAGAAATAGCTAGTGATGAGCAAAATAGAGTGATGTCTGTACCAACACCGGCGGCCACACCGAGTACAGGTTCAGGTTCACATTCAACAATGACTAACAAACGACAACGGTCACCAACCACCTTCACACCCTCGCCTACCACTTCCAAGCGGACGAATCTGTATACATCACCAACACCAGCACCTAGTGTTGATGATGTAACAGAGTCATGGCCGGCTCTCCCAAAGACAAATTCTCCTCCTGTGCGCCGTTGTCGGGTTGTTACTCACTGTTCCCCCAATCTACCACCTAGCAACTCTTCCTCATCTCTTCCACTATCTTCTCCTCGCCACCGTCTGACTCGATCTTCTCCTCTTCCTCCTTCTCCTCTCTCAATCCCGCCTCCTCCTCTTCCTCCTCAAACTTCTTCTCTTCATGCATCTCCTCTCTCAATCCCGCCTCTTGTTCCTCATACTCAATCTTCTCCTCTTGCATCTCCTCTCTCCATCCCTCCTCCTGCTCTTCCTCCTACTCTTCATCTCTCTTCTCCTCACGCACCTTCTTCTGCTCCTCTTCCTCTATCTCCGCCTCCTCTCCCTCCTATGGAGAATAATAGTAACCTGCCTGATAGGAAGTTTGCTAAGTACCGTCATCAATCGCATAGCAAGGGCCTGTAGAGGATCCCAGAATCACCAAAAAGATTCTAATGATAGGGTCCTCTAATCTAGCCCGAATTGATTTAGACGTCCATCCTGACATCCAGGTTGAGTGCTATCCTGGTGCCGCATTATCACATTTCAGAACAATGGCTATGCGACACCAGGGTGGCCCTAGCCCGGAGAAGATCTTCCTGAATATTGGCATCAACTCCAAAAATGAGCATCCAACCAAAGCCTCAAGCCATTTACGGTTCATGGCTCGTGAATTTAAAACACCTTCCCTAATGCGGAGTTGCACTTTGCTGAGATTAACTTCTCTGATAGCTTGTCAGACAGGCAAAAGTACTGTCTCAAGCGTATCAACGAATCAGCAAGGTCCAACTGCCACGTTGATAAGGTCATCCCCAAAACTTCTGATGCCAATTTTCATGTTGAGAAGGATAGACTCCATTGGACGAAAGAAACAGCTAATTGTATTTATAACCATTGGTTGACGGTACTTAGTTT
Source organism: Chaetoderma sp. LZ-2023a (assembly GCA_034401795.1). Lineage (NCBI taxonomy): Eukaryota > Metazoa > Mollusca > Caudofoveata > Chaetodermatida > Chaetodermatidae > Chaetoderma > Chaetoderma sp. LZ-2023a. The sequence continues at coordinate 142,300,468 of CM067374.1, read as the reverse complement.
AAACTAAATGTGGGTCAGGGTAATAGCTCCCCTAACATAGGATTAGGAACAAACCTTGTCAATTTAGCAGCTGACTATGATCTCTCACCATCTGAAAGATCAATTCTCGATCGTGGTCTTACTTTTGTACCAACTCCAAAACCAAAAACAGGATTAGATTTGCTTTTAGACACAGGTCTTATTGAAGTAGCTAATGTTGGTCATTCAGTAAAAATAGCCCATCATTTTCGAAATTTAAATGGAGAGTCAAAACTTTTCACTGGAAAATCCGGTTGGGACCCTCCAGATAGGCTAGTTGATGACAATGTTAAAGCAACCATAAAAACGGTTGCTGGTATAGCTAGAGCATTGCCAGTTACAAACAATAAGCAAAACCTTTCATTTCTCGAGCGACAGGCCATCAACAAATTACGTAGAAATCAGAATATTATTACAAAACCAGCCGATAAAGGTATCAGCAACTGTGATTATGTCTAGAGAAAACTACACCCACGAGGCCGAAAGGCAGTTAACTAACACCAGGCATTACAGAAAACTTGATAATTTAATTTGGCCTCAAAACCGACAAAATTTCATTGAATTACTTAATTCATTCCATACAGATAAGTACATCGATAAGAAACAGCTAAAGTATCTGCTAGGTGAGAATAATCCACAAAATCGGACATTTTATATCTTGCCTAAAATCCATAAACCTATCAGCACCTGGTTAGATCCATTGACACCACCTGGACGACCCATCATTTCAGGCTGTGGCAGTGAGTCTTATGGCATTTCAGAATAAATTGATTACTATTTAAAGCCCATTGCTAATAGACACAAGAGCGTTCTCAAGAACACAGAACACTTTCTTTCAAAGTTATTCAAATTGTCAGTTCCGAAAGATGCATATTTAGTCACATTAGACATAGATGCTATGTATACAAATATAGATATTGATGCTGGAGTCAATGCTATTAAGAATTCTTTTGTCAAATTTCCTGGTCCAGATCGACCAGATACGGAAATTCTAGAATTACTAGAGCTAAGTCTTAAAGGAAATGATTTCCAATTTAATGGTGAAAATTACCTTCAAAGCTGTGGATGCGCAATGGGTAAACGATTCAGCCCAAATTTTGCCACGATTTATGTTGCGGAGTGGGAAGAGGAGGCACTGAACAAATCAACCAAAAAGCCTCTTCTTTACCTCAGATATCTAGATGACATCTTCATAATTTGGCAACATTCAGAAGAAGACTTTTGGGAATTTTTTCGCATTTTAAATAACCAAGATTCAAACATCAAGCTAAAAGCTACTATTAGTGGAACATCGGTTGACTTTTTAGATGTCATGATCTATAAGGGTCCTCAATTTGATTCCTCTGGGAAATTAGAATATAAAGTATTCTTTAAGCCAACAGACTCACATCAGGTGCTTCACAAAAAATCATTTCATCCTCCACACACAGGTCTGATCAAGTCGCAAATCATAAGATTTTTTCGAAACTCTAGCAACAGGCAAAATCTGAATAGTGCATGCTCTACTCTGTTTGATGCTTTGAAAGCACGAGGCTATTCAGCCCGTTTTCTTCGAAAAATTAAAGCAGACACCATCAATGAGCTTGAAAATCTAAAACCTCATAGCGGACCCGAGTTTGAGCCTGTCCAAATTAAACACAATAAACCAATCATGTGCGATGGATCAGTTTCTAAATGTGACAAAAATAGATGCAAAGTAAACAACTATATTGTAAACCAACAAACATTCCTGAGTTTTCAAACTAAAAATGAATATCATATTCGAACTAATATGCATTGTGATTCTGAGAATGTAGTCTATTTGATCAATTGTGCCCTTTGCCAGAACCAGTATGTTGGTGAAACAAAAAATGCATTTAGAGTGCGTGCTAGATGCCACGTTTCTGATATTAACACCTCAGCAGATACGCCAATTGCTCAACATTTCCAACTTCCTGATCATTCAGTTGAACATCATTTTGAAATCATGCCAATAGAACAGATTCCGACCTTCGATAGTGAAGAAGAAACGAGTTCATTTCGCAAAATACGAGAAGGCCATTGGATTAGAACACTCCAAACAAAAGCACCATTTGGAATAAATGTAGATTCAGGAATATCACAAAAGAACGCAATTATCCCATTTCAACTCATATACAATAGACATAATGTTGAATTAGCGAAAACCATGAAAGACGAATATTCACAGTTGCAATCTAAATTAAAGGAACCGATCAATGCACGACCAGTAATAGCTTACAATAGAAATCCAAACCTGAAAGATTTGCTAGTAAGATCAAAGTTAGACCTCATGGTTCCTGTTAACAATGACAAGGTTTCATCCCTCCCTACCTATTCTTAAATAAATCTAATCCCAACCAAAATCAATGGTGGGGCAACATGAAATCATATCCGTAGGACATCTCTTAGTTTTGTATCTGCAAAAGTGTGTGTGCGTGCGTGCGTGCGTGCGTGCGTGCGTGCGTGCGTGCGTGCGTGCGTGCGTGCGTTCGTGCGGGCGTGCATCCGTGCATTTGTTCGTATGTGTGTATGTGTGTGCTCGTACATCCGTACGTGCGTGCATCTATATTTGCGTGGGTGTATGTGTGCGCGTGTGTATGTGGGTGTGGGTGCATTAATTCGTGAGTACATTAGTGCGTGGGTGTGTGCGTGCATGCATTCGTGCGTCTGTTCGTGCATGCGTCCATGCATACATTACTGCGTGCATTTGTGCATGTATTACTGTGTGCATGTATTATTGCGTGCCTTCGTGCATTCGTTCAGATGTGTGTGTGTGCGTGCGTGCTTGCGCGCGCGTGCTCGTATGTGCGTGCGTACGTACGTGCGTGTGTGTATGTGTGTGCATTCGTGTGTGTGGTTTCTCTATAATGTAGGCTCAATCCCAGCCTTTACCTATTAAAGCGACCCACTGATTAATTCACTTTACCCCAACTAATCTCAAGGGGGGACCACTCTAAGTAAATCTAAACTTGGTCTCGATAGGACAAATTTAGGTAAAGAAATTTTTAATTAAATTCCTGTGCCAATGCGGGTTTTTTCAATGTAAAGACAGACAGACCGACAGATAGATAGATAGATAGATAGATAGATAGATAGATAGATAGATAGATAGATAGATAGATAGATAGATAGATGATAGATAGATAGATAGATAGATAGATAGATAGATAGATAGATAGATAGATAGATAGATAGATAGATAGATAGATAGATATATAGATAGATAGATGATAGATAGATAGATAGATAGATATATAGATAGATAGATGATAGATAGATAGATAGATAGATAGATAGATAGATAGATAGATAGATAGATAGATAGATAGATAGATAGATAGATAGATAGATAGATAGATGGGGTTTTACGTAGTGAATTTCTAATGCTATTTTTGTATATTTATGTACTGATAGGTGCCTGAATCTGAGCAGGAATGGATGCAAATCGCAGATGGATTTCAATCACGGTGGAATCTTCCGCATTGTTTGGTCGCTTTGGACGGGAAGCATGTTGTGATAAAATCACCGACAAACAGCGGCTCGTCATATTACAATTATAAGAACTGTTTCAGGATAGTCTTGCTAGCTTTAGTTGACCATGACTATAACTTTGTGTTTGTAGATGCTGGGTCGAATGGACGTGTTGCTGATGGTGGAGTCTTCTCGCAAAGCAAACTACATGAGAAACTAGAAAACAACACAATGGGCATTCCAGATCCCAAGAATCTTCCAAATACGACAATTAAGATGCCATTTTTCATTGTTGCAGATGATGCATTCCCTCTACGATCTTACCTCCTCAAACCATATCCAGATGATGCATTCCCTTTACGACCTTACCTCCTCAAACCATATCCAGATCGTGATTTAACCCATGATCAAAGGATCTACAACTATCGCATTTCCAGGGCGAGGCGCATAGTTGAAAATGCGTTTGGAATGTTATCAAATCGATTCAGGGTTTTCTTTACAACTCTAGCGCTAGAGCCGGAAATTGTAGAGGTCATCATTATAGCTGCATGTACTTTGCACAATTTTATTAGAAGGTCGACAACAGCACACATGGACACCGCATTAGTAGCTGGCGGTGCAGAGGGACACCCTACAACTGTTTACCAGCTGATCCCTTTGGAACCACGTAAACGAGCTGGTAGACCGACAGAGGCAGCTAAAGAAGGAAGAGCAACAATGAAGACATACTTCTCGTCAGATGCTGTTGACTGGCAGGATGCAATGGTTTAAAATGTCAACTATCATCTGATTGCACAATTAATTAATTCTCGTTTAGTAGTAGTAGTAGCAGCAGCAGCAGCAGTAGTAGTAGCAGTAGCAGTAGCAGTAGCAGTAGCAGTAGCAGTAGCAGTAGCAGTAGCAGTAGCAGCAGTAGCAGCAGTAGCAGTAGCAGTAGCAGCAGCAGCAGCAGCAGTAGCAGTAGTAGTAGTAGTAGTAGTAGTAGTAGTAGTAGTAGTAGTAGTAGTAGTAGTAGTAGTAGACATGATATAGAAAATATTTATGCATGCACAGATTGACAGTGGGCTTTCGGAATATTCATTTGCTGGGCAGTAGAAGACTAGTTTTGTAGGTTTTACCAATGGAATGACTGGCTCAGTAGCCGAGCCAGATATTCAAGTGCTGTATTTTCAAAAGTTCGTTTCTCTTTGCCCGCGAATGAAATTCAATGTAGGGGTTATGTAGGCCTAGATAACTGGGTATGTGTTTGCATACGAGGGTGGGGATAATTACCTGGAATGTCAAGTTTTTCTGATAGTCCGCGGAGACACATATTTCTAATAACCGAATTCATGTAGTCACTATGTGATACACCGTATAGGCATGGGTGGACCTGCCATTCTAGGACAAGTAGATTGTCCTTCTCGTCTGTCTAAATATTCCTAGCTGCTATTTCGAAATACGAGTGTAGAATGGATAGCCTAGTAGGCTACGTACATATGCAGAGATATTACAATTTCGTGGAAAGCGACATCAGAGCGATCACAAAAAATAATGAGCACTGTCATTCACATGCGACAACTGCCGATTGACGGGCGATGAGCTAAAATCGTCGCTTTCCTGTCCCGTCGCCGTCGGTTTAGGTAGCATACCGAGGCAACGCAATGGCGATACAAGAAAATCGCGTCGCTCTCCCGTCGCGTCGGTTTGGTGCGCGGCGCCCTTTATAGGACACTGTCGCATTGCGGATCTAATGACCTGTGAAAAGGGGCGTGGCCTAAGGTCTGGGGCTGTGGCCTAATATGCAAATGAGATGACGTCACATGATGCCTGCATACCAATAGACACGGACGCTTATCTGGTCGCCCTAGCTTAGGCTGCTTTAACCTGTTTATAGAATGCCAGCTGTTGCATTGCAGGCCTAATGGCCCGTGAATGGGTCAGGGTTTAAGGTTTTTTGTCAAATTTATTGAAATGCTAGCCTATGTATGAGCTCAATTGCCATAATAATAATAATAATAATAATAATAATAATAATAATAATAATAATAATAATAATAATAATAATTTAATTCAATTCGATTCAATTTTTTTACACCCAGGCCACAATGTGGCATATGGGGTCCATTAATACATACATTTACACGGTCAATGGCGGCTACATGGAATGTTTGTAATTATTATTATTATTATTATTATTATTATTATTATTATTATTATTATTATTATTATTATTGCATGTATTATTATTATTATTATTATTATTATTATTATTATTATTATTATTATTATTATTGTTATTATTATTATCCTCGTCGTCGTTGTCGTTATTATTATTATTATTATTATTATTATTATTATTTTTATTTTTATTATTATTATTATTATTATTATTATTATTATTATTATTATTATTAATTACCACTGTTTTTATTTTTGATCTGCCGAATGGTTTTCGAGCTACCCACCTTTGAGTGGGCAAAAAAGTCCCATAGGAAATGTATGGGTATTTTCAAAATTGATCTTTGAAGTGCTACTACAAAATGGCTGCCAGACCGTGCGTGCGTGCGTGCGTGCGAGCGTGCGTGCGTGCGTGCGTGCGTGCGGGCATGCGCGCAAATAGGAAGTGATGGCGACACATCCCTCCCACCACCACCACCAACAACAACAACAACAACAACAACAATGACTCGTAAAGCCATTGGTTTATTTCGGCCAGATCTGTTAGGTTCACGAGTAGAGGAGCACCAAGGTGGACAGTAAATTCGATCGTCTCAACATTAGCAGAAGGACATTGTATGGCTATAAATTTGATTGGTCGAGAGCTTACTATAATAAGTATCTATATAAGTATCGATATAGTGTTGCTCAGCGGCATAGGTGTACATTTTCATGGGGTCTAAATGGAAGGACCCCGTGTGCTGGGGATATGTATTATGTAATACATCGAACAAGACAGGAATTTTTAAATTATTTCTTTTTTATTATTGCTTAAATACGGGTCAAGAGTCTCAAAGAGAGACGTTTTACAATGGAGTAAGTACGCTGCACATCGTTCAATGTTTTAAGAATAGATAACATAGAATTTCCCTGAGCCCTATGATATATATAAAATATATGCAATATTTGCCACAAGGTGTCAATAAAAATGATTGCATAATAGTTGCATTATATCTGTAACCCTTACATAAAGGTCTTTTCAGAATTAATTTAGCACATGGTTAGAGTGCGAACACGTTGATAAACCCATCTTTAACATTTTTTAAGATCGAGCTCCAGTAAAAACACCTCCATCGAATGGCATGCCTGGGAGGTTATGAGGATCTGTATTAAGGATTATGAATGAGAGTCTACTGAGGTGTTTATCGATCATGTTTCTAACGAAAACACCTAGAAATAATCCAGATAACATCGAACAGTTTCAATGTCATTCGTAGTTAGCATGAAGGCATGTGGTAACGTTGTGATCACTGTCTATTGTTATAATATTACTAAACTTTGCATTCATGGTAATCACCAAAGCTGTCAGAAAGTGTAGTTGTAAACATAAACTACCATATTTCGTGGTGGTCAAGTGGGACATAATGTTGAAGGTGAAGAGTGCATACTAGGCCTGTTCAGTTAATCGATATTTCATCGATAGTTGATTATATTTCCTCGCGATTATATAATCGAATGTAAAATAAAATAATCGAAATATCGGAAAAATCGATTTAATCGAGTAAAAATCGATTATTTATTTTAATCAGGCATAATTTAGTGTTTAGTTTTGTAATACAGCTAATGCATAAATGGTTTGATTGTTCTAGCAATATAGTTGTATACACATCTATTCCTGATGTTCAATCCCACACCTCCAGAGTCTCTTAACCCCTTGCATGTGAATGTTTATATAAGTAATTGCTTGATACTCTGGTGATCGGAAACATTTAATTGCTACTGTTTATGGAACAATATCCGCCTCTGAAGGCTATAGACTGGCGTTGCTGGCCATTTTGCGAAAAGATTAAAAAAAATTAATTACTGTTTTTCATATTAAATTCAATGCTGTTGCTGTATAAGGCAGCAACAACTCACAGTCAAATGATTTTCAAAATATTCAACTTTTCTAATGCTGGAAACGTAGGGAAACTTCGTAGATAGACATTATGGGTGGAATCTATAACATAATAGAAATAAAAATAATACGTCCATTTCGCGAAATAATGCAGAAAAATTACTTACTATTTTTCGTAGTTAATTTACAAATTTTTGATAAAAATATTCATAAATTCTGTAAATTGTTTTGGAAGAATTTGACTTAAAGCTGTTGCTGTCGGAGGCAGCAATAACCCGCAGTCAAAAGATGTTCAGGATATTCAGCTTTTCCAATGCTAGAAAATAGTGAAACATCGTTGATAGGCACTATGGCCGAGCTCTATATAATTAAAAAGTTAATCTATGTAATGTTAAAATTAAATTGGTGCCTTTTTACTGGCTTGAAAATCTGGGCATACGAGTCGGTTTCTTTAAGCAATTATCCAATGGGAACGAATGAACAATGGATTCCAAATTGAGTTCACTATACTGGGTGGTGTTGTTCCTCATGTTCAGCCAATCAGAGGACTGGTTGATATACCTTGTTCTATTAAGTGTCTTGCAGTGATTTCATAGCCGTCCTTAGTTGGGGGTCATCTAAACCTAATTAGGAATCAATTTACGAAATTGTGTATTCCGTTATTTTTTTTAGAAAATCAGGTATTTTAATTTATTTATTTATTTATTTATTTATTTATTTATTTATTTATTAATTTATTTATTTAGTTATTATTATTATTATTATTATTATTATTATTATTATCAACTCTCTCTCTCTCTCTCTCTCTTTCTCTCTCTCTTTCTCTCTCTCTCTCTCTCTTTCTCTCTCTCTCCCTCCCCCCCTCCCTCCCTCCCTCACTGCACAGTTGCTATTTCCAAAGTTCCAAGAGATTAAATAATTGATTATCCGATTAAATCGATTATTTTCCAGACATCATAATCGATTATTTATTTCCATATACCCTGACTTATTTTTGTATTGACTTATGCCTACACACTTATCATTGAATAGAGATTTGGTACCATTAAACAGAGTTAAGAATGACTCGATAAAATTAAAATCAGGTTTGGTAAAGTTCAGAGTACGTGCCTCGCCACTCACTTGCTCTCCATTCAGATAACAAGTGATGTGATTAAGGTCGTAATCCTGACAATTGAATGAATTCGAACCCCAGCTTCCGTTATGTGCTTGATTGCTCTACTGAATACTACCCACGTGGGTAAATCTCCGTGAAAAATATTATCACGGTTTATGATATTAGTACCTGCGGGTATAGTAAAAGACTTTACTATCGGGAGCTTAATGGGATATCTTGCGTGGTCTTTAGTAATGCTGAGGCATGTGCATTGAGAACTTCAGGTATAGGTTTAACTTTTCATAGAGTTAGCGGTGTATCATGAATATGGACTCTGTAGAGGTCCGCCCCCTCTATGGTCAGATTAAAGTTTGGTGAACTGGTCGTGAAGTATAACTTTAGAGCAACTCTGTTTAGTAGATACTTTTCCTGAAGAAAAATGTCTGAATGAACTCTACTGATCATTTCCACAGGTGTACTCAAAGCGATCTTAGCCTTTCTAATAATGTAACCATCATTCCGCATGGCTGCGGCAGTGGTTTCCATTCAGCCCTCTGTATCCTTAGACTATAATAAAGACATTAACTGAGACTCCCTATTGTCCTGGGAATAGTTTAAAAAGGCATCTAAGTAAGCCCTTATAAGGGTAGGTATCATTAGCATCAGATACTCGTCTCCCGTTTAGAAATACGTCGACTTGGGAGAATATAGATGCTATCTATAAAGTAACTGGGCCTACATTGTTAGCCATCAGGAGAATAGTGTCCACTCCATCTGCAACTCACACTACACTAGCTTTAATGTAAAGAACTCTAGGCTAAATTTACATACTCATCACCGCTTCCGGACATATAAAATAATATGGGCCCCACATTGACCACGCTGTTTATGACTAGATATTTGGTTATTTATATAGTCTATCATATTCTTTATTGCCTAGTAACCTTAACTGTTATAGAATTCAAATAAACAGAGCCTTCGTGGATTTGGTGTGTAGGTGTGTTGGGGTGGATGGGATGTATGGATGTATGGATGGGGCGTGGTGGTGGTGTGGTTTTCTGATGCTCACAACCTGAGGAGTCAGTGCTCTTGGTAATGTTAGGTCTGTGAGCACCTTATAAAACGTGGAGATGGGTCCAAGAGGCGAACCCAACATCTGTTCGGTTTCCTTTTCTTCTTTCTTCTCGGCTTTCATGCTTAGATCTATGTAAAATTCTAGCAATATAGTGCACTCTGTAGGTATAGTGAGCCAACTTCTCGGACATAATATCACCGACTACCCCCACCTCCTAGTTGCCTTTAAATGTCAGAGGTGTTTGTTTGAAGGTGAGTTCTGAATTCAGATATCGTATTATTGGTATAATAGGCCCTGCTGCTGTTTCTCGGGAGAGTTACATAAAACTGCTCCATATTTTCCAGACTAATGACTATTAGTCTAGTGCATAACATCTAACTGGTGCAGTTGGCGGTAACCTAGGCGCTTTAAAATCCTTAATGCTAGGTACCGGTAATATATAACTTAAACAACGCAGAGCTAAGTCAATCCACACACCTTTATCGTCATTCTGCACACTCACGTGATGATGATAATGTATATTATTATAACCTGAGGTAATACATAATTTAGGATTGAGTAATTTCATTGCGAACTGTAGACATGTTAACTGGTGTTGAAGCATTGACAAACTCTAAATTTTTCGAAGAATCGCTTCACTAACACAAGAGTTAAACGATTTAGGGTAACCGTGCCACTTAACTAAAACTTTCACTTATTACCACTCTTATGCATATGAACGAATTTTTACAGGATACTCGTGGTCGCTTAAAACAACTTTTTGTAATTCTTCAGAGTTAAATGTGCTGATTATAGTTTCGCTGTTATAATCTGTTAGCTTATATACCTCGAATGGTGAGGGACCTTGGCGCTAACCATGAAAATCTCTTCACTCAATAAAGGGCTATAATTTTTGTTAAATGATTACTTTAGCTCGGATGCACGTACCTGGTCACCTATCGTGCACTCGCTATGCTTTACGCCGACACCTAGCCATCATATTGCAACAAGCCAATAGCTCAGTGCTGCAGTCTACATCGACCGGTCAAATTTTTGTACTGCTATGTATAGATGAATTGCAAGCTCAACTCCAGTAACAACTTCAGTAAGACTTCCATATATCTCTTCTATTCTTGTACATCATGTACCTCCATATTTTCGACCTTAAAGTTCTCTGACCTCATTCCTTGATAGCTGCGTAAGGCTCGTTATCGAATATGTAAAAGTTGATATTTCTAGATTCTAATATATGCTTTACTGACATGTTTACAAAGTCGCCACCCTTGTCACTTTTAACAAATTCAGACTTTCAGTCTACAGTATTCAGAAAACTTTCTAGAGCTTCTGGAATGTCTTTGGCCATTTTATTCTTTAAAGACAAAATCCATAAAAATTTCGAGAAATCATCTATCATGTACAGCAGATACCTTGTATTGTTCTTGTATTTGGCTAATATCAACATGTCGCTAAGGTTGACTGGCCATAATTGATCTGCGCTCGTGAAACTGATAAGGTAAACCTCACAGGCTTAGGTCTATGTAAGGAACTACTTGCTTGGCTAGCTAACCATCCTCGAATCCGTTTTCGCGATATACTCCTGTTAAAGCTGTGGTGTAACTTATTGATGTCTCTGAAAGCTGCAGGATGGATGCTCAGCATTATATCTATTGTTAGCCCGGTATCTATGATCCATGTAGGCAGTTCGACCACGTCTGGGGGATTATTGCAGCTCCGGCGCCACATCGCCCATCAAACTCCTCCTCGGAATCCGGCGTTTCACCGCTGGCCTGACGATACTGGTTAGCTAGCCTCGAGGATTGCTGAATGAGGGACGAGCGCGGTACTGGCGACTGCAAAATCCGGCCTGTAGGGTCGGCAGAACGACATTGTTCCTATGGGGTCAGTCGACCATTGTCGCCTACAGCAAACACCACCATTTCATCCTGAATGTTGGTGTAGCCGGTATGATGCTGCATGGTGTCACTTAGAAAGAATAATAACAAGACGTATTGCCATCGAGTGGAAGACCGGCTCATGAGAAAGCTAACAATATTTAATCGTTAACTAAGTATGAAGATGCGACGTAATGGGCTGACTGTTTACATATCTCACTGAAGATATCTATGCTATTTTAAGTATACAATAGGTACCCCTGCAAGGGATGCACCCTAACGTGGCTAATTAATTTAATATAAATTAACGCCTCATGCGGGCCAATAAGTTGGTTTTGCGAGAGGAAAATGCCTTGTGCATGCCTCTGTCATAGGAAAATGCCTACAACGCCGAAGCGGAGGAGACAGCGTGGCCGAAGCCATACTCCCCATTGAAACAATGCATAATGTATATTATATTATCCTAGTGTTATATACATTTTTAGGGATGCATGCTGTATTACGCAGAGGCTGGTTTAAATAAAATCTGACCCTATCACCTCTTATTCTAGGTGCTGTTTTAGTCGCTGCCACATTAGTTTGGTGGTTCTTCCAGAGGAGCTACGTCAACTTTTATTTATTTGGTCCAGACATATAGGGAGTTATTGTCTCAAACGGCTTAGTGGCTACTTAGCTTTATAAACAGTTTGTCTTCCTGGCGGAATAGTCTAGGTAGCCTTTCTTGGCACATACCCACTGGACTCCTCCATCAGGCCGACCGCACGTACAATGTTGCTGGGTGACGGATCCAGGAAGCCGATGAGTGGCTCCCACTCCACGTGTCAGCACAAACACATATAACAAGACATGGACAGGTACCACATACAATCATAAGAAAACAATTTATCTAGTTACGGTGAGGGCTGAGAAAGTGGGTAGCAGACATTGGTGACCTTCCTAGAAGGTATGGAGAGCGTATTGGGCATGTCACAATCACCATTGAATGAGTCTGCGAAGCGCATTCTTAGATATCACCAAGTGTGACAAGAGCGAACCATATGAGATTCACTCTCTGGAGCTAATGTTTAGCTGCATTTAGCGCTATGTAAATTGCCCATGACATCCACTGCTAGGACATACCTACTGTAATTATGTTTGCGTGGTGAATCCTACTTATGACTTAAAGACTTAGCTAATGAGTACCACGGTGGGTACAGGAGGCATGAGTGTCTGATTAAATAGTACAGCATATGATTCTGGATAACCTTCAATCGTGACTTTTCTCGGGTGCAAACAGATGGCTCACATACACAAGAGCTTGGTATAATCCTATTAATTTGACCGCAGTAAGGTAAGCTTATCCATTATTCACAACACAATTGCCCGTGGCTTCAAGGTGCCGCAAGTGCTGCTCGACCAGCTATAACCTGAAATCTGTAATAATGTAAAGCGTTAACAAGCTTATTCATTTATGCAGATGCTGCATTTATTAACTACTCTATTTGGGGAAGCGAAAATTATGGTAGGTAAAGGGTCACTCATTACCCTGGGTTCTAAGGTATAGCATTGTCTAAAACTCTAATATTGGGGTCCCCACATATGGCTCTCATAACCTTAAGGTTAAAAAGCATAAAAAGGCTCAATGACAGCAGAATATTGGAAAATCAATAAAACTCAGTGGCGAGCTAAATTAAATAACAATAGGCATATTTACATATGTTGAGCTCACATATATTTGCCACACATCCCTTTATGCGCGTATTTTATGGCAATTTTACCTCTTATTGTAAACGGGAATTATGTTAAACATGGGATCCATTCCTGGCCAGCTCCATTAAATATGCCAGGCCATTATATACAGCATAGTTATGGCATGTGGTCTGCGTGACTCAACTTGGTTCATTGAAAGTTAAGTGTCGCATGACTGAGCTTGGCTTTTTCAAGCAAGTACCCGAACTGTATAATGCAATAAATGGGACTGCTGGCCCAAAAATACTTTCTGTTTACATAAACTCATGTTTTCCAAAATTGCCATATATTATTAGCATCAATATTATATCGGCTTCATGTAATGTATTACGCAAATATTTATATAAAATATGATGATTGAGATCCATAAACACAACAAATCAGTCTGGCATTGAAACTGTCCTACCATGAACCATCTAAATACATGTGAGACAATGTATGTGAATTGATTACATAAACAACTTATTATGAATAGGTGCCTCCACGTCACATTTCCCCATTAAAAGTTTAAAAAGTGGTTGCTATAAGCAGCCATTTTGTATTCCCTAGTGTACTATCTTAATACCTTTTGGAAAATTGGATTTTGAAAATATCAAGCTATTTATACTTCTTCAAAAATATGATTTAAAAATATAATGAATGCATAAGAAAATATTCTTGATCTGTATTAATTAAATGCTAAGTTCAAAAGAATAAATAATAACCAAGAAAATAATAATAATAACAAACAATGATTCCAGGACTGTATAGGTTGCCATAACTACAGTCTCAAACCATAAACCGCAGCACATTGGAAAATTGAACATTTCTATTTGTTTTCACATGTTGCATTATATTAGTAAATGTTATGTTAGCTTCTAATGTAAGCTCTTTGGTCAAATGACTAACTCAACTACCTAGTGTGTAGTTTTGTCTCTACTAATTGGCATTCCATAACTGACTAAATAACCATAATATATAATTTAAAATATAGGATAGTGTCTTGTTATTAGAACGTGTGTCTGCAATTACATTATCTTCAATGTCTGATATTTAAGTTGCGGCTTTGAATGGTTAACCCTTTAATGTCTAAATTTGTTCAGGAAAATCCAAATATTTCCTTATTGAATGTTCATTTGCAGGCCAAGGGAAGAGTATTTTCGAAACTTTACCACTGAAATGGCTGGCTCGGTTACCGAGCCAGTCATTTCAGTGGTAAATTTTTTTTTAAATAGTCTTCTATTTGCCTGCAAATGGACACTCCTCAAGACCACTGCAGAGGCTGGTTTGGACCGGTTTCGTCATGAAAGGATTAAGCTCCAACGAAATATCACTGATTTTTACCTGACATTGTGACCAATGAACACTTCAATGGAAAAGCCTGATGACCCCAGGTATACATCCAAGTGTTGAAGTGCAACTAACAAATAATGTCTCTTTCTCAATGGGGGAATATCTGGTTTCATGTATACACCTGTGCAAAAGTTAAGCACCAGCAAAAACAATAGAACGTAGAAACATGATGGTACAACTAGGCTGCCATACTTTTTGTCCCCGCGTTAGCTGACATAATTCCAAGTACGAAATGCACATGCATGCATGACTTCACGCCGCTTGATGTCCGTGCGTGGCGGGAAACAGCACACGTGTTCAGTTATGTAAAAGTCCAGTTTGAGGTGTAGAACATTACATACAGATTTAGGCGACAAGATTAGGAATTTTGTGTTCATGACCGTGGTTTATTTGTACAGGGAGAATTAGCTCTTGATTGTGAACCGCTATGGCAAGACGAAGGTTAAGTGATCGTGTGAAATGGCAAATCATAGGCATGCATACCACTGGTATGTCATGCAGAGAGATTGGCAGACAGCTGAACATTAACCATACTGTAATCAGTCGTTTGATTGCAAAACATGGGCAAACTAACGAGGTGAAGGACAGGCCTAGATCTGGAAGACCGAAGAAGACTACTGCCCGTGATGATCGAGCCCTAGTACGCCTTGTTAGGAGATCTCCATTCACCAACAGCAGAGTGCTCAGCCAGCAATGGGAAACGCGCAATAGAGTGTCAATGTCTACCGTCAAAAGGAGACTGTATGCTGCTGGCATGAAAGCTAGGAGACCTGTCAGGCGTCCTCTCCTCACTGCACACCACAAAGAGGAGCGTCTGAGGTGGTGCAACGAAAGAAGACACTGGAACATGAGATCCTGGAGACGGGTACACTGGTCCGATGAAAGTCGGTTCCTGCTTCATGCCACAGATGGTCGAACTCGTGTATGGAGGTCCAGACGCACGGCGTACGACCAACGTAACATCATGGAAGAAGTTCCATTTGGTGGAGGTTCCGTTATGATATGGGGGTGCATCTCATTTGATTGTAAGCTGGATCTGTTGACTGTACCTGGAACACTAAATGGACAAAGATATCAAGATTCCATACTGGATAGAGTTGTGGTCCCTCATTTTGTAAATCATGCACCTGGAACCCACCCTATATTCATGGCTGACAACGCCCGACCACATCGTGCTAGAGCTGTGCATGAATACCTCCGCCAGAATGCCATCGAAACCCTACCATGGCCAGCAAGGAGCCCTGACATGAACCCTATTGAGCATATCTGGGACATTCTGGGAAACATGGTGAGAAGGAGGGATCCTCCTGTGCAGAACCTACAGGAATTAACAGACGCACTCCATCTTGAATGGCAACGAATACCACAATGGGGTATCAGTCGGTTGGTGACCTGCATGAGACGTCGTGTCCAGGCCGTCATCCAGGCACAAGGTGGATATACCCGGTATTAATAATGACAGTCTCAAACTCGTGCACAGATGTTAAACTTCGTTTTCAGACACCATTAATGACAATCTAGCCACGTGTGTCAACTGTAGGGCAATAGTTGTCAGTTGTGTCAACGTAACCATATTCAGGCCTCGTTTTCAAGTTCAAACAAAAACATACAGTGTTTCCCCACCATCATAATCAGCATTCCTCTAGTTGCATTTTTACCTCTTGCACTAAGATGGATGGGTACATAAATGTTTATGCTATTGCTTTCTTCATAGCACATGAATATACCCTCGCATGTGCGTAAAAATAGGGTGGTGCTTAACTTTTGCACAGGTGTATACATAAAGCTTTCGAGAGAAGTACGATACAGAATGATCTATTTCTTGACTGTCTTCTTGCAAAAATGCAGCACGAGCTCGCCATTCACTTGCATCACTGACCAATTTCATTGGTTTAGTTAAATGAATACTGATAGTAATACTGGCTCTAATAGTAAAATGATTTTGATTTTTTCGAATGCAATCTAGCAATCTGAAGTCCACTTAAATAGGGTAATTTTCTTTAATAGGCCTGTTATTGGTACGGCAAAATCTCCTGTAAAAGCCAGCCATGCCTAGAAAGCTCATCCTTCTTCTTCTCCATTATATGCAGATCATGTTATGTGTTATTGGCATTAGTCTCGATAGTAGAACTGGATGGTACTTTGTTCCAACAAACTGTCAAGGGGAGGGGACTCAGGTTTGTGAGGGAAATCCTCAAGTTTATAGCAGTCATACACCTTGCGTGGTTAACATATTAAATAATACCACAAATCCTTTATGCAAAATTCTATTGTCTCTATCCAATGATACTAGTAGTACATTATACAAGGGTGCGTATACTTGTGTCATTTTGCAGACTTTTTGGGAAAGGTGAAAGTGCACTGCATCAGGAAAGTTATGATTGGTGTGTATGTATTGAATCTGGTGAGGTGAGCAGAAATGTTTGGCATTGTTAACCAATCAAAGCATATGAACATCAATACGCTAAGGTCACACCGACTTTGAATATGTTGAATGTTGAAATATCGGATATACTTGTTCCAGATAAAATAGTTTAACATTTAAAAATGGCTAGGGAACATTTATGCAAAGTTTAAAAAAAACACGTTTCACTGGCACCATTGCCTGAGATAGATGGCCACTGGGAGTACCCCTGTAATAGACAGCTCTTCTAATAGAGCAGGACATGGCCACGCATGTGTGCTACTGTTGACTAGGTAGACACTTTAGAATGTACACATTATCAAATATCGAAATAGCACGAATTCTTTCTCGGAATAATGATCACAGTGTCCCTCAGAGTGTTCGGTACAGCTAGAAAGCCTGAAAGTTCCAGTTTCTGGAAACAACAAACACGAAGTTATTCAAGAAGAAAAGCAGCCATGAGATCAGCATCAACTACCGTGAATAACCTAACCAATGAGTTGGGCACGTTATTGATCACCTGCCTCCTGCTTGGCTGCTAAGATCTCCTCGCCAACATAGGCGACACATGATTGGTCACGAACAAATCCAAGGCACTAGCTATTCGCCAGAAGATAATGAGATGCAGAGCTGACCTGTATAAAAGCAGCCGGTTCTGCATCGAAAGCCAGCCACGCCAAAGTCTGAGCATGGAAAGGTTCGATAATGACCCCAATCAGCTCTCCTTTTCACCATTCCAGCTTCACATGCTACGCTTAGGAATTCCACCACGAAACTTTACACAGTTTTGATCACTCGGTGTGGGTGACATTTAGATATCTTACGCTCAGGCCAGATTTTGGATGGTCGCTTGGAAAAGTGGTGAAACAAACATCCTAAAAGACGAATAATCGCACCCTGCTAAAGATTTTCCCGTTGCACTGTGTGCTTCTCAGAGAGATTTGTGTATGGAAACTCCATGCCTTCCCCATGATACAGATGAGGGACAGAACCTGTTACGACCACAGCCAAACCATTCGGCGCCGTCTGGCCTCCATCAGTGATCGCGGAAGAGAAAACACCACCTCCCATGGAAGAACTTTGAGACTACTTTAAGTACCCGCCTCTGACTGAGTTCTGCTTTGTGCCATATTCCCACTATCTAAAGGACATTTCATGGTAGAACAACCTACGAAAACGAACTTTCACCACCGTCGCTTCTGTGCTCACTTTCTTGCGATGATCTGCCCAGACTTTCTCTGTTCCTGGACATTCCACCTCCCCAGCATTGTGATCTCTGACCACCACGGATTAACTCACAGCTTGATGTTGCACCTTGGGAATATACCGTCCAAGGCTGGTCCAAAGCTAACAATGTCCGCAGTAGCAAAACCTAGACCACGCATCTGATCGAATTGTGTGACTGTTAACGTTTTACTGCTCTACTGAGATTTGAAACTGTGTATGTTAAATTTTAAATGTATCTACTAATCTAGTTTTCTATTCTTTACATATATACATAATGAGCCAAAAAAGTTTAGCAACAGTGAAGTTTGGTTTGTTGTATTAAAACTATGCGTCCATTTATAACCAAATTTGCAGGCATGTTTCGTCAATGTAATGTCTTGCTGATCATGAAGAAATGCAAATCATTTCTTGCATTTCTCGGCCGCACGCGTACTGCATGTGAAAATGCATTTTTCATGCACTGGCCCACATTAGCGGGTAGCTAAGGCAAAATTGACCATATTGCAAAAGCAGATAACGAACGTTAACAGAAAACGCTTAAAGGTTTACCATACCGAACATGGGCCGCCCGGCCAGGGCTACCCAAAAATCAGCGCCATGAAGCAATGGGAAGACTCGCTGCTGGGCAGAGCATCGCGCTGTTGCTCAACATTTTAATGTTCACGCCTCAACCATTTCCCGTCTCCGCAAATGTGAGTAGGATAGTGGACATGTTAATGACCGACCACGATCTGGCAGACCGAGAGCAACAACACCACAAGAAGCCCGCTACTTAGTGACGTCATCACGACGTCGCCGGTTTGAGACTGCGCCGCAGCTGTCCCGTAATTTGCACATCGCTACCGACACTACAGTACATGCACAAACTGTGCGAAAGAGACTCCATGATGCTGGACTGCATGCCCGTCGTCCACTTGTTGCTGTTCCGCTTACAGAGCATCATATCGAGAATCGCTTTTCATGGGCAAGAACTCATCAGCGATGGCGTGCTCAACAATGGAGCCACGTTTTGTTCAGTGATGAGTCGAGGTTTTGTGTGGATGTGGCGGATGGTAGGCAACGGGTTTGGCGACGTTTAGGAGAACGGTATGATGCAGCCAACATCATTCAGTACGACAGATTCGGTTGCGGCAATGTCATGGTGTGGTCTGGAATCCATGAAAATGGCAAAACATATCTTATTCTGATTCACGGCTCAACGTTACTGTGAAGAAGTTGTCGCCCCTGCTGTCATCCCTTTTATGCAGCATCATGCAGACTTTATGTTCCAGCAAGACAACGCCCGTTCTCATTCAGCTAGGGTCACCAGTGATTTCCTTGAGGCTAACAACGTTCCGGTGTTGGACTGGCCAGCGCGATTACCGGACCTGTCTCCTATCGAACACGTGTGGGACATTCTTGGCCGTATGGTGTGAGAACCATCCACATCTTCATAACGTGCGGGAGCTGGAAGCTGCACTGCTCCGGGAATGGGATGTGATTCCTCTTCGTGACATCAGGTGCTTAATTTGAAGCATGAGAAAGCGATTTACGGCGGTGGTTAATGCGCACGGAGGTCACAACCGGTATTGACAGCTCAGTGTCATTATTTAAATTGGACCCTTCCGTTGAATGATGCCGTGTTAGAGGCGCGATGCTAGCATTACAGTAACAAGAGACTGTTGTTCAAATTGAAAAATGACCTATCAATTAAATAATATATTTGAATCAATTTATTGTTTTTGTTAAATAACATTTATACAGTAATATTGTAAGTGATGCTAAACTTTTTTGGTTCAGTATATATATATATATATATATATATATATATATATATATATATATATATATATATATATATATATATATATATATATATATATATATATATATATATATATATATATATATATATATACATGTGCAAAAGTTAAGCACCACCCTATTTTTACGCACATGCGAGGGTATATTCATGTGCTATGAAGAAAGCAATAGCATAAACATTTATGTACCCATCCATCTTAGTGCAAGAGGTAAAAATGCAACTAGAGGAATGCTGATTATGATGGTGGGGAAACACTGTATGTTTTTGTTTGAACTTGAAAACGAGGCCTGAATATGGTTACGTTGACACAACTGACAACTATTGCCCTACAGTTGACACACGTGGCTAGATTGTCATTAATGGTGTCTGAAAACGAAGTTTAACATCTGTGCACGAGTTTGAGACTGTCATTATTAATACCGGGTATATCCACCTTGTGCCTGGATGACGGCCTGGACACGACATCTCATGCTGGTCACCAACCGACTGATACGCCATTGTGGTATTCGTTGCCATTCAAGATGGAGTGCGTCTGTTAATTCCTGTAGGTTCTGCACAGGAGGATCCCTCCTTCTCACCATGTTTCCCAGAATGTCCCAGATATGCTGAATAGGGTTCATGTCAGGGCTCCTTGCTGGCCATGGTAGGGTTTCGATGGCATTCTGGCGGAGGTATTCATGCACAGCTCTAGCACGATGTGGTGGGGCGTTGTCATCCATGAATATAGGGTGGGTTCCAGGTGCATGATTTACAAAATGAGGGACCACAACTCTATCCAGTATGGAATCTTGATATCTTTGTCCATTTAGTGTTCCAGGTACAGTCAACAGATCCAGCTTACAATCAAATGAGATGCACCCCCATATCATAACGGAACCTCCACCAAATGGAACTTCTTCCATGATGTTACGTTGGTCGTACGCCGTGCGTCTGGACCTCCAAACACGAGTTCGACCATCTGTGGCATGAAGCAGGAACCGACTTTCATCGGACCAGTGTACCCGTCTCCAGGATCTCATGTTCCAGTGTCTTCTTTCGTTGCACCACCTCAGACGCTCCTCTTTGTGGTGTGCAGTGAGGAGAGGACGTCTGACAGGTCTCTTAGCTTTCATGCCAGCAGCATACAGTCTCCTTTTGACGGTAGACATTGACACTCTATTGCGCGTTTCCCATTGCTGGCTGACCACTCTGCTGTTGGTGAATGGAGATCTCCTAACAAGGCGTACTAGGGCTCGATCATCACGGGCAGTAGGCTTCTTCGGTCTTCCAGATCTAGGCCTGTCCTTCACCTCGTTAGTTTGCCCATGTTTTGCAATCAAACGACTGATTACAGTATGGTTAATGTTCAGCTGTCTGCCAATCTCTCTGCATAACATACCAGTGGTATGCATGCCTATGATTTGCCATTTCACACGATCACTTAACCTTCGTCTTGCCATAGCGGTTCACAATCAAGAGCTAATTCTCTCTGTACAAATAAACCACGGTCATGAACACAAAATTCCTAATCTTGTCGCCTAAATCTGTATGTAATGTTCTACACCTCAAACTGGACTTTTACATAACTGAACACGTGTGCTGTTTCCCGCCACGCACGGACATCAAGCGGCGTGAAGTCATGCATGCATGTGCATTTCGTACTTGGAATTATGTCAGCTAACGCGGGGACAAAAAGTATGGCAGCCTAGTTGTACCATCATGTTTCTACGTTCTATTGTTTTTGCTGGTGCTTAACTTTTGCACAGGTGTATATATATATATATATATATATATATATATATATATATATATATATATATATATATATATATATATATATATATATATATATATATATATATATATATATATAAATATATATATGCCACTTTAAGCGTTTCTTTTCTTCCACCATCCTAGCAGCTTTTTCTTTTTGCTTAGGGCATTCTAAAAAGAGATTGGACATCATTTTCAGATGACAATCTTGTGCCCCGCTCGATGCAAAGATATAAACTAGCATCGCTAGTGGTGTCACCTTTTTGGTATACAAAAAGATACATGCTTAAGGACGGTCACCTTAGATGCCAAAATGTGAGGGTGGCATCCTTTGTGCTTCATGCAGCATGAGATTCAGAGTAGCGCTGCGGCCGAAGATGCCAAGTCCTCCGCCAAAAGGGCTTTCTCCCCGTTTGCTCGTAGGTCCACCAGACGACACTTGGAACTTCCCTAAAATGAAAAGTCGCCTGCAAACATCATACCTGCTGCCTCCATTTTGCTCACATTCGTCGCTCCCGTGATCGTTGCGTGAACTCTTTGCACCTCGATCCACGCTGATTCGGCAGGCTTACATGCCACTTAGAGTAGCGAATTGTGTTAGTCTGCAACTCGGAAAGCCTGTTCCTTGGACCGCATCAAAACCTTTTTGGTGTCGTTCAGTCTGATATTCGTCTCCATGAGACCATCCACCGAGAGCCACATAGAAGAACACCTGGACGTGGATAGCCTTCACCTAAGAGGCATGACCACATTGGAGCAGTGCCCCGACCCGGTGATCGAAGACGAGAAGCGCTTCCGCGGCTACCCTGTCCCTCTGTATGACACCAGACCCGGTCTCGATTGTTATGGTGGGTGGATGGATGGGGCAGGTGATTCGCGCGAGACGGTGCCCGTCGACCACAGAGAGTAAAGCGTGGTCTTCTGTTTATGTAATAAAGGGAGACAACAATTTTGACAAGAAATGTGATGCATATGGTTAAGAAGTCTTGATACTAAGAGGAAACTATTCTGCTACAACTGAAATTTATTGATAAACTATTTCATGTCAAATTCTCTCAGATTACATTGCCTTTCTTATGACAATTTTGAATTTGGTTAATGCTTCGGGAAGATGTTATATGCCAGGGAGTGGACAAAGCTGTCGCATGAACGTTGGGGTTGCCCAATCCACGAGCACATCTCCATTATCTGGAAGAGCTCTCTAAATATGTTTTAGTAAAATAAGATGGCACTCCGACTGTGATGGACTAATTAGTCACACAGGCGCGACATGCATGGGAATCACACAGCCGCGACACACACGGGAATCACAGAGCCGCGACACACACGGGAATCACACAGCCATGACACCATTTGAACAAGTCTAAATCGAAAATCTCGTAGGTAATTCAACTCTCCTCTTAGTGCTGGTCTGTTTACCGTGCTGCTATTCATTGTTCTAAGATAACATGTATTTGCGTCTATACTATAGATAGATATTATGTAGCTAGTGTATATCATATACACAAAGTACGATTTGAATAGGTGCTGGCAAAAACTTCCTGTTAATTCATTGTTATTAATTAGTATTTATGCACAGTGTTTTTAATGTTTTTGACATAAATAAAAGCCAGCAATCGCTCGCTGTTAGAAAATGTTTAAATTCGTCTCCGCGAGCTTCTTGACTGAGCTCTGCTTTTTCAACCGAGTGCCCTAACTTTATAATGCAATAAATGGAACTGCTGGCCAACAGATTTCTGTTTACTTAAACTCGTGTTTTACAAAATTGCCCCAGCCCATATTAATGTTAGTGCTAACATTAGATCGGCTTCATGTATAAATATGATGATTAAAATCCATAAACACAACAAAACAGTCTGACATTCAAACTGTCCTACCATGAACCATTTAGATACATGTGAGACAATTCATATGAATAAAATACATAAACTACTTATTACCAGCAGGTCCCTCCTCCATGGCGCATTAGACTAATTTCCTTATTCTTACACGGCCCACGCGGGAATCATGCGGCACGCGCGGGAATCACACAGCCGTGACACATGCGGGAATCACACAGCCGCGACACACGCGGGAATCACACAGCCATGACATACGCGGGAATAACACAGCCATGACACACGCGGGAGTCACACAGCCGCGACATGCATGGGAATCACACAGCCGCGACACACACGGGAATCACACAGCCGCGACACACACGGGAATCACACAGCCATGACACATGCGGGAATCACACAGCCGCAACACGCGTGGGAATCACACAGCCATGACACACACGGGAATCACACAGCCGCGACACATGCAGGAATCACGCGCCACACGCGGGAATCACACAGCCATGACACACGTGGGAATCACACAGTCACGACACATGCGGGAATCACACAGCCGCGACACAGCGGGAATCACACAGCTGTGACACACGCGGTAATCACACAGCTGCGACACGCATGGGGATCACACAGCCGCGACACACACGGGAATCACACAGCTGCAACCCACATGGGAATCACACGGCAGCGACACACACGCAGGAATCACACAGGCGCGACACACGCGGGAATCACACAGCCACGACACATGCGGGAATCATACAGCTGCGACACACACGGGAATCACTCAGCAGCGACACACACAGGAATCACGCGACACACCTGGAATCACACAGCCGCGACACATGCGGGAGTCACACAGCCGCAACACATGCGGGAATCACACAGCCGCGTCACATGCGGTAATCACACAGCCGCGACGCACGTGGGAATCACGCGACACATGCGGGAATCACACAGCCGGCATTAATCTCCTAATCTTCGAGTCATATCCAAGAAAATGTTCTACTACCATGCAGACTCGATAGCGACGTTCTCTTTGAGCATTAATGTCACGAGTTTTGCATGGTGTGCATAATAGCTAAGTTCAATGTTACTTCTAAAGCACCTATGAGTAGGTATCTATTTATTCATAAAGGTTATCATATTCTTTGCGGTATTGTATCCTTTCGGGATATTTATAGATTTCAAATAGACAGAGGGCTTCGCAACTCTCTCCCCGGCATTTGCATCCTTTGGCACAGGTAATGATAGTTTGCCGTGCGCTGTATCAAACTCGTGGATGGGTCCAATTTTCTCAGTGGGAAACCGACTTTCTTGTTTTGGTGGATTTGAATTTTTACTGCCACTGGTAGCAAAGATGATAAAACAGAGGATGGTGGCTTGGACGCTATCCTGAATTGCAGCTTTAGCACAAGGGAGAATTTCCTGGGACTTTTACTCTGTTCAGCGCGTGACCAATTTGCTCAGGTTTGCTGTTTTTGTGGGATATTATTATGTGGACTATTAATAAAAGTGTGTTGGGGTGTTGCTGAGAGGTTGCCTTTGACACCAGAGCAGAGCCACGAAAGACCCTTGAATAGCATCAGATTCGTGACCTTATTTGAGGTCATTTATTGGGCCAACTTAATTCATGTGTTAAAATCCACAGAATTACCGAGAAATCACTGTTGCCAAGCATTGTGACAAATTCTGGTCTTGATGACACCACTATCATGAAACCTGTTTTAACATTGTTGATAACAGCAATGATAATCTCATGGTCAAAGATCATGAAACCTGTTTTAACATTGTTGATAACAGCAATGATAATCTCGTGGTCAAAGATCATGAAACCTGTTTTAACATTGTTGATAACAGCAATGATAATCTCGTGGTCAAAGATCATGAAACCTGTTTTAACATTGTTGATAACAGCAATGATAATCTCGTGGTCAAAGATCATGAAACCTGTTTTAACATTGTTGATAACAGCAATGATAATCTCGTGGTCAAAGATCATGAAACCTGTTTTAACATTGTTGATAACAGCAATGATAATCTCGTGGTCAAAGATCATGAAACCTGTTTTAACATTGTTGATAACAGCAATGATAATCTCATGGTCAAAGATCATGAAACCTGTTTTAACATTGTTGATAACAGCAATGATAATCTCGTGGTCAAAGATCATGAAACCTGTTTTAACATTGTTGATAACAGCAATGATAATCTCGTGGTCAAAGATCATGAAACCTGTTTTAACATTGTTGATAACAGCAATGATAATCTCGTGGTCAAAGATCATGAAACCTGTTTTAACATTGTTGATAACAGCAATGATAATCTCGTGGTCAAAGATCATGAAACCTGTTTTAACATTGTTGATAACAGCAATGATAATCTCGTGGTCAAAGATCATGAAACCTGTTTTAACATTGTTGATAACAGCAATGATAATCTCGTGGTCAAAGATCATGAAACCTGTTTTAACATTGTTGATAACAGCAATGATAATCTCGTGGTAAAAAGATCATGAAACCTGTTTTAACATTGTTGATAACAGCAATGATAATCTCATGGTCAAAGATCATGAAACCTGTTTTAACATTGTTGATAACAGCAATGATAATCTCGTGGTCAAAGTTACTTAAAGGACAATTTTTACGATAACCAGTATACTTATCAGACTCAGGATGCTAGTGGTAAAATAAGGTAATGCTTTGTCAATGATATAGAAAATATTGTAAACTTTAATGAAAACAGTGGTGCGTGAATGGCATGTGTGGTAAGCTAAACAAAATCTCGAATCGCCCAAAGGTCAGACATTTTCTGGAGATGTACAAAATGCACACGTACCCTGGATGTACAAAATGTAAACCCTAGTCTTACAAAACGTACACCCTATTCTTACAAAACGTACACCTTATTATTACAAAACGTACACCCTATTCTTACAATCTGGGTGTGCATGTTATAAGTCTAGGGTGTACATTTTGTAAAACTACGGCGTGCATTTTATAAGACTAATCTTACAAAATGCACACCCTTGTCTTACAAAATGTTAACACGAGTCTTAGAAAATGCACCCCCTAATCTTACAAAATCTGCACTATCGTTTTACGAATTCTACACCCTGGACTTACGAAATGCATACCTTGGACTTACAAAATGTACACTGTGGACTTACAAAATACACATTCTCGACTTACAAAATGTATACCCTGGACATACAAAATGCACAAAAATTACAAAATGTGCACCATAGTTCACAAAATGTACACCCTAATCTTAAAAACATACGCCCCAGTTTTATAAAATGTATACCCTGGACATACAAAATGCACAAAAATTACAAAATGTGCACCATAGTTCACAAAATGTACACCCTAATCTTAAAAACATACGCCCCAGTTTTACAAAATGTGCACCCCATCATTACAAAATTGACAGTACTAAACAACACAACACGATTGATCTAGGTACTGTACATGGACTTAGCTCCGATAGATGCGCTTAGCTCCGAGACATGGACTTAGCTCCGAGACATGGACTTAGCTCTGATACATGAACTTAGCTCCGATACATAAACTTAGCTCCAATACATGGACTATGAGATTCATATTGCTAACCAACAGATTATGTCTTCTGCCTTGTATTTTTCTGAAAAATCAAGGGGTTTAGTCTGGCCACAACTAACTTGAGGGTAGGTGATTTAGATATATCCGGTCAGGAATTGTTCCTGTATTATATTTCATTCACAGAAACTAGTAATATTGATTTAAATAACTTTTAATGAACTGACACACTGCTGACCATCAGCGAATAGATACTAATTACATAACCGAAAGCAATGATATCATTATTGGCGAAAATTTGAATTTTCGCAAATATATCAATGGGCTCCGTTACTCCATCTGTTTGTCTGTTTCTCAGTTTGTCTGTTTGCCTGTTTGTCGGCGTCCAATCACGCTTAGCGTTATATCTCGCCATGGTTTCACCAAAATGGTACTAAACTAGGCCACATGCTTCATTATATGAAGGGAATGGAGCACAATGATGATGCGGTCATAAAATTAAAGTTCAAGGTCACTATAAACTTGGTATATAACTCCATGTTTGACGGTTAAGATTTTGGCTAGCTCAACATATCGTCTTTATCTCGGCATGGCTTCACCTTATTGGGACTAAGCTTGGACACATGTATTCTTCTTAGAATCAAGGGGATGAAGCACAGGTGTATTGAGGTCAACGCTCAAGGTAATTGTACCATTTTACATGTATAAAATTCAGATTAATAGATTCTTCTGCTTATTTCAGTTTGCCATGATTTCAGAATTAGCAAAATTAATGGTCATTCAGTTATCTCATCCAGTCGTAGCAGCACAAATACATTCAGACTTCTGAGGTCAAGGTCATTGTGATCTTGATATAAATCTAGATTTGCATTTGGAAATGCTTAATTCCAAGATTTTCGCCAATATCCCGTTAGTGTAACACTGAACTCTTGTTTAGTACGCCACGGGAAATATCGGTAATAGGACACGTGCATAGACGAGCGCGTTCTATGAACATAGGATTTCATTCAGTAATATTCTTGTCATGGAAATCTATTTAAAGATAATTATTTTTAAGCAAGCAATTAGCTAATTACGGGCGCCGTTTAAATTAAGCATCACCAGTTATTACCATCTCTTAAGAATTCCCTTGGCCACCACTTGATGTGTTGAGCCAATGTCTGACAGATGTATATGCTGTACCAAGCAATAATGATCTCCTCGTTGCCGGGATCAGCTGACTGGAGTGATGCGGATAGATGCATGCTGGCGGGCGGGGTCAGCTGACGGGAATTATGCGGATAGATGCATGCTCGTGGGCAGGGTCAGCTGACGGGAATTATGCGGATAGATGCATGCTCGTGGGCGGGGTCAGCTGACGGGAATTATCCGGATAGATGCATGCTCGTGGGCAGGGTCAGCTGACGGGAATTATGCGGATATATGCATGCTGGTGTGCAGGGTCAGCTGACGGGAATTATGCGGATAGATGCATGCTCGTGGGCAGGGTCAGCTGACGGGAATTATGCGGATAGATGCATGCTGGTGGGCGGGGTCAGCTGACGGGAATTATGCGGATAGATGCATGCTCATGGGCAGGGTCAGCTGACGGGAATTATGCGGATAGATGCATGCTCGTGGGCGGGGTCAGCTGACGGGAATTATGCGGATAGATGCATGCTCGTGGGCAGGGTCAGCTGACGGGAATTATGCGGATAGATGCATGCTGGCGGGCGGGGTCAGCTGACGGGAATTATGCGGATAGATGCATGCTGGTTGGCGGGGTCAGCTGACGGGAGTGATGCGGATAAAAGCATGCTGATGGATGCGGTCAGCTGATGGGGGTAATGCGGATAAACGCATGCTGGTGGGCGGGATCAGCTGACGGGAGTGATGCGGATAAAGGCATGCTGATGGGTGCGTTCAGCTGGTGGGAATGATGTGGATAAAGGCATGCTGGTGGGCGGAGTCAGCTGACGGGAGTGACGCGGATAAAGGCATGCTGGTGGGCGGGGTCAGCTGACGGGAGTGATGTGGATAAAGGCATGCTGGTGGGCGGGGTCAGCTGACCGGAGTGATGCTGATAAAAGCATGCTGTGGGCGAGGTCAGCTGACGGGAGTGATGCGGATAAAGGCATGCTGGTGGGCGGGGTCGGCTGACGTGAGTGATGCGGATAAAGGCATGCTGATGGGCGGAGTCAGCTGACCGGAGTGATGCGGATAAAGGCATGCTGGTGGGCTGGGTCAGCTGGCGGGAGTGATGCGGATAAAGACATGCTGGTGGGCGGGGTCCGCTGACGTGAGTGATGCGGATAAAGGCATGCTGGTGGGCTGGGTCAGCTGACGGGAGTGATGCGGATAAAGACATGCTGGTGGGCGGGGTCGCTGACGTGAGTGATGCGGATAAAGGCATGCTGGTGGGCGTGGTCAGCTGGCGGGAGTGATGCAGATAAAGACATGCTGGTGGGCGGGGTCCGCTGACGTGAGTGATGCGGATAAAGGCATGCTGGTAGGCGGGGTCAGCTGGCGGGAGTGATGCGGATAAAGACATGCTGGTGGGCGGGGTCTGCTGACGTGAGTGATGCGGATAAAGGCATGCTGGTGGGCGGGGTCAGCTGACGTGAGTGATGCGGATAAAGGCATGCTGGTGGGCGGGGTCAGCTGACGTGAGTGATGCGGATAAAGGCATGCTGGTGGGCGGGGTCAGCTGACGTGAGTGATGCGGATAAAGGCATGCTGGTGGGCGGGGTCAGCTGGCGGGAGTGATGCGGATAAAGACATGCTGGTGGGCGGGGTCCGCTGACGTGAGTGATGCGGATAAAGGCATGCTGGTGTGCGGGGTCAGCTGACGGGAGTGATGCGGATAAAGGCATGCTGGTGGGCGGGGTCAGCTGACGGAAGTGATGCGGATAAAGACATGTGTTCAAGGTGTTCCAGACAAGCACTTCAACAAAACATTCAGAATCTTTGATGTGGGTGCATTCCTTCTTTATCATCTTAAAATGAAAATATCTCAAGCAGTCTTTATTTTCATGAAATGTGCATATAATATAAAGGTGTCACGAAGGTTCACACTACAACCTTTTAAAACTAATTCCTTGGTAACTAACACCTCGGTAGTCGTCGTCGTCGTCGTCGTCGTCGTCGTCGTCGTCGTCGTCAATGCGGTGGCGGTGGTGGCTGCAGTGGTGGTGTGGTGGGGTTGTTGTGGTTGTGTTGTTACTGCTGTTTCATGAGTTCATGTTTTTGCCAATATTTGTGTGCCGCTGTTATTAGGCGCTGTGATAATTTGCTATGAATGTTGTATTCGTAGTGGGTAAGCGCTGTGATCATGCGTTGGTGTATTCTCACCAGGAAGATAGGTTCAATTTTCAACACCCCTAGCTCCAAATGCCAAACCAGCTACTTTACTGACTAGCCACGTATAATTCATAATGTGTCAGTTTAACCATTATGGCTCCAAATATCCCATTTTCACACCACATCTGCTCCCATCCCACCTACCCCACCACACCTAACTCATCCGTACAACCCACCCGCTCGCATCCCACCTACCCTACCACGCCAACCTCACCCCTCCAGCCCATCCGTTCCCATAACACCTACCCCACCACGCCAACCTCACTCCTCCAGCCCACCTGCACCCATACCGACTACCCAACCCCTCCAATCAACACGATCCCATCCCACCACACCCCGTCAAACCAAGCCATCCACTATTCCATGCTATCAATGATGCGATGTTTCCAGGACAAGATTGTTACCAATCGTTCTTTCCTATTCATTCTTTTCCAAGATGCAGCGGCGCAAAAATATGCTTTGTTTATCTTTCTTAGTGTACGTCACGTTAATGAGGAGAGAGGAAGGAGAAGGTGGTGGTGGCGGGTGGGGGAGGGGGTGGGGTGTTTGCAGCAATCACATTAACGTCTAAATCTTGAGTCACGCCTACTGACATTTAAGAGCACTTCGTAAGAGACGCAGGCTCATGCTATGCGCGGGCCAGGATATTCCGCTACATCTCAGAGTGGCTAGATTTTCCTGACTGACAGATGACGTTTGTACTATCCCTCAAATGTGTAGCATTCGCACTAACATATTACAGGGTTTCTGTAAGAGTTTCGCCCTTCCTTCATACCCATCAACTTTTATATATCGGGATTCGTGAAAGTGCTCTTGTCACAGCATGGCGTCTGCAAGATGTGAACATATGAACTTAATGGTGCATAAGAAATACTAGTGTTTATAGGGGTAAGCCTGATTCCCATCGAGTCTCCGGGATACATGGCACGCGGACCTCTGAGATCAGATTTCAATCTTGATGTTATAGCGCATGATTTTCAAATACACATGTCTATATGACAGTGGGAAAGATGGATTGAAGAGATTTCTGCTTCCTTTTTATTCCACGTTCTAGCCTTTACTATGTATTTAGAAAACGCACAAAGTTATCTAGTTATGTGATATGTCCGTGTAGTTTATAGGGCCTGTATCATCGGAGCGTGAGCTATCGCGCTCCGTGTAGAGTGTGAACTATCGCGCTCCGTGTACAGTGTGAACTATCTCGCTCTGTGTAGAGTGTGAACTATCGTGCTACGTGTAGAGTGTGAACTATCGTGCTCCGTGTAGGGTGTGAACTTTCGTGACCTATATGGAGTTTGAAGCTTCGTGGCCCATGTGGAGCGTTAACCTGCAATAACAGTGTCCATGATGATGATGACAGATTACAGAAGCTGTCGCTATGACCACACGGCGGATACATTTGTCCATAGTGCTTTAACCGGAGCTTCAGCCCCACCGACTGGCAACAACGACTACTTTGTCAACCCAAATTCCTTCTATTCCAGCCAGTATCACCACAAACCTTTAGCACCCATGTATGGATACCACAGCGCACATCTCACTCACAATCGCAGTCACAGCATGGGTACTGGCCGAGCACTGGCCAGTCCACGTATGTTTGTATCGTACTATGCGGAGCTAAGTAACCGTGAATCATGCCGTGGACGGGGTGGAGGCGTTAGTCGAGGCAAGTCCTCATCACCGACTAATAGTGCGTCAGTAGTGTCAGCTAGTAGTGAGGTGTCTGACAGTGACAATCGGAGTCAGGCTGTTCATGATTCCAGGATAAGCGGGGAGAACGTTGACGGAGACTGTTGTCCTGCCGAAAATGTCCCCATATCTAGGATGCATCAACAGACATCTCCAATGTGCGATAGTCGTGTTGACAACGAGATACAAGACGACTCTGACGATGACA